>CM044447.1:75358147-75379967 GCA_024363595.1 Xenopus borealis | reverse complement strand
CTGTAACCCGATCTTAGCTTATAGAGAACTTCCCAAGCTAGTTAGCAGCAGAACATATGTCACACTGGACTCTCTTGGAGGAGCAAAGGAGAAGGTGTTGTGCAACTACACCTCTCAACTGCTACGTAGAATAAAAGCAAAGCACACCAGATATTCTTACAAACAAAACAGAACTGATCCACAGGGTTAATACACACAAAGCACAGGAGGTAGTATTGTAGAAGATGTGTAAGATGAAGTCATAGGTAGAGCAGGGTTCTATGACACCAGTGTGGAGACAGCTTAGTAAGTTTAAAGTTACAGGTTTTTAGCAATAGTGGTCTGGATCCCCTACAGCAGACATAGTTCAGGTAAGAGACATAACCTGAAACCCTCTGCAGGGCTGAAATCATTTCACTTTAAGCTAACAGAGCCCAAGGAAGAGTTACCTCCAGCTATTAATTCTTGTTTGTTCACAGGCTACTCTTTTTAGCTTTGCCTCACTATCTTACATTCCTAGAGTGTACTATGGTAAAAAGTTAGTCCTGTAACCGACTTTACCTCATTCATGGGTTCTGAGGTTGCCACCTGGCCGGTATTTTACCTCATGGTACTTCCTCAGAGAGCTTTTAATGTTTCACGAAAAAGAGCCATGGATATCCAATTTTGAAATTTGTGAGGACAGGGAGCTGGATCTTGGACATGTGATGGCCGGGAGCCAATTGGTGAGAGAAGTGTCCCAGATACATTCACCTAGGTTAGAAGAGGAAGGCCAAAGAGGAACTTCCCCCCAATCACTGTGCAGAACTGTGAGAGGAAGTTGTTACTCTAAGATGCAATAACAAAGATATGTAAATAAACTAACTATGAAACATAGATAAAACTTGTACTAGTTTTATGCCATATTGGCTATTAACCCTGTGGGTCCCTACCGTACAAGTAGGCTCATGCCTAGGGCACAAATGTGAAGGGGCACAAGCACGTACCTCTTCTCACTGGCTGTCCCTAGTTCCTGCCTCCCACCTGCTGCAGGTAACTATGGGAACAAGCAAGCACACATGCTGATGCACCCACACATGGGGGGCATGGTGATGAGTCTGTGCCTTGGGTGCACCAGTAACATGGCCCACACCTGAGTGCAATCACTACTCCAGGCTGAAATATTGAGGGAGTTGGAAAACAAATGGCACTGGAGTAGCAAGGAGTATACTTAAATGAGACATTTGTAATCAAGGTAAAAAGTGCTGCATGGGAAGCAGGACTTCAGTTAGGAGGCCAACTTTTTAAGTTGTGTCCTGCATTATATGTTATATATATATAATATTATATATTATATGTTGTTGTCAATGTATGGGCAATAAACAGGAACACTGCCTTTCTACACTAATACTGGAATCGAAGAATTTATATTAATAACTCTTGCACTGAAATGGAATCATGGTGTGAGTTAAAACAGTACAGAGTAAAGGAAATTATTTCACAGGTCCAAGACTAATGCCCTTTAAGTCCTGAAAAAATCCCCATGTCGTTTCCTCAGACTGAATTACCACCCAATATATTTCAAAGAAAAATAGAACACGTTCACTTGAAACATTGTATTTGTCTGTGTTTGCTTCCTCTTTTTCAGTTTTGAAATGTATTTTCTTGGAAATTATGCAGGGGTGTTACAATAGGAACCCCAGATCGAGCAGTGTGTAAATTACTCAGTGTGGTCCTGACCTATGTGTAATTTCCCAATTTCCCCTTTTAAAGGGTGGCTTATACCTTTCATAAGTGTTACTTCACCCTACAACTCCAAGTATTCTCCAGTATAGTTGTAATCCAACAGCCACAGAGATCAATCTGAGTCACTTTTATGGAAGGTATACTTTCCCCTTAGATAGAACATAAAATTGCCCTCAGCTTTCACTATACTGCAGCATATCATTATATATAGAAACATGCTGGGAGCTATAGTCCAGATAGAAATAGAATGATAGAATGACTTTTTTTTATAAAAGTGGGGCTCAAGAGGAACACCCAATACCAAAACAGCACTATGCCCTTTACAGAATAATTTCAGTAAGACAACATTTCCAAATAATCTCCCAGGGATATTCATATACACTGGAAAAATTTACACATGGGCTACAGTAACCAACAGCAATCAATCAGTGATTGTTTTTTCCCCAGCTATAGGTTAACAATGATAGAAAACATGGGTTGCCATCGTTACTGCCCATGTGCAAATTTGCCTAGTGTTTATAAATAAGGTAATCTATGGGGTAGATTCATCAAAGGGTGAAGTTAAGGGCCCTTGCACACGGGCGTTTTGGACCTGCGCTCCCCTGCGTTGCATTTGGCTGCAGGTCTAGACGCACCTCATTAGTTTCAATGGAGTTGTACCCACGAGACACGTGTAAGTACATGCGTTCGTGTGAGTACAGCCCCATTGAAAATAATTGAGTGCGCCTATACCTGCGCTCCCCTGCAGCTGAACACAGCAAAACGGAACACAGGGGAGCGCAGCTAAAAACGCCCGTGTGTAAGGGCCCTAAGAGTGAAGTTCCGCCACTAGAGGGAAATTCTGCAGATCCCCATTCATTTCTATGGGATTTTGAAAGGCGTATTTATCAAAGGGTGAAATTTCACTTCACCCATTTGATAAATACGCCTTTCAAAATCCCATAGAAATTAATTGAGAGCTGCGGAATTTCTCTCTAGTGGTGGAACTTCACTCTTTGATGAATCTCCCCCTATGTTAGAGAACAGTAGTTGCATCTATAACTAAGGGGCAAATTTACTATTATTCCCCCCAAAAAAATTTGCTAGATATTCGATTAGCATTCAATTTTCGAATGCTAATTGAATAGTTTTAGGCTACCCAGTTATTCAATCTTCGATCATTCGAAGATCGAAGACTTCGATCGTACGAATCCTATTCGATCAGGACTTAGCCTCAGAAGCCTATGGGAGGGCTCCCATAGGCTTCTATTACAATTTGGTAGGTCCAATTTGGCGAAGTAGGCAATCGAATAAATTTAAAATTTTATATCCTTCGCTGATGGAATGCTCGAATGATCGAATATTCAATGATCGAATAAGCCTAATTTGCATATTCGACCAATCAAATGAATTCTACGATCGGAATTCGATCGAATTCGATCGAACTTCGATCTATTCGCGTGAATTTAGTAAATCGGCCCCTAAGTCTGGGCCCCCTGGACAGTGAAAATGGCTGGCTTTGGAGAATTTACTACTTTAAATGAGTACTGTGGGTCCAAAATATTTTCTTTTGTACATCAAACATAAAAAAATGCTTCTGCTCACCTAAGGTGCTAATTTGGGGGCATACTTGGAGAAAACCATAATATTCTAGAAGATAAAATATTGAATGTTTTTATATGCAATTTTTCAGAGAAAGGAAAATATTAGCTGCATTTATTCTTTCGTAGTGCATTTGTTCATGTAGGGCTGCATGTTACAGCTATACTACAATGTTCCCTTGGGCTACAGTGGTTCAGGTTACTGAAACTAGCTAATTATATCTGTGTTCATAAAGAAGCATTCCGTGCCAAGATATTGAGTATGGACATGCAAGCTAATCCTTTCCACAAAGGGGAAGTGAGTTTATTGGAAGCACTTATAGGGTGTGGATTAACTCTGCAAATCTCAAATCTCAGTAATAATACAGGATTAATATCTTTCAACCTGTAAAAATACACATTTATTCTCCTATTGGAGGGAAAAAAGAACTCAGTTTTGTGTTCGACTAAATAAATGCCATACACCATCATATGAGGAAACATGATACAAAGCCATAATGATACAATACAAATAGTCGTATGTCAATTCAACCAAAATCCACTGTACACACAGTGTATATTTCAGACTCAAAATGCACAGGTTTTCATGCCGATATTAGCCTTATGGATATGATGGGAATGTAATAGATTTTTTTTTTTACAAAACATTCGTTTTATCTTACCAAGTTTCAAACATCAGCTGGGGCTTGACGTAAAGGAAAAGGATTTTTAGCTAAGCCCACTCCTTGGTGGACCAAACAACTGCTCGTTTTAGCTAGCACTGTAGCGTGTTCACTTATGAGGTCCCATGCTCATTCATTGCTAGGAAAACTTTCTTAAATCTTCCAACTGCAAGAAAAAAGAATTTATACAGATTACCTGGGATTCTCATTGGAGGATTACTTTGCATTTTCTGGCTTGATAGCTGAGGAAATGTTTTATTGAGTAAGGAATACAACCCTGATTTTGCCGACTACAACTGCCAGCATGCCTTAAACTTGAGAATATATATAAAAGTAAATTAGGATTTGTATTTCGAGCAACAAACGAGTACAGTATGGTTAAGGAGTGTAGTAGTATGTAGCAGTGGCGTAACTACCAGGGGTGCAGAGGGTGCAATTGCACCCACCAGGGCCCCATTCCCTTGGGGCCCATCAGAGCCACAAAAATGGTTATGGCAGGCAGTTATCTAGGGGGAGATTATACATCACATATGCCATTAACACTCCAGCATGGGATTTATAGAGGTAAGGGCCCCACAGGGGGGCCCAGGTGCCTATCCTGTGCCGGGGCCCACGAGGGAGTAGTTATGCCACTGGTATGTAGATACCATTTAGTACACTTTAGAGCCATAATAATGAATCCTTTACTCAATGATGCATACAGAATCGCTTGCCCAAATTGCCTGTTTTTATAATTTTTTTAAATCTTATAATTGCAAGATCTTGGAACATGGCTTCTGAGAAGTGGAACTTGAGAAGTAGATGAATAGAAAAACACACAAAGTTAGGGTGAGAAGCGCTAAAATAAGCCAACGAGCACTTCCCAATGCAAGAAATGCAGCATGTCTTTTAAAAACAAAAAGATAATCACATGCCTCCTGCTGTTTAGATAACAGAAATGAGAGGCTTGAAGAATTCTAGGTAGAGACAAGTACATTTCTACTTTATGTTCCTATGGCCAACTATGCAATTCATGAATGCAACTTTGCTTCAGAGGAGTACTTTGCTTTTTTAGCTCTACAATAGCATACATTGTCTACAGTGTTATTTTATTTTCCTGGTATTTTTTTCATTGCCTTATTCCACACTTTTTTTTCAAGCAAAACAGAAAGCATGGTTTATTCCTAATCCAGATTTGTGACATTTTTTTCCTGCCGTGATTTTCACAAGGAAGTTTGCTTATCCCTACTGTTTACTAAATAGGATCCTCAATACAAAGCCTTTCATTGTACAGCTCTGCAGAGTATGTTGGCACTTTAAAAATGTGTTGTTGTTATTATTATTAATAATAATAATAATAATAATAATAATAAGTAGTGATGGGCAAATTTGACCCTTTTTGCTTTGCAGGAAAAATTCGCAAATTTCCAGCGAAAAGCCGAAAAATTCATTTTTGACGGGTTTTCACGTGTGACCATCTCTAATATTAATACTACTGCTACTAATAATAATAATATGGCCCACAAAACAGAAAAACAAAAAGTCATTACCATTTACAGTAAGATGCTAGGATTTATCACTATCACCGTGCAGCTTTTTAATTAAAGAAAAATAAAATAAAATCTCAAATGAATTTGAGTAACAGACCACAATGAAGAAGATTTATGGCCAGCTGAGGGCAAACATGTCCCTTTAGGGCTGTGTTCTAATGATCACTAAGTACTTAAAATGAGTAACAATAGTCTAAACTGTGATTATTTCTTTCCAAAATATGTTTATGTATTAATAAGTACATGTTTTATTGGGTCCTTTATTATGATTTAAAGGACACACACACTTATAAGAAATGATACAAGCATAATGCCAGGCACTTTTCAAACCCAGGGCTCCATTTATTTTGTTTATTCCATCTCATAAATGTCCTGCAGTGAATTCCATTGCATGTGATGTCGAAGAAGGCAACTTGATTTCTGATGAGCATTAAAGCAGGAAAGTCTCACTGTGGCAGGCAGAGATGCAAAGCTTTATTTCACAGGTGTTTAGAATCAGCACGAATGGAGAAAGAACATTCATGGTGGATTCAGAGCTACTATGTGTAAGGGCCGGTACACACGGGCGTTTTGGACCTGCGCTCCCCTGCGTTGCGTTTAGCTGCGCTCAGCCGCAGGGGAGCGCAGGTCTAGACGCACCTCATTCAATGAGGTTGTACCCACGAGACGCGTGTAAGCGCCGAACGCAGATTCAGATGCAACATGCTGCATTTTTCCTGCGTTTGGCGCCTACATGCGTTCATGTGAGTACAGCCCCATTGAAAATAATGGAGTGCGTCTATACCTGCGCTCCCCTGCGGCTGAACGCAGCAAAACGGAACGGAGGGGAGCGCAGGTAAAAACGCCCGTGTGTAAGGGCCCTTAAGCAGCACCCATGCAAAAGAACTTGCCATTACTTGAATTGTTTCACCTGATACTAGAATTTCACTATATATTTATTTTTTCCTTGGTTTTTTTTATAAAAATGCATGTAAAAATTGACTCAGCTGCATTTGGCATGAGAAAAAACACCCATCCACTTACTTCAATGCATTTTTAATGGTTTTGCACATATTTCAGTTTCAGTCATCTATAACCATTACCTATAAGTCATTCTATAGGAATTATGATTACATATGTAAATATTTTCATTCCCATACAGCAGCACAATGAGATTTACTGTATGTTTCCTGCTATGTACATCAAATAAAGGAGGCAAGAAAGAGTTAAAAACAACCAAACCCATAAATAGGAGCTACCAATCATAGCCATCAGCATTTTTTATCCCACCTCTTATATGCAAGTAAGATACTCTGTTTTTTAATATTTGTTCTTTTTCTTGTTTCAAATTTCTTTGCCAGGTCTCTAGGGGACACAAAGAAAGCAGGCTAACTACCCAAGGGGTAGATCATCTGGAGGCAGTCTCTTAAGTTTTTTAAGATGCCTCAGTACTCAGTGTGCCCAAATCAGACATGGCAGCAGTGATATCTGATGCATAGCTGAGAGCTTGGTCAGGAAGTGTCTTGGATAACATCATGTACACTCTAAGGGAAGACTTTGAGTCATGTAAAAGCCACTCACAAAGTAGTTAGGAGCATCTTATCACATACTAACTTCAAAATTATAAACCTTTCCCAAGACAAGATTAGGAAGATTAGGCATACCCTTCAAGGAATTAATTGGAATTCACTTTGCACCCTCAATGATTTGATGAAAGTGTTGGGTCTGGTGACTTCATCCATAGAGGTGGACCCTCACAATCAGAAGTAGGGATGAGAAAAACATTTCATCACCAAACATGAAGGTCTGTCTCAGCAAGGAAACAAAACTACAGCTGAGGTGGTGGTCTCTCAAGAGGCAATCTTATTAATTGTGGATGTGTCTCAACCGAGCTAGGGAGCCTATTTGAACCAGCTGACAGCAGTGTATATGGAATACAATACAAGAGTATTTGGAATACAATGGAGAGCTCAGTATCGTTGATATTCAGGGAGCCGAAAGCTGTTTACAAGGCCATTACGTACTCTTTGAAATCTTAGACCAAAAGGTGCCACTTTTTTTCAACATTAATCAGGAGATTTTGTTACTTTATCTTCCAGAAGCTCAAGGAGAGAACTCCCTAAGAATTAAATCCGAAGTGGAGCAGAATAAAAAGGGAGATGCATAGTAGATTTGCACCACTTAGTTAAAGGTGATCGAAACCAAAAAAATTAATTCATGTAAACGTACTTAAAGTCGGATTCCAAGCACTTTTACCACATAAATATTTTTTGTGTATTTTTAGTGGTTTCCAAGATATTTCCAGTTTTTAGATTGCTATCAGGGCACTGCTACTCTGTGCCTTCAAAAAGCTATTGAGATGAAAGCCTGCTATTAGCAGTCTCAATCTGTTAATATCTCAGAAACTACTAAAAACAGTAACATGTAAATTGCAAAAGTCCTCAAAAGAAACTGAATAAGTTTACATCAATACATTTTTGTTGAGACACTAGTAGCTTATGGGTGCCAGTGCAAAATTTGGTCTTGCACCATCTCCAATCCTCCCCAGAAAACCTTTGACACTACAAGCATAGTAATTAGGGTTGCCACCTTTTCTTGAAAAAAATACCAGCCTTCCTATATATTTATCTTTTTTTCCTATTGGGATCAACCATCACAAATACCGTCCAGGCCGGTAAAATACCGGCCAAGTGGTAACCCTAATAGCAATGCCACAGCATCATGAAATTCCCTATAATTATTTACTCTTACCTAATTCTGCAAGTAAACTGAAATTCAAACTTGTCATTTTTGCCACCAAAAAAATTCCAATTGAGGTAACAGTTACAAATGAACATTGATAAATTTGCTCCTTAGTCATAGGTGAAATGTGTTAAACTGATGTTGCACCAGGTTATAAAGCTCTTGTTGCCAATGCTACAATTCAAAAGAGGAAGGCTTTGGGGTGGCTGATCCTCGCTAAATCAACACTATTACATTTCGTATAACACACAGGATGGGGGAAATCCTTTTAATTTAAGGGTTTGCGTATGCTTTGCTAGGCTACTGATGTGCTTTAGACTCACTTGATCTAGTTTAATAGATAGCCAATTATCCTGCCATATATTTTACAGTGTAGGAGGCAAGCAGAGAACCCAGAGGAAATGCACACAAGAGAGCATACAAAATGCCCTGTCCTAAACTGAATTCAGGAAAATACAAATTATATATAATGCAGATTACAACTCCCACTTTGAGAAATTCCTTTGTTATAAAAAGCCTATATATAACAATGAACCTCAGAATTACTGAGAATTACTGCAGAATATTACAGCACGTTCCTATATCCTGTATATATTGCCATGTAGACTGTAGCTCAACTGAGCTGCACCTAATTTCCTAGTATTCTCTAGTTTCTGGTCAAAGTTCAGTGCTGTATATTGAAAGATTTATTCTGCATGTCTTGTCACAGAATTCAAACATATAGCTACATGTAATGTAAATATGCTTTAGCGTGGGTTGAATACAGCTTGGCGTTAGTCCTGCAATAATGTCATTATTGATTGATTTAAAGCAGTACTGTTCAACCTGTGGCCCCGCCCCTTGTGTGGCCCTCAATCAAAGTCTGGCTGCTTTCATTGCTTACCTTTGTGTAAACTTTAAAAGGTATCAGAAATGATATCAACTAGTCTTTGCATTGTTCACACCCCATATTCAGGCTGTAAAAGACTTGCATTGTTCACACTTGTAATCCCATGTATTGTTCACACCTGTAAAACCCTGTATTGTCCAGACATGTAAAACCATGCATCAGTCACACCTCATACTGTCAAATGCGAATATGGGCATAATTCAAGTGCAAATATGGGCATAAAATGAGCAAGAGAAGAGGGAAACAATAAAGAGCTGATCTGAATTTCTCAGATATAATTTTCTAATTGTACTATGGTGAAGGAGCATTAATATTAGCCATAATATACATTTGCTTCTAAGTACCATGATTTTAATCTAAAAGTCTTCCCAGTTGCATCTTTGCACCAACCCCAAGACCAACCCCAAGACAATATCAGCATTCATTGTGTTGAGTGACAAAATGCAACCTCTGGGTAGTGAGGGAAACTGCAGCTTCTTTTTGTGTAGCATAGCAGTCTGCAACCTTTTGTTGTCTTGCAAATGATTGTGGGGTTCAATGAATGATTCCTTATTGGCACAATTAATCTAATAAAACTCTATTAGCAATTTATCGATCCCATATTTTGATTCTGGTGAATAGTTAGTTTTATCTGGAGATCTGAAAAAAACCAACAATACACGTAAAGCAGATAATCTCTATACATCCTACTCAGGTGCACAGTTCATGCTTATGATTAAGGGGCATTTCCACCTGAAATACGTCAAGTAGCGTCTTCTTTTTAAATGATGGACAAATAAAGATTTATGAGATTTTAAAATTGGAGTGTGGAATCGCCTTTCTTCATCTTCTGTATTGTATGGCATGGGACACCGAAAGTTTCCTGCACCCATCAAGCTGTAAGATTTGCCAGCATATTACATATGCAGTGAGTCGGAGCGGTAACGCCAATTTCCTTTCTACTCAGGTGCACAACCAAAATTTATCATCTAAATTAAAGAGGAAAGTAAACATTGGTGTGTTAATTATGCACAATATAGAATGTTCATAAAACTGCATGACTGTTGCTCAGTGTACTTACACTTTGCCCTGCGAATGATAAGCAAGAGTATGAGTTACTGTATATGATTAACAAGAAATGTGAGTAAGAACTGGCATTCTAGATTAAATCAACAATTCAGAAATCCAGCACATTTGGTCATTGTCACATATGACGGGTCTTTTATTGCTGGCCTTTGTTTTGCAAGTAAATAAGTAGCATGCACTGCAAATTTCCCAAAGCAGATGCATATAAGTGGCTGGTCATCAGCACTGTGAAGCAACTGGTGTTTTGATGTAAGGCACAAGTTTAGAGTCCTGCAGCAGGTCTGGTACCCGCGGGTTACCCGCAAATTCCCGCGGTACCCTGCGGGTTGCACGTAGAATTTCTGGGTGCGTGTATAGAAGGTGGTTCTGCAGGTTGGCGGGTTGAGGGTCGGCAATTTTTACTCCTTTTTCTGGACATGTCTACTACTGATGATGTCATTTCCGGTTTACAATGACAGCACTTCCTGTTTTACTCCTTTTTTTTCTGATCGCAGCTACTTCCGATGATGTCACTTCCGGTTTACAATGACAGCACTTCCTGATTCTTGATGGTCAGCGGGTCCGGATTGCGGATGGCAGGTTGCGGGTACGGGTTGGGTACGGGTCCCAAAAAATGGACCCACGCAGGACTCTAGCACAAGTGCAGAGGAGAGTGTACCCTTGTGAATTTTGCACCTGTGCTTGTGTTTCTCCATGAGACCATGAATATACTACTGGCATTGTCTTTGTTCCAACCATCAGACCCACAGGCCAGTCATAAAAGGGATGCTAAAACATGTACAGTGCAAAGGACAAATTCTGGTCACTAAAAAGTGCTTTAGCCATCCCTTTTTTCATGTCACTTGTATGTGTGTGGATAAATAAACTTTATGTTCTCTTGCTAACTATTATTTGCCAAACTAAATGGCACTTCAGCTTCAAATGACAAAAAACATACACGTTACCATTTTAGAACTAAACCACAGAACCAAAACAAACAAAACATAATTCTCTTGGCAGCAAAACTCACCGATTCAGACCACAATCCAACTGTTCAGAAGTCTCCTAAATGGTTGGATTAGGAGGTGATCACACATACACACTCACATGATCATCAGACAAAAGAATTATCTGCTTCTCTAACTGGAGTGTATGTTTTCAAATAGCTTCTGTTGAAATCAGGTGAACACAATAGCAGATAATCTGGTAGAAGGATAGCCAAAATGTTTGACATTACCTGAGCTTGTATAGCTGTTTTTTGCAGGTGCACTTATTGCTAACAATTCCATTCACTTTTAATAATTTGGCTGCCTGCTTCATTTGGTCTTGATTCACCTTGTGTTTCCAGAAAACGTAGTGTGTCATAGGCCAAATGAGTAATTTAGAAACATAGAATCTTCACTGATGAAGTCAAGTGCTTGACATGCCGTACCATAATTCTCATAATCTTTAGGCAGGGAGGCCCAGACTGTGAAGCTGTCGATTCTGGCAAATGCCAGAGGGGATGTTGTAAGATGTTATAGTAGACAATTGCTATTTTATGGGCTTGTGGGGGGGTCTATTTTGGCTTCTGTGTACCAGTGCCTACTTTGAAAAGAGTATTTCTTGTTTGAGATTGCTGATGGAGAAACCATGTATGCTTTTCAGAGCCACTTTCCTGCCATATATTTGCATCATCTCTTTCCACCAAATTCAAGCCTCATTTGTAGCATTTCCCCACTAAAACAATTCACTGTTTTTGCTCAGTCCTTGGCAGCCCTTCCATGTAAAGCATGGGTGACTTTGTGTGCCACAAACTCGTTGGATCAGATGTTGTAATTTTAGATAATCAGGATAAAATTCCAATGTATTTTGCATGACAAACATTAAGAGCAAACATTTACAGAGGTTTATTGATTGCTAGATATCTGAGCAGGCCAGTGGCTTCAGTTCTGGGTGACTTGCCAACCGAACGCAGTTCAGATTAGGTAACAAACATAACAAGCTGAACTTTAATATCTGGCTTGCTTTTCAGATCGGGCGTATTTGCCAAGCTTTGATGTTGGGCATTTAACAAAGTGTAAAACAAGTCTAGATAGAGCTAATAATGAAACATATGCTTTAAAAAAAAAGTTCAGCTTCGTAGTACAGAAAACTCATATTAAACCCCGAATGCTGGATCAAAATTTACATTTTGCTTTACAATTTGTGAAATTAATATACCATTGACCAAGGCTAATATACTCTTGTTGATCCTAGTTTTGTACAGGTATAGGATCTAGTAAATAGAAACAAATATTACATAGTACCATGCCACACTGCTAAACTGGGCTTGAATGGTTAAACATGCAGTTTGTCATTCTTGTCTAATTTCTAGCATCTCTATATAATAATTACAGAATGCCTTGTGATTGATATTAACAAAACCTCATGTAGAAAACACCAGGTCCAAAACCTTCTGTACAACAGATATTAGTAAGTTTAAAGGATTTTGTTTATGCGGAATAAGTGTAGCGGGGAATGAGTTTATAATTTGGATGATACAATATATGCTGGTTCTACTTTGTTTTGTGTACAACAGATATCATATCTGCACTTAAGCACTAAATCTTTAATCTTTTGGCAGCCAGCCGTGGCCATATTTATGTCATTCCAATGGATTACCACTTAACCCAGGTCAGAAATTGTAGCCACATGTTCTGAGGTTCAATATTTGTAGTTCAGAATGAGAGGGCCAGAACTAGGGGTAGATGTATAGGGCACAACAGCAGGGGTGCTAGGTCCATTGGCACAAACACATGTGGTGAATGGGGGTGAAGGTTGCAAGTTCAGGGATGGCCAGGGTTTTGCCTTGGGTGCTAAAAGCTTTTAACCAGACTTTAGTTGGGGTTTCCCAGTACATCATTAGATGGACTGGAAGGTGAGTGTAGCCTGTACAAATGATTTTTGCATCCCTGATATATTTTGCTAGCAAGTAACGTGATCAATTTATTATCATGTTCTTAGAAATTATTAGTGGTAATGGTATTTTTTATTTAGTTATTTCTTTACTTTTTGCTCTGTTTGGCCATGTATCAGACAAAATGCTCTAAGCAGAGAAAACTCTATAAACTGCCAAATACCATATTTATGGAGAATGTGGACAATGATGCATCAACCTGGCAGGACATGAAGAAAAAGTGCCCTTGTACAATTAAAATATAAGGATCACAATCCTAATAGGTGAGATAGTGCAGGTCAGAGCCCTTCTTTTATAAGGGAGAAGAGAATGAAGTTTGAGGGTTCCCAACATCCCAGGTTTATGGACACCAAGGCCCTTTAATATAAATTGAGCTATGAACACATGGAACTGAGGGTTTGGAGCTGGGTATTTGACCCTTTGATACAGATGGGCATTCCCTTCTGTTACATCAATATAACTAAAAGAATTAGGTGTCATGAATCAGCTAGGGTATATGGGTAAAGTTCATACACCATATAATATAAATATATGGACATATGGAAAAATACTCAGTACTAGATGCATAGACCTGAATATGTACCTGGTTTAACAGGTTTATGGAATAACAATTATTGCTTTCTAAAGATACAGTTTACTCTATGAACTCGTATGGTAACATTGCAGTTGGGGTTGGGCTGCTGGGTGTGCATTAGCACAGTCTCTATGTAAAATTCCTTTTGCAAATAGGTGTGTTAGTTGCATTGTACTAAATTGTGACTCACAATACAGAACTGGCAATAGAAGGGCACCTAAACTTATTCTTAGTCAACCCTTTTTTTCTCTATTAATTTGCTGTATAAATAGGAGGCATTATGTCATCTCCATTTGCTTTGGATGTTCAGTGTAGACTGTAGAGATTACCAAATGAAGAAAAAGCTTTATACATGGATGGCATTAGGGGACTAGACCAGAATAAAATGCTTTCTAAAGTTCATGACTTTGTTACAGAACATGGAATTACAACAGATTATGCTTTTTGCAGGCAAATGCTTTCAGATTGTGTCACTATAGTAGTCTTTATATACATTTGTCCTGTTTTCCTATATGGTCTGAGGTTGGGCTTGAGAAAAAAGCTTAAGTGCAACCCTCGTGAGGAAACTTCGGGCGATTCCGGGAATCGCCGCGCAGCGTGTGCACAGGCGCTGACGCTTTGTCCCTTTTACTAGCGGCAGACAGGGAGAAGGAAATTCGGCGAGATTGTCGCCTGCTAAAAACGTCAGGCGACAGAATCTCCCCGAATCTCCCTGTCTGTCCCTACCCTAAACCTTATTTACTGTAGCTCTTAGTCAAGTGAAAAAAATCAATTCACTCTGGAGCAGGGTCTAATACGTTGGCACCCTATTCAGTAGAGAGCTAGCTGTTGGCCTCTGTTATGACTATTCTAGCCTCTGGCAGATCAAAGTGCCTTTGAACTGGTATTCAAAAATTAGTCATTACTCAATAATAACTTCACTGGCAAGTGACATGATCCTGTTCTCTAAGGGTTTATGCATAATTTAAAGTCTTAGGACTTCTACTATTCCACTATTTTTGATGACGTTATCATGATATAATCATGGTTCCAACATTTTTTATACAGTAAAGCATAAAGGTGTGTGATTTGTATACATGAATATTTTCATAAAGGTCTGTCTAAAGACCAAAATGTTGCCCACTTAATACATTCAATAAAGCTTGATAAGACCTGCTGAATTACTGGTAGTGTTTAAATATAGATAAATAGCCAGATAAGATAAGCCTCATATTATTAAGGTTTCCCCTTTTTGTGTCAGATGGTGACATCAAGGTGGGTGGGTCAGTGATGCAAGATGGTGGGAGAATGGTCTGGAAATGGGCGGGGCAGTGATGTGCCCAGGAGCTGTCAGTTGTGAGAGCAGAAACTGTGGCCTGAAAAGGTTTGTTCAGGAAGGGGAACAATTTGTGGAGGGTAGAGGCACACAGCGAATTACAGATTTACTGGCAAGTAAATACCGACTCTTGCCGACCTAGATGATTATTTACTGGCCAGTAAAAAATATATTCTGGGTGACATCATTATGTTAATATTGTCTCTTTCTACTTTATTGCTCTTCCTGATGATGTTTAAGACTTGGCTTCAGAGCAAATAATAACCAAGGACATATAAGCTAGAGAGAGAGGAAATACTGTAAGTAAGGCAAAGCAAGCAAGATACCTGACGCCAACTAAACCGAGCCATGATATAAACAACATTATGTAAAGAAATGTGGCTACATTATAATAAATCATATTTTCCATTCCAAGTCATTTGCTTGTGTTTATAGCACATATTCTCATCATGTTTAAGCTGTATGAGTTGCATTTGACCCAGGGATTATATGTATAAAACCACCATGCTTTATGAGCTATATATATATATATATATATATATATATATATAACATGGATTGCAAAGCAAGACTGACCATAATGCTGAATCTTTTTGCATTTAGCTGACCTCATGCCCAAAATATATGACTCAAGCTAATTAATTGCTGATAATTACTGATGTGTGCTGCAGGCTGAATGTGTGCATGGGAGATCCCCTTGTGTAGCTGCAGGTTGATGGAAGTATGCATGGGCACAACTGCATTCCCATTGACACACATGGGCACATTTGAACCTGGGCAGTAACCTATGGCAACCAATCAGATGATTGCTTCCAGTGTTCAACATACAGCTGCCTGAAAAAAGCTAATTGGTTGCTATGGGTTACTGCCCAGGTGCAAATTTGCCCAGTTTCTATAAATGAGGCCCAGTTATTATGTGTACAAACTATCATTTATAAATTGTTTTGAGACTCTGTGTGGTATATTTCTAGGGTTTTGTAAAGTATGAAAATTGCACTTTTCAGTCATGCTTCTGTTCACATATGAGCCTTAATTTGCTTTTCTTCTTCAGTCATGATAGCACTACGAGAGCATATTATTATTACATCCTTTCACCTTTTCTTATCTCCCTGGGCTATATAACAGTAGAGAAGGATGACTGATCACACCTAATTTTCTGCATAAAAACAGCTAGAAGCTGTCACTAGAAGGAAATGGAATGGAAATGATTCCAATTAGCAGTTATAAAAACAGCCAATTTCTTTGTAATAATTTATAATGTTAATTATTCCGAACATGAATCTAAGCAATGCTCACTGCATTCAGGTGTGAATAAAACTCTGAGCATATGTTACTTCACTGCTAAAGGGGAAATATTTTAAAGGGATCCTGTCATGGGAAAACAAAATCAAAATGTATCAGTTAATAGTGCTGTTCCAGAAGAATTCTGCATTGAAATCCATTTCTCAAAAAAGCAAACTGATTTCTTTATATTTCATTTTGAAATCTGAGATGGGGCTAGACATATTGTCAATTTCCCAGCTGCCCCAAGTCATGTGACTTGTGCTCTGATAAACTTCAATTAGTATCAAAAAAGTGTTAGAAAAACCCACAACTAGTGGATTGTTGGCACTCCTAAAAATGGGAAATTTTAGTTGCAATCAATGTGCTCATTGTACAGGTATTATAAAAGGTGAAAGCATAGCACATCCCAATAAAGGTACTCAAATATATATATTAATGGGCATTATACCTGTAACAGTTCGGGCATCATCTATTTGATAAAGTGCCCTTGTGGTCTGCCCTATATAGGACAGACTTTGAGAAGCATAAAAACTTGTTTAAATGAACATAAAAGCAAGATACGAAATTATAATCCTGATAAAGAAGAAACTAAAAATGATGACGCAAAAAAATACACACCAGAATTATCTGTTACAATACATTTTTATTATGCTAAGCACACAGTAGCCCAGGTGAGATGGTGCATATTGGAACAGGTTAAGATGCCAAGGTTTGGTAACATCAGCCAACAATTATTAAGAAGAGAAGCATTTTGGATCAAGACGGTGGATTCCCTTTGCCCTTGGGGTCTCAATGAAAGTTTAAGATGCTTTCTATAGTTTTTATGTATCTATTGTGCAACAATGTTTTTAAATGGTATTTATTGTCACATTTTTTCAGATAAGAAACTCTGAGGACTACTTTTGAATCCAGATATTTTATATTTATAGACTAATATCAAATCATTTTGTGATTACATGGTGTTGATGGGGTTAATGGGTCACATGTCTGTACCACATGGGCTTGGAGGTTTAAATTGCATCGTGTTCACTGGTGTGTATTGCACCTGAGGAAGGGGTTGGTCCCTGAAAGCTTGTGCACTCAGTATTTCTGCTAATAAATGCATTGAGGACATTATCCAAAGGTTTCAGAGTGCACCTTCCATAATCGAATATTGCTGTAACATTGGACTTGGAAGCAGTCTGGGATGCACCTGACAAAATGAAGTAAGTGGTATGAGAAAAAACTAAGTTGATTGATTACTCAGTAGTAATGGAATAGGTAAACAAATGCAGCATTTAAAAAAACCTGCCTTGCAACAAACAATCATACAAACATGCAGTCAAAGCAGAGTGAGCGCAAAGTGGAGCACACAGCCAACATCTTCGTAATATTCGTGAATGGATTCTGCGTTTTTGCATGCGCAGTTGTCCCCAGTGTTTCTGAATCAATGTGGGTGTGGCTGGGCAGCATGCCTCCCCCTAAAATCCTGCCGCCCTAGGCCCGGGCCTAGTTGGTCTTTCCATAAATCCGGGCCTGGGAGTTGTGTTGTGTGAGTCCTGCCCCATGTCCACGTCTTCTCACGGCAAGGTGTTGTGACACTCTGTAATAGTAAACAGTAGTTTGTTACAAAGGTGTACAACCCCTTTAACAGAATCTATTTTGTTTCTGTTCTGTGGGGCATGTTTCATCATGTAGAAGTAAAAAGCCAGAACCAATATAATAATCTAAAAAATAAGAAACTGTCTCAACAATTAAAGCAAATAAATTAAGTTGTAATATGTATATGATGCAGTGATATTTTTGCCACGTAAAATCAAAAGTCAGGCATTTCTGAATATTTTTTCATTCAAATGGATTTCTTAAAATGCCTTTAAAAATAGGGAAAGAGGATATAAGCTCTACTGCTATTTCATTACAGTGGTATCAGTCAAGTTTTTGTCCATATACAGTATGTAAAATCCAGACAGCCCTACCTGAGGAGGTATTGAAAAGCGTTGGGGTTAGGCAGCAGTTTTTTCTTTGAACGTCACTATTTATTTCATTATTGAACAGAACTATCTTCCTGGACTACGAACTATTGATAAAACCTCCTTAGATAGGTAGTCATTGTGCAGCTGGTGAGGTTGGTTGCCTGCTATTACCTCAGAAAAGATTGTTTTATGGCACCAGCAATTCACTACGGCTTATGCTGTGGCAGACATCCTTTTATAGTCAAAAAGGATAGCTGCTGTACTCCTCAGGAAAATATATTTCATGAGAAAGGGGGAACAACAGAAATTTTTTTTATAGTGTAGTATTTTTGTATTAAAATGATACACTCTTTGTGATATTTTTTTATAACCAATTGTTAATTAACACCATCTGTGCCAAAAAAATTAAGTGAGAAAAGATAAAATATGGAAAAGGTGAAAAAAATGTGAAAAACGCGGGATTCTTCCCTTTGTGAGGCTATCTCACATCCCTCACACAAAATAAAGATTCTGTTTCCCAGCCGCACCTGCTGCGCTTGCAAATCTCACAGATAGGATCACCAACTTGTGAGAGCTAAACCAAAAATTTGTGTACACGTAACTTATATACAAAAACAGATGGGGAACTTGTACTAAGGTCCTAGTGTCCCTGGTGGTATTAAATACTCACAAGACTTGAGTTGAGAATTAGCAGGATAATATACTGAAATGTGGCTGTGATATCACATTCCTGAGAGTGATCCAATAACCAAGCAGACAGGCTCTGGCAGATCCATTATTTTGATTTACAGAAGCATGTAGGCATTGGCATTCTAAAACCATACAATCTTTCTGATATCACAGACCCTGTAAGCCATGTGAACCACTGGGCCCCTAATGGATTTACAATGCCTACATGCTTCTGTAAATCAGAATAAAGTATCCGACAGAGCCTGTCTGCTTGGTTATTGGATCACAGTCAGGAATGTGATATCACAGCCACACTTCAACTGAATTTCCTCAGAAACCTGAAGTTTTTGCACCCATGGACTGGGGTGAACTTTTTTTAAGGACTATTGAGAGGATAAAACAGCCGAGGGTTGGAGCAGTGGATATCGCTCAGGGAGGCAGCCGGTAGGTGAAACACGTCAGCGATTTTACGCTCTGAGGTGCGGAAGTGCTCCGTGTGAATACAAATTGGACTCCTAGGGACGCCGAACAGAGGACAGCGCGGAATTGAATACACACTGACTTTTTATATGTGGTTTTATCGGAATATGTTTGTGAGTGCTATTTTTATTATTTATTAAAAGTATAAAAGCACTTCTGCACACATTGTTTTATCTTCCCATTTAAAGTTATCAGCGGAGAGACAAAGGCATGGGACGGCAACAGTATATTATCCTGCTAATTCTCAACTCACGTCTTGTGAGTATTTAATACCACCGGGGACACTAGGACCTTAGCACAAGTTCCCCATCTGTTTTTGTATATGTTACATGTACACACATTTTTTTTTTTTATAAAAAAACCCACATTGGTGTCATGACATTGGGTATTTTCCCCGCTTCAGGACTTCAGTGCCTTTGTGACTTCTGGTCTTTCCATCACTTCAGGACTTCAGTGTTGGCTCATTCGTGACTTTGGGTCTTTCTGCTGCTTCAGGACTTTGCGTCTGTTTGGCACTTCCGCATTCAGCATTCAAGACATCGGAAGGAGCCGCACGGGCTCGGTGCTCGTAAGGTGGGCACTGCCGGGCTGAGTAGACTTTGCTCAGGATACATTGCTTTTTCAGCAGTTCTAGATACTGAGTGCTAGTTAGTTTACATTGCAATATAAAGGATCCATGATGTAATTCTCAAAAATGGAGAATGTAATGGAAATATTTTCTGCCCGCTGCTTGGGCCTAAAGTCAAATAAGCAATTTACAAAATTTCGATTAAATTGAGGAAAGTTGATCTACACCGAGTAGGGGACATATCTGTTTGTCGTAAAAGGATTTGCTTTTGAATGCCAATGCACAAGCACTTGCACCCCCACCTAAATCAAGAAAGAGTGTATATTTAGTTCAGATTTCCAGAGTATTTCATGTCCTCTATGTCCTCTATTCCTCTTTCTTCCATGAATAATTTGTAAAGGAGACTGCCAGGGAATGTTATGCCTCACCATATTCTGCCCCTCTTGGATGCACGGCACATACATATGGGCACAACCCTTTCTGCTTCATTCAGTGAGTGCAGTGGGTGAGTGCAAGGTACATTGTGGTCAAGAAACATTGAATTTTGTTCTTGCTCTTTGTACTTTGTATCATTCCAGTAAATGAGCACACTGCATTTTGTTATTCTATGGCCTCACAGCTACATAGGTCATGATTCTTTCAATGGAAGCCATAAAAAAACTGTGATCCTGTTGAGACATCCCAACTGACATCTACCAAGAGCCACCCCAACTCAAGAATTATTGACATTTGACTGCTTATATAATAGAGACCAGGATATTTTACTTGATACTTAGGGAGTTAGCCTTAGTTGACTCAGGTTGTAACAGAACCTTGTTAATTAAGAGTTATTTTGGTGTTTATTAAGTCACTGTTGAAAGTTCAAGGAGTAATAGTTAGCTTAGTGTAATGACTCCCTCCCTCTATGTTGCCTGTGCTCAGGGTACAATTACTAGAGTGTTGATTACATATAGGGGAAAGACCTGGTATGGAGAGTGGGAAAGTGAGCACACTGTCCTTTACCAGAGTCACTCCAGATTTAAGATTAAAATAACTAAGGGTTCACTTTTAAATGCAAGCAAAAGTGCAAGCCATTACATGGGCATAAAACTGAGCATACTTTTGCACACCAAGAGAGTTGTGTCCAAACATGCTCCTCTGCACCTTTCAGCAAACACCAAGCTTCTCTTATGAATTGTGCACATTTGTGTACATGGACAAAAGGGACCCCTGAAATTACCTGCATTTTGGACCAGATGGTAATTCCAGGGTTCCCCTAGTAGTGTGCTTAGAACATAAGTACATATGGACAATTTGAATGGGAAAGTAGGTCCCATTTTGTGCACGTGCAAATTTAAGGAACCTCTGTTATAAACGTTTTATTATGTAAAACTATTAGTACTGTAGATTTTTAAATGCTTTAAAATTCTACTTTTGGCTTTCATGTTTTTATTATTTTGCTTCCTCTATAATAACAACCCTGAACAAGTTAAACATTTAGCAGGCTTGGGTGTGGTTTCAGCTTCTGTGCCACATACAAATCTTAGTATACAGCACAGAGGATGGTATTTCAAACCTCAATTATCTTTTGGAATGCCACACCTTGAATCTTAATAAAATTTCAAACTGGAACAATCTGCTTATTCTTCAAGTCCTTTCCTGAAATAAGCATGAACCCTTTTGGCATCAGTTATTCCAGATATTTTGTCCTTCAGCCCAGATCAGTCATGTATTTACTTTCAGGTTACTGCAAGTTACAAAACAACCAAAATCAGGCATGGAGCTTTCTTTGCTTAGAGATAATACAGGTGAAGTTATGTTTACCGTTTGTTGCCATAACTTGCATGGTTGCTCTTGAGAAGGAATGTTTTTAAATGCTTTGATATTCAAGCTTTTTAAAACAATGAGGGGCAGATTTACTAAATTCACATA
>CM044447.1:75322040-75341179 GCA_024363595.1 Xenopus borealis | reverse complement strand
TGTGGCCACATAGCGTACATATAGTACAAATGGGCGTGGTCACAAAATTTTGCAGCACTACCTGAAAAAAACATTTTTGTCCCTCTTTTTACTTCCAAAATGTTGGGAGGTATGATTACAACAGTTGCCATATTATTTCTATAATAATATAATAAATACCCTATTTATCAGTCATGTGGCACAAACTACATAACTAAGCGCAAGTCTGCGCAACTAAGTCCCCTTTATAAGGATATTCCCACGATATTTACGGCTTCTGTGTATTACACACATACACCTTTGCACTGAATAGTCTATCATATGAAGTCCATAAATGTAATACTATCTGGCGATATGCTCAGTACAGTAGCCGTCTGATGTTTTGGAACGTACACTGTCACGTGAGGCAAGCATGCTTGGCAAATGAACAAGGAAGTAGCAGCGCCACATGACGGCCGGCGTTCCAAGGTTGCTAGGCTACAGCACCGCTTTGCATGCCGGGACGCAGCAGCATGCCCACGCTGTGACCTCTCCCCCCCCCCCCCCCCCCCCCCCCCCCCCCTCCGCCGCGCAATACGGAAGCATGGAGGCAGCCCAGGGTTCTCCGGTGTCCGCTCTGTCCCAGCAGCGCAGGCTGAGAGTCATCACGGGACACCTGCAAACTGGAGCTGCGCCTGGAATTTCCCAGAATGAGTGCAAGGCCCCAGCAGTTTCCTCCTCCGCTTCTGCTCCCTCCATTCCCAAGAAGAGGTAGGTGGGGCGCTCAGGGCAGGTGGGTGTTTGGTAGGAGTGGGTCAGGGTGCGGTCCTGGGCTTTTGCAAAGTGAGATGCTTCTAAAAGTGGCCCTTATAAGACATACCACGAGGTGTTGTTTTCCTGGGACCCCCATTTCTGAACTGACTATGGAGCAACTACTTTCAACCTGTAGCTCCCCACTTACTGTGGAACTCCATTCCCCTCTCACCCCCTTTGCAGGTGTTAGCTTGGAATGCTGGGCAATAAATATTACTGCTCTACATTCATATAGAACTGCTGCTTTAGAAAGTTCACCTCCTGAACAATACCGCTGACATTGGCTTACACCGTTGGTCGTGGTTTTCTTTTGGTAGATCTGGATTCCTTGTTCACCTAGATTTCAAGGTGATATCTAAGAAATTGACAGTTTAGTGTTATTTTAAGTATATTCAGAAAGGAGAACATGTATGACCCCAGCTGCTTTTTTTGTATTGTGATTTATTTATATAGCGCCAATATGTTTACATGGTTCTAGATTGCTCTCCCTTTGGCAATGAAAAGGTTAATAGGGTCTTAATGGAGCTTAACATGACAGGCCATGCATAGCAGTAATGAATCTTGCAGTTTCCTGCTTTATGAGACTGACACCATCATGGCCAATCAATGAGCCCAATAAGATGCTTAAAGGCAGACTTCTCAATGTGTAAGGGCATCCTGTCTTCTGGATTCTTTTGTGCAGTACTACACAGTATCAATAAGGGTGTGGTGGTGCCCTCTTTTAAACTGACAAATGCAATATGAATGCACATCAGAAAAGAGGAACTAGTTTGAAAAAAATAAATCCGTAAAATAAGATTTATGGAAATAGGTTTTTTTTTTCAATAATCAATAACAAGTGGTACATAGTTTCTGAAATAGTGAAACCAACCTTGTTAGGTAGAGACAGGAGCCAAAAAGCCCTTATCAATGCAGTGTACAGCTTTCTGAAAACAGATAGTATTTACATGCCCCCTATACACATAGCACTGCCTTGACGCCAAAAAGAGATTTTAACTCTCACATAAGGCATTGTGGGCAGAGACATGCAATAATCATTATTCTTCACTACCCACCTCCCCGCAATCTGTCTCTCAATATCCTGCTTTGTGTTGGAGCTGTTTTTATGTATTTATTTATTTATTTTTTTAAAGACCTATAGCTGTAATACATTATCTAGGAAAAGGGAGCACCCAACAATGCGTATGACCTGTTAATCAAAATCTTTTGAATGAAGAGAGGCAGATTAGTGAGAGCGGTATAATCAGTATTTCAGAAACCATACAGAATTTCTGATTCATTTTATTTATTGAGAAATTGAGCCTTTTATTTAATTTTCACGGTATTTGCTCCTTTAAGTACTTTAAGTGAGATCTTGGTTACAAAGCGTTCAAAACGTGTTTTAAGCTGAAACCATAAATATCCGTTTTTTCCTGTAATTGATCAGAAACTAACCGCACGTAGCCCAGCTTGCACTTGTGCATAAATGGTTTCTAAATGGCAAGAGTGTCTGAAAGGGGAAAAAGCCCATCAATTTACTTTCATTTTTCTGTTAGAGCATGTGGTGGTTTATCTAGTTTCTCACTGTGCTGGTGTTATTTTCCTGTGATGAAAGTATTGTAAATAGTCGCATAATGGCCCATAAACCACACAGGGGATTATATAATCCCTGCCGTGTATTATATACTGGATAATGAACCTGTCTGTTCTTAAATATTAGCATGCTGGAAATCACCAATGAGTACTGTTAATATATAAGAAATCCTGGTATAAGATCTATTATACAAAATAATTGGAATAAGGGCTTTTCTGGATAAGAGATCTTTCTGCAGTTTGGATCACCGTTTCTTAATTATTCTGAAAGTAATTTAAACATTAAATCAAATAGGATTGTTTTGCCATCAAGGGACTGTACTATCATTACAGAGAAAAGGGAAAACATAAAGTATATGTGTATATGTTATACATGTTTGCTTAAAATGGGCTCTGTGGGAGATATCAAAAAAGGGGGAGATAGTGGGAGATAGCCTTCCTGTAACTTGTATCTGTCTGCATAATGGTGGGCTTCCAGAAAAACAATCCCATGCTGATGTGACTCCTGAAATCATGGCTGTAAGGGGAGTAAAAAGCAGCCCACATGGAAACATGATTATCTTGTATTGGGTTAACCCTTTAAGTGCCACATATTGTAGATTCCATGATGTGATGCACTTCTGGGTTGGGGAGCAGAGGAGCCATCGCCATGGGGCCCTAAGGCAACAGGAACATGAAATCTGTGTCCTGCTGCTGCATTCACTTCCTGCACCCCCCAGCTGGATCAAGCAAGAAGACGGATGCCTTCTCTTCATGGGACTCCACCAGCCCCCCCCCCTCATACTTATTACACTAATGCACTGTATATCTTATCAATATTATATATCATAATCTGCTGTAGATCTGTCACAATGTTGGAATGGAAGTCACTGAGGAGTTCTGTGACCATATCCAGCACAAAGCCAGAGACCTCACTCCTAGGTGACTCCTACTATCCATGTATGTTGTAGAATGGCCATAAGCAACTTTTCAATTGGTCTTCATTTGTCAGCTTTCCTAGGCTGGTGAAACGGTGTTGATTCGTATTGTGTTGTATCTGGGCGTGTAAGGCTATTGTTAATGAAATTTCCACAGTACCAATGTGTGTCCAAGGCCAACTGAAGTTTTTCAGAGTTTGAGCAACCCTGTCTGCACTGAGATATTATCTTAACAGAACTACTAGCCAGGGTTGGGGCTGACAGGCATATTTGTCGCCTAGGACTAATGCCTCTTCTGTGTGGCTTGAATGAAGAATCGCCTGCGCTAATGCACTCACAGTGCTTCGATTTCCGAAGTCACCCGAAGTTTCCTCGTGAATCTCCCCGAATCTGCCCGTCTGCCCCAACCCTAACGTCCGTGTCAGTCAATCTACATTTATCTTTAATTCTAGCTGTAAATATTTGCACTCTTTATGCACAGACACATTGTACACTGTATGGTGTGCCATGGCTGGTATATGAGAATTTTCAGGTTGTCTACACTGTACTTGTTCATTGCATTTTAATGTTCCATCCCATTCTGTAGAACTGTGCAGTAGAAGAATGTGCAAATAATACATACAGATTACATACACATGCTGACCAGCAGAAGAGATAGAGATGCCCCTGCTCAATATCACTGAAAAGGAAACAGGTGCATTGCTTTACTGATTACTTAAGTGGAATATTGGATTTACTTGCTTTGTGCACCTGTTATTTTATTGTATAAATCTTGGCATCTAAGAAAGATGGTAGAAGAGTAAGCAAGAAAGCCACTGGGCATTTTAGTCCCAATGGAATGAGTAGGCTAGAAATTGCTCAGCTAAGTAATGACCGTTTTGAAAGAAGGGGCAGAACAAGTGAAGCATTCTTATCCCCATGCAGCAAACAAGAATCTGCCAGTCCAGCTAAGCTCTGCGATGGGATGAAAGTTATCATTGTTTGGATGAATTGAAATCCATCCAGTTATTGCTGTTGCATAGCACACTACATAGCTTGGACATTTCTATCAAGCATACATGATTTGTTTCTTAAATGACTGAATCCCATCCCCTTTTTGCAGGGTTCGAATTTGTGTCATGAATTTAAAGCTCTTGACTACTAAGTGGGACATTTTGTTTTCTTCACAATTATTTTCCTTTCCTACATAAACGCACTGATAATATTGTAGGAAACAAATTTTTTTTTTATTCGATCATCGAATAAATCGAATGATTGGATAATCGATAATTCGATGATTGAAGGAATAGAAGTTATTTGACTGCCTACTTCGCCAGATTGAACCTACCGAATTGTAATAGAAGCCTATGGGAAGCTCCCCATAGGCTTCTGAGGCTAAGTCCTGCTCGAATACCATTCGTACGATCGGAGCGTTCGAATCGTACAAATTTTTCGGACGCTCTAAGGAAATTTCACAATTTTTGCGTGAAATCGTACGATCGGTATCTGATCATACAAATTCATTGAGAAATCGTATTGCAAGCAAAATGATAGCATAAAACAATTCGGTAAGCATTCGATGGTCGAATGCTTATCGAATTGCGAATTTGGGCGAGCTAATTATGGGGAATGATAGTAAATTTGCCCCCAAGTATTTGGTTTTGAATTTGGGCAGATCCCAGAACTTACACGTTTAGACTTCTCTGAATCGCTTGTGTTCCACCGAGCCATATCTTAACCCATAAACCTTGAACGTTAAAGTACTGTTTAAAAGCATGTCATTTTTTAAATTTTTTTTAACTCAAATGAACTTGCAGCTTGAATGGTTTCTTATTTAAGAAAAAACTAGAATGGGAAAAACATGATTCAACGAGTTCAGGTTTAACAACCCGAAAACTCTAACGTACTCCTTTTTTGGCAAACAAAACCTTGAATTGATTGTGTTTTTGGGCAAAACCCTCTGAAAAAACTGAATTATCTTGAAGGCTATTAACCTCTTATAATGGTTCAAGAGACCTCTTCTATACTTCAACATGGCCTCACATGTTTTAGATGGTTTATTTTCAGATTTGCGATATTTCCAGGGTATAATAAATCTCAGGTTTTTTTTTTAACCTGAAAATTGATTTTGACCAAAAAAAATAACCTAGGAAACTTGAATTTTTGTAGAAAACACAACTGAATCATTAACAAATCTGCACCTAAATATATACAGTATAGAATAAGGAATATGGAGATTGGTATGAGGCAGAGTACTTGATATAAGCCTTGCTAGTAAGTGGATTTGCTGTACTTCACACACAAGTGGAATTACAGGATTGTGATCCATTGTGTACCCATGTACTTGCTCTTCACCCCTCCATCCCCTTTTTGCAGCTCTTAATCTCAGCAAGGTAGATTGCTCTGCACAGTCAAACTGACTTTAAATATTGTTCCTCTTATATGTATCATGATCTTATTAAAGTGTTTTTTTTTGTGCTGTTTGCTTATTGTATGATTTTTGCCTCTGCAGAATGTGCCAGACTCTTGATAATATTTCAGTTGAAAGCTGCTTGCACATGGTGCGTTTTCCCAATGCCTTCACACAGAGATAACTGCTGACTTTTATTCTATTGAGCTGGTTTAGAGCCCAGTGACAGAATCCGTGCCTTCTGTATATGCCCCACTGGTTCTGCTCTATAGACAGACTGGCGCAGGGCTGAAATGCCATGGTAGGTAAACGGCCTGCTTCAGGATCTCATTTGACTGATTACTGCTTAGCCTTTTAATAGTATAATTAATTGCAGATTGCTGGTATTGATTACACTGGCACAGTTTTCCATCAGTGACGTGTTTGTTTAGATCCTTGTTTTAAAACATTTATGAGTTTTGTATTTGACTCAGGTCCATTAATCTGCCTTGCACTTATAATATCTGAGGAGTAGGCGTCTCAAGACATGAAATGCTCGGGTGCAGTCTCACTGGCCAGACTGCCTTCATATTTTAAGCAACTGTATAAATATAAAGCTACATTTTCTTGAAACTTTTTTTTTTTTAATCTTGTTATACAGGCTGAAGCAAAATATTCATAAAATTGCAAATGATTCACTGATCTGAAATAATTGCTGATTTATTAAAATTGGACAGTTACTCATATTTTTGGTTAAGCTTTACTGCATCCCCAGTAGTGATGTGTGGGCTGAGCCAATACCTGCGGGTCAGTTAGGTTCAGGCCACACAGACACACACACATGTAATTCACAACTGAGTACTCAGACAGTGTGAAGCTAAAGAGGTGGCGGGTCAGGTGTGGGTATATAAAGGGTTAGTGTTGGGTGCTGGTCGACAGTTTGTTAACCCGCACATCATTAATCCCCAGGGGTGGAAATATTTTGTTGAATAAGCTGTTAGGTTTGTAAAACTTGAAACCTTTACATGATTTGCAACCATTTGCTGGTTGTTACACCAGAACAGTTAAACACAGAATAGCTGGTTTTAATATTATCTGTTTATCTGTATAAAATTGCAGAAGTAATTCACATTTTATACAAATCTGGACGTTAAAGGGGAGCTTTCACCCTAAAAAGTGCTGAATGGAAAGTAATTGACTGCCCTGCCTCTATGCCTGAGTCAAATAATATTTGATTGACAGCTCAGATATTTTAACACCTTTATAACAGGAATGAATGTTTTAATGAAAATGTTTATTTGCAAATGACTTTCATTATGCAGCTTTTTTTATGTACTGTAGGTGACAGGTCCACGTTAAATGTCATGTTCTACCGCCCCCTAGGTTCGAATAGGAAGAATAGGAAATCCTGCGTGTAGTAAAATATCCTTTCTGCAGTGAGAAATGAACAGTAAACAAAAGTAAATTAATCAGACATGGCCCAAGTGAAAACTGTTACAGTTAGGGAATAGAAATCCTCATTACACCATGCAAAGGTAATTCAAGTAAAGATATAATATTGATAGTAACCTGCAAGCTTATAAAGTAAATGAGAATGAGATGAGTATATATTTGTAAGTATACCTGTTGTATTAATATAAATCAGACTATGATTGGAATCTCGGCCTGGAACATATTTTCCCCAAGCTATTTGGCTTTGTTATGGGCTAAAGTGCTTTTGTTACTCTTAATTTTCCCTCGGGCCACTGCATTTCAAGCTTCTCTTATTTAGACATCTGTATGCACGTTAACACTGATTAAACAAATAATTGAAGCAGAAGCTAGCAGTGAATGCTACATTGCAACTGGTGTATTTACAGGTTGCTCCTTCCTTGTTAAAAAATAGCCTTATGGGTGAATAGTAATAAAGGACTAATTTGCAATGTATTCTGTACTTCTGCCTAATCAATCTCATCTATTTAATTCTATATGTCTGTGTATCCTCACCCCGGCTTATAGTTTTTCATACAAATTCTCTTGTATACCATGGGTTAGCTGGAGCCTCTTGAGAAAAGCCTATGTGAAAAGTCATGCTGCTGTATCTCTTCGACATCCACTTCAGCTTTCATTGTATGTTCAGTCAGTCATGAACCCTGATTCTACTGCAGTGATCTGGGCTGATCTGGGAAATTTAAACTAAAGAAGTACATAAGTAGATTATGTGTTGGGCTTTTGTACCTGCCCAAGGCAACCACAGCCTTTTAGCAGTAAAGATCTGTGTTTCCAAAGATGCCCCAGTAGCTCCCCATCTTCTTTTCTGCTGATTCACTGATTCACATGCTCTATGCTGCTGTCACTTACTGAGCTTAGGGACCCACTCACAATATACAGTACATATAGAATAAAAATGTCACAGTATAAGGCTGATTAGTAATTTAATATGTATAATTACTAAATGGCAGCACATAAACCAGTGCAACTAGCATCAGAATTTAATAATCAGCCCTATAAAATCAGCTTGTAAGACTGGCCAACCTCATTTTCTGCTGGATAATTTTGATGACCCCTAAGCTTAGCTTCTCAATAGCTGCTCAGAGTCCACTGAACATGTGAGTGTCACAAACACTTTCCAAGTTGGTGACCCCCTGTGACAAGTTTGAAGTCCTGGATCATTGCTGCTATTAAGAAGCTGAAACTTTAGGCTGCTGCAAAGTTCAGTATATAAAACATGGCATTTTAAGTCCTATTCATTTTTAGGGTTTCCTTCTTCTTTAAATAATATTGTATTTCAATGTCCTGGAGCCAAATTACAGTATTTCAAGAGATGTTTTTAGATGCATTAGGCCAGGGGTGTCCAAACTGTGGCCCGAGTACCACTGCTGCTTTATAGAGAAGGCAAAAGGGAGCACGAGATCTGTATGCAGAATTGTGCTGCACAGGGTTAAATGCCAAAGAGCTATAGTTGAGCTTTGACAGAAGTGAAGGCAGAGGGCTAGCCAGCAAAGTGGGCTGGTAAACACAATGCGAACAGTCAGCTGCTTTATTTCCTCTACCGGTAGTTCTCTTTAAAGTAAATCACTCTGTTCTACGCGCCACATCTCTCTACAGCAGCCACACGCGTTCTCGTGCATCACGTGACAGATGTTTTCGATCAGGCAAGCTTTGAACTTAGATTTTATGTGACACAGTCGTGGGAAAGGCAAGAGCTGTCCTATATATTGCGGCTTTGAATTTTATCTGAACGTGGTCCAGGGGGGCCCAGCTATTTCGAAAAGTGCAGCACAGCCGGACCCCCTTTAGGCCTGGGACAGGAGTACCCCCTGTGCCCCCCTGATGGCGGCCCTGACTGTACCCTTTTTTTATGCAACAAACACTTGCCTCAAAGCCAGAAATTAAAAAAGAAGAACCTTGTTTGAGGCCACTGGGGACAACATCCAAGGGTTTTGGGGATCGCTGGACTCTTGACTACTGCCCCAAATTCCATCTATGAGATACTTGTATTTAAATAAACTCTTAATGGTGACCATTTCTCTGTAGGTTTTTAATTTCTAAGTGCACACTGGGTGTTTTGAGCATAGCTGTCCTCTCCCTTAGATCATCAGTCCTTGACACCATTCTTTTGAATATGCTGCCTATGGCATACCATATCTAATATCCCTGGAGAACCCAGAAATCAGAGTTCTTTCCCAGTACTAACTCGGCACACAGTATGATGATCCATGGAAAATATATTTTTCTTTTAGTAGAACTAGAAGCTACTGGCTTAACTGCGTTGGCTTTCACAACTATAAAGAGGACTGCTTGAGTTAGGATGTGTTATGTCATATAACATCAAGATGAATGAAACAATGATCGTGGCCTTTTATCATGCTCCGGCAATGTCCAGAAGCTTGCGTTTATGCTTCCTCATTTTATTTACGTAATATGCAGATTGCTTCATGAAGCCGTTATTGTCAAAGTTTCAACATTATTGCTGATTTATCACAACAGTGCGAGTTACTTGCACCAAAATCAAAACTATTCATGCTCTATAGTACGTGCTACAGGTAAGTTTGTTGTACAGTAACTTTCCCATGGCAAACACAACTACCTGTTGTAACTACATATTCAAGAATTATGAAGATTCGGATTTAATAAATTTTTTTTGGTGTTGTTTGTGGGGTATAAAAATTACTAAATGCATCCCCCTGTGTGAACCAGCTAAATATAGTATGCTTTTAAGGAATGTTCATGTACTGAATCTTCTCCAAGGCACCTTTTTAAAGGAATAGTAACACCTAAAAACAAAAGTATTTTAAAATAATGAAAATGTCATGTAGTGTTTCCCTGCACCGGTAAAACTGACTATTATATACTATAGTTCATATAAACAAGCTGCTGAGTAGCAATGGTGGAAATTTGAAAAAGGCTATATGGCACAGGGAATGGATAACAGATAACATTATGTTCTACAGAGCTTATATGCTATCTGCTGTGTAACTTGAGCCTTTCTCCTTTGAAAAGCTGCCCCCCATGGGTACACAGTAGCTTATTTATATAAACAATAGTAGTGTTTCTGAAGCAAACACAGCAGTTTTTCTAGTGCCGGGAAACACTAAATGATATTTTTATTGCTTTAGAACAATTTCTTTTTTTAATGTTACTGGTCCTTTAAAAGAATTTCCAGACATACAGATGTACTTTTGGAGGATATGTAAATGAATGGACTATTGGATCAAGGTGCGCTCTAGATACAGAATCAGTCCAGCTGGGCTCTCATGAAACAATGGAAAATCAACTTTTAGATATTCGTGTTAGGCCAGAACATAAAATTCTGAATGATTTTCCATCATGAGCGAACTAATAAGCCAGTCAAAAATTTCAAAAGGCCTCTGCTCTATTTCATTAATGCTAGGGAAGATCTAGAGCAACGTCGTTATACATTCACTCAAACATGGTTGCCCTTTTATTGACCACCACTGGGATCACCTGACTGTAGCTGTCAGTTGCTATTAACTATAGCAAAAAAAAAGGGAAAGTTGTGCGCACCCCTACATTTTAAACCATTAGGCGTGGTTTGCAATGACCATAAAATTCATACAAAGACAAGAAATATATACTAAATCATATCTGACTCAAAGGGGGAATCATCTCAGCTGGAAGAAGGTGTGATCTTTCTCATGCTAGGAAGACAATCTCCAGGCATGGCTATTTGTGCAATTGGCAGTGTTTGTGGCTCTGTTTTTCTGCAGAATCCTGGTTGTCCTTAGGTACTAATAGAGCTCCTAATTTAACTGCAAGGCATTGCTAGGTTATCAGATATATTGTATATATTTGTCCACATCAAAGGAGGCTAGATTTGGTAGAAAGTTGCTGCATACACCTAAACTATAGGATGCACATTTGTTGTCTCTGTCTACCTAGAAAACTTGGAGAAAATTAAACTTTTATGTACTTATAAATAGCATTTCCCCTAATTTCTGTCTGGGGCATAGACTACTCTCCAAGGCATAACTTGGCTTGCATGTAGTCTGACCCAGCGTGCAGTACAATGTACAATTATTGGGTGTTCCTTCCTCCAGGCCTTTGGTATCAGTTGAGGGAGACAGGAAACCTAGCCTGTGTATAGAGGGATTGCTTTTTCTTTAGTCTCCTGCCCTCTGTTGGTTAACCCTACAGTGCTTTTATCTCCCCACAGAGCCAGAGAAAAGTATTTATCAGTTGTACATAAGAATTAAGGTGGCCATAGATGCACAGATAATATTGTACGAAACTAATTTTCGTACGAAATTTGGTGCATGTATGGGGGGAAAGGAGCCGACCTATATTGGCAGAAAACTTGAATATCGGTCGGCTGGTCGATTGGGCTGGACGGAAATGTTTGGTCGGATGCCTTTGAAAACAAACGAACATCGGGCACTGTTTAGTGCTGAATTGTCAGATACAGGTAGAATTCTATTGTTTCTATATGTATATCTGACTATTCAGCTCTACATGTGTGTATTGAAATTAACAATCTTTCTTGGAAAGCTCTTTTCCAAGGAAGATCGTAATTGTACCGTCTATTGCCGCCTTTATTTACCTTTTTGTTTTGGGCTTTTTAAGATAAGTTGTTTTGCAACTAATGTGGTTATAATCCCTTACATTGGTGGCTTTCTCTTCTGTCCAGTATTGCCCTGTCAGACTTCATAGCTGTGGGGCTGCAAAGCAAATATTTTCTATATTTCTGATTGGCTTATCTCTAGGGCAGTGATCCCCAACCAGTAGCTCGCGAGCAACATGTTGCTCTCCAACCCCTTGGATGTTGCTCCCAGTGGCCTCAAAGCAGGTGCTTATTTTTAATTACTGGCTTAAAGGCAAGTTTTGGTTGCATAAAAAACAGATGTCCTGCCAAACATTCTCTCCAGTCCATATAGGGGTTACCAAAAAGCCAATTTGACATTCACATGGACTTTTTCATCCTTGTGTTATTCTCCAACTCTTTTTTAAATTTAAATGTGACTCACAAGCAAAAAAGGTTAGGGACCCCTGCTGTAGGGGTTCATCTTCGCAGCATCAGTGAGGATGTTTTTGATCTCATAGGTAAACTGCCACTGTTTTATATTGTGCTCTCTATAGATGGGGAAACAAACATATTTGCAGATGTCTGAGAAGAAACCATTACAGAGTAATGAAACATTATAATCTGCCCCAAAAATGTTTAATAAAGGCATTTTGTATAAAAGTCTTGTCCATAATATCTACATCTAGAATACATATGTAAAACTATTAGTCTTGATTGTGAGATATGTCTCAGGAGAAACTTTATGTATTTAGTAAGTCCTTACTTTAGTAGTACACCGAACTGGTCACTGGCTTGTGTGCCTGTATGGTATCATCAGGCTGTGATCAAGATCATTTTCTCAAGTGCATATGGTTATCCTTTATGGGTAAACCTGCATTTGTTTTCCAGGCACCTTTGATACATTCTTTGTTCCTATTTAACAGCAGGGGTGCACAGAGTGCAAGGCATGTGCACCTGTACTCTCTCCCCTGGGTGATTGCCCTTTATAGGAAAATGAGTGCAGTCATTTACAGCGCAACTGGACAGGTTGGGGGAAAAAAGTGGCATAAGCGGTCCACTCAACTCAATGCTCTAATGTCCTTTTTCTGGCTGTAGAAAGGTCAAGGATTACATCAGTCTTAGGTTTTAAGCTTGTCAGTAAGGCATGTCCTAGCAGTTGGGATCTGCTGACAAGCTCTATTTCTAGTTTGTGAAGGAGTGCAGAGTGTTTATGGTTAATCTAACTGTGAAGTGCTTAAGAGAAAGATGTTTGGCTTGGTGCCTACAGCCTCATTTTCCTGGCACCAACACTTACAGTAAACCGTGTTAGGAAGCCGCCTGCCAGTGTTGATCCTTATGTGCAGTGTTTAGGCGGCAGTCAGGAAAGAGGTTCCTAAGTGCTGCTAGTGAAATCCCCAACATAGCTTTAGTGAAAAAAAATAATGGAAATGGATATATGTACTTTGTTTTACAAGTAAATATGTTGTCTCTCAATTATTTCCCCTTACAATAAATTTTGGCCATTTATCAGTGTGTGAGGGCTGCCATGGTTACTTGCTTTGGAAGAGCTAAACTTCTAATTCTAGCTAGATCCCAAAAACTTTGTACACCACTAGTAAAAATAACATTGTGTGCTCACAACAGATGAAGTAATATAGAAAAAAATGTACTTGTAGGTATGGGCAAGTGCCATAGTCGGTAGTTTTATGTCTTTGGGGGTTTGCTAAAAGCTCAGCCAAATGTCATTCTTGTATCCCTAATGGCACAGGGGGTAGATTTTGGGCAACGAGCAACAGACATGGCAGTGTTGTTGCTTTTTTAAAAAAATCCATGAGCCCTTCCTATTTGAATGATAAGCACTCGATTGGTTTTCCCATAATTACTATTATACCTATTACTGTTATACTACACTATTTTTCATGGGACAGCTGTGCTGAGTTTGAGTTATGCAGATCATTTAATCCATTCAGAATTTTTTTCTGGGAGTCCCCTAATTTTTTATATATGCGCTCATTCAGTCCCTTATCTTGCTCTATTTTTTTTATGTATTGGACTTGAAGTGCAGCCTAAAGCAGGTTTCTGAAATTGTCCATTTGAATCCTTTTGTTTTCATTTAATGCTTGAACAGAGAATATGATTTTCAATATTTCTCATTTATTAAGCATCCTTGTCTACCATCTACACAGCCACTTCACTTGATATGGGAGTGATATTGTGTTTTAAAGAGATACTGACATCAGCCTTTTTTACATCTATCATAATATTTGCTGTGCATGCTACTTATAATTTTGCCATAAAGTACAGGTATGGGACCTGTTATCCAGAATGCTCGGGACCTGGGGTTTTCCGGATAACAGATCTTTCTGTAATTTGGATCTTCATACCTTTAGGGTAAGGGCACACCTGGCGATTCTGGGAGATTAATCGCCACTTCTTTGGGGGCGACTAATCTCCCCGAACCGCCTCCCCATTTTTTCCCTCACAAGGAAATTTCTGCCGACTTTGGAAAACAAAGTGACACGGATTAATTCTGTCTTAGCTTGGATCTAGTACAATGTACTGTTTTATTATTACAGAGGAAAAAGGAAAACATTTTGAAAATTTTGGATTATTTGTTTATAATGGAGCCTATGGGAGAAGGCCTTTCCATAATTTTGAGCTTTCTGGATAACAGTTTTCTGGATAATGGATCCCATATCTTTATTTGCCCAATACTTTTACATCACCTTTCTGACTCCCTGTGTTCATCTATGAGGGGGCTGCCATATTTGTGCAGCTGGAGTCAGTTAGCATTAGAAACTTTGACAGGCTGAGGTAGGACACTCAGGTTCGCAAAAGACTTAGGTTTAACTTCAACTAACAATTAATTACAAAAACAAACCTCTCCACAAAAATCAGCATGACCTATAGGTAACTTTTAATGTACATTCATATTTTAAAAAGTCATTTTTTAGTGTCCGTATCACTTTGTTACCCAGACCCTTGGACTAATTTTCCTAGATGATTCTCTGTATTTAACTAGAATACTTAGTGACCTGGTGCTACTTTTGCATACATATTACATACTATTGGGTTGTTTCTGTTAAACAGTGTATCATTTTACCATGCTATCCACTTCTTTTCTGCATCTGTTTATTGTTTACTTTTATATTTAAAAGAAAATTCGTTTTGCACCTTGCACTATAAGCTGGGTTGAGGATGCAATAAATAATAGCAATTGTACAATAGGCAGCCCTAGCACTTTGTAAGCTAATAAAGTCTTGTATTGTGATAAGTGTAGGGCAGTGACTGGTACAGTGAGCAAGTTAGGAGAGGCAAAGGAAAATAATGTGTTTGTGCTTCCTACAGTTGTACAATAAGATTGAAAAAAAATGAAAAAGCAACTGCTTCTGTGAGCTGAATGGTGAGAAGTGTGCAGCTTCTTCCAGCAGCATGATGTAACTCAGGGTAGTAAAATTCTATTCAGTGATAAAGGGAGGGCTTTGCTTTTTGCCTTGCATTAGTATTCAGGTGAATCAAAATCCTGTTGAAAAGGCCAAATCCCAATTTTGTGCATTCGTAACTTAAACAGAAAATGGCTTGTGTGACCGTGCATATACTGAAATACTCTGTACAGTTTGTCAGATTTTGTATCTTGGATCATATTTCTGTTAATGAACTGGATTGACCATGGAAATTAGATGTTTTTGCCCATTATATATGAAACTTCCCCATTCCACGTCATTCCGCATAAACACTTGCCTTTTGTTCATATATGAGATCCACCAACTGTCTTGCTTGCTTGAAACACTAAAATTGTTTGTTTGAAAATACCGTTGTTCAAGGACTACATTTGGCCAATTTTTTGGGTGACCAAATCGGACTGAGGTCTTCTTGTTTGACTTTGTATGGCCAGTTTTAGGCATAAGAGCTGAGGCACCTGGTTGGGGAACTTGCCCAAAAAGAAGCTGTGTTGTACTGCCAAATATCAAATAGAAGGGGCAGAGCATATTCATCTAGAGAGCTGGAGTTAATGCAGAAGGCCCGTAACATAAGTGAGGCTTTTTTGCATAAATTAAAACTTGTATGTTCTCCCATTCACATGACTAGTGTGGATATCCTAAAACATACCCACTGAGATTGTTGCAGGATATGTTGGGAAACCAATACAGATGTGTTGTATACGTCAGTGATAATTATATTGATAGTACCTTTATATGTATTACACGTTTCTTGCAGCATAATGAGAAAAATAGTACTCCTAAGGGATTTTGTCCAACTTGCTGGTATTGCTGGACTTATCCCCCAACATCTTTATCATAAAAAAGAGGGACAAGTAAGCCAGGCCCTAATTTTCCTTGACCACTCCTAGATATGTCACGGAACATCCTTTTCTCCTCAAACCCACTTACTGGTAAGATTCAGCCATTTGTGGGTTCCTGGTTCAGATTTTTCCACAAAAATTAGGACAGTTTGGAGGAATGTTATGTTCTAGAAGGCACCAGACTCCTCAGTTGCATCCAATATCCACCTGGGTACATTTCTGCCTTACAGGGCTGGGGTTGTTGGTTTGATCCCAACTGGAGTTTGTTTTGTTTGTTTTGACTGCATTTGCATGGGCTTCTCTGTTTTTGTGTGTGCATGTGTAGGTTGAACTCACTACTGGATAGGGTTGCCACCTGGCCGGTATTTTACCAGCCTGGTCAGTAAAAATTATGGTTGATGCCAATGTTATTAATAGGGAAAAAATATAAATATATATGAATTAGGGATGCACCGAATCCAGGATTCCATTCAGGATTCGGCCTTTTTCAGCAGGATTCGAATTCTGCCGAATCTTCTGCCTAGCCGAATCCGAATCCTAATTTGCTTATGCAAATTAGGGCCAGGAAGGGAAATCACGTGACGTTTTGGCACAAAACAAGGAAATAAAAAATGTTTTCCCCTTCCCACCCATAATTTGCATATGCAAATTAGGGTTCTGTATTCAGCTGAATCTTTCGGGAAGGATTCGGGGGTTCGGCCAAATTCAAAATAGTGGATTCGGTGCATCCCTAATAGGAATGCCGGTATTTTTTTTACAGAAAAGGTGGTAACCCTACTACTGTATATTTACAAATTAGATAAAGCGGGAAATAAGTACTTAAATAGTAAGATTGGGCTAAATGCAGTGGAGTGTCCACAAACTATTCATATTACACAACACACTCTCAATTGGGACTAAAACCACCATGGTGGTTTTAGTCCCAATTGAGAGTATGTTGTGTAACCCTACTACTGTACTGTTGGATAGGGACTTACTGTAAAGTGCTGCAGAATTTAGTAGTATATAAAGGCCTTCCTTTAGAGTGGGGTGGGGTACAGTATCCTATTATAGAGGTATTTATTTTACTCTGCATACTCTGTAAGCCTTGAGTACTAACCAGTTTCAAGAAGTAGTTTTTACCCCTCTGGCTTTTTATCTTGTACAATAATGCGAAAATGTCCTTGAGTGAGTGGGGCTTGTGCTTTGTGTTCCTTTCCGTGCTGGTGGGATGAACCGAGTGCTGGCCTAATCTCATTCAAACAGACATTTGTGAGGCATCTGTGTCCTGCAGTGACATCTGGCGCCTGCCTAGTATTCTGCATATTCCTCTCTGGAGGCTGCTTCCCTTGCACTAAACAGGTCAGGATGACACAAAATGGATGCTCATCGGTTACAAGAGAAATATTTGGGTTGTAAAAACAATCTTGTTGCTTGTTGCACTGCTTGTTGTCAGTACTAAGCTTCCTGGCCGTGCAGCTGGTTCTCTGTTATGTCCGTAGAGGTGTAGCCTTCCATACCAATAATGACAGGTTTATTTATTTTTTAAATCTTACTTTCACATGAAATTTTTTGTGTTTTTCCTTTTTAGCAGGGGGAAACAAATGGACACATACAATAGAGGCTTATGTTCTACTGGGAAAAAAAAACAATGTTCTCTGAAAAAATACATTTAAAAGAATTTAAGGATCTCTTTCACAAATGTAAAAAAGATTGCATTGTCAAGTTTGCATGAAGGAGCAGTGTAAAAAAATATTATGTGCAGTTAAAAATTGCACAGAATACAGAATACCTGCCAAATAAGAAATATTTTATATTCTTTGAAATGCAAATTTTTGTTTTATGCATTTTTTGACAATTATGATTTTTAATGTACATCCTATTTTATATATATATATATATATATATATATATATATATATATATATATATTTTTTTTTTTTTTTCCTGTAAACCTTTTCTGTTAAGTCATTTCTGTGACTGCTTTTATACCTGCAGTGGACCATGTGCTTGCACTCACATATACTAATACATCGTTGGTTATTCACTCACACTTTACTCAGCTCTCAGTCTCTTATATAACCTGGTTTATGATCTAGCTATCCATGGAGATGTGGTGCAGCTGTGGGGGGGTTAGTCATTACTGGACCCTTAAAATTAAATGCTCTGTTTTTCACCTAGGGCTCCAAATGAAAAATTGCATGGGGTTGAATGAATAAAAATGGTATTTCTGAAATCTACCCTAGTAGCAGTCCTACTCACATGAGTGAACTTTATGCTACAGGTGAGCTGGGGACACAATGTAATTGAGCAAGTTAGAAACATAATTTCTCGTTCTTCCATGTGCATTGTCTAATGCAGTGGTCCTCAAACTTGGCCCTCCAGCTGTTAAGGAACTACAAGTCCCACAATGCATTTGCCTGACTGTGGCTGTCAGACTCCATCATTGCATTGTGGGACTTGTAGTTCCTTAACAGCTGGAGGGCCAAGTTTGAGGACCACTGGTCTAATGGTTTCAAAGATGATGGTTAATGGGTTCTGTTTCAGGAAAGCAACACCTTTTATGCAATGTGTTTCATAGACTATGGGAATTTGGCCCCCTAGGGAGGCAAACTCCTTGGTTCTGGGTTCTACTCAAGCTAACCAACTATAGGTTGAAATTTGGGGAAGATGCTTTTTTATTCTTCTAGATACTCCTGTCAGACAATCTTGAAGGTCAGGTTTTGGGGTAAACTGGACATGTATTGCAATTTGGGGGCGTTTAACCATGGCAGCTAAAGGATTATTTGTCCTGATGGAAATATTTTTCTCAATTGAAATGTCACTTCCATTATGCCATAAAGGAAGTGAAGTAGAGTGGTAGCAGAACTGACTGATAGAAAAGCCATTGAAAAAGCCAATTGAGTAGTCATTTGTACCATATCTGTTGTTCTGACCCGCTGGCCAATTAGTTGGGTACCATACCAGGTGGCTTGTATATGGCCTAAACTGTATATACTTGGAACTTTACTTGAATGGTTCATACAGTATTTATTTTTTCCTTGGTTCTGGGTTCTACTCTCAACCTAAACAACTAAGTTGAAATTTTGGGAAGATGCTTATTTATTCTTCTAGCTACTCCTGTCAGCCCATCTTGAAGGTCAAGTTTTAGGGTAAACTGGGCATGTATTGCAAGTCCTTTCAGGAGGGTTAACCTTGGCAGATAAAGGATTCTTATGAATATTTTTT
>CM044447.1:75294599-75304638 GCA_024363595.1 Xenopus borealis | reverse complement strand
GCTGTCAGGTTCCCAAGCGGTGGCAAGGGGAGATATATTTGTATATACGTGCCTGTGGTTCTGCTGGCCAGGACAGATATGTCAGCCCTCTGTTCCCATTGGTCAGTCTTATCGCAAACGGAGAATGAATAATGGCAAGCGTACGGTGATCCTAATTGCTTGATTCTGTTTTCTGGTAACAGCCTTTTCCCTTGTTTACTTCACATGGCATTTCAGTGAAGGACTGACCCTACTAATAAATAATATGAATCAGCGTCTCTCATGCAGAGATGCCTGGCACTGAAGAGATAAACCCCCGAGACAGAATCCTTTCTGTGCAGCCCCTCCATTCACTGTGGGGAGTCCAAAGTCAATAGAACACGAATGCTGAAGAGGAAAATCATTGAACTGTACATCTTTACTGCGGGCTTTAACCAACCCTATGTCTGTTGAGGTTTTATAGGGCTGTCATTAATTAATGAGGACCTGCAAAAATGGAAGAATTTCAATCACTCGCACAATTTCTGTGCATTTTAACAATAATGTCACTAAGAGCTTTAGAGTGTCCTTTATCTTTTTTTCCAGCTCTGTGACTGTTCTTGTGTTACAGCTTTCATCAGCTCCATTGGCTGGGGACATGGAAGTTGTAGTCTAACAACAGCCCAAAACCCACACGTTACTCATATATCCTAATTACTTTTCTCTGTTAATCTTAAAAGGGTTTCTGGATAACAGGTTTCTGGATAACTGATTTCATGCCTGTAATAATATTGACTTTCCTTAGGGAAATTATTATTAGGAGCCAATGAACTCAACACAAACCTGTAAAAATATCTCCACAAAGTTATGAGCCAGGAGGAAATATTGAAAGCTGTGAGCAGCTGGCTTGTGGATTTACCGGACAGTAACTTTTTATTCTATGATGAGACATCCATGGATATAAAGTAATATACAGAGTTGCAAAACGTGTACTTTTTTTTTCCTTTTTAGTCTTTAAATATTTGTTCTTGGTTTGTGTAGCATTAATCACAGAATCCTGTGGTGGAGCTTTTAAATCGGTGGTCTTATGCAGTGGACATTATGCAGATCTGTTTTTGTACAGGAAGTCAGGTTCTTAGGCAGTACCCATGAGGGATTTGGATATTCATTTGATACGTTTGATCTCCTAGCGAAGAATGAGCTGGCAAGGCTCCCTGTAAAGTAGAACTGGAAGAAAAACAGGGTTGTCTGGAAAGTGTAATATAATATTCTGGCTCAGTCATTGTTTTTCTTCTTGGCTTTTAGAAATCTTATAAAGCAAATTCTTTGGTGTCTCCTACCTGCACATGGCTCTGTGATAGCATCTTCAGACACTGAAGGAACCCTTACAAGGCTTTACTTATCCCTCTAACTTATCTAACATAGAAATAAAATCATTTCCTATGGGTCTGAATCATCACTAATTGGCAAGAAGAGCATAAACTCCCATCTCTCATATTAGGACTTTTGGTTTCCCAGAGTCTCCATAATCCATAGGAAAATCTCTTAGTGAGGGATTTGACCCAGGGTGAGTTGGTCTTTCTCTTTGCACATTCCTATGTTAATCAAATTTAAACTTTTAGTACCTACAAAAGAATAATAATAGCTTTTTATAGCTAAAGTGGAGATCTGTACATTGTTTCTTATCAAACTTTGTTGCAAACCTAAATGGCACTTCTATAAGAGCACCTAAAAGGAGACCTATATGATAAGTGAAACCCTCTAATATTCAAGGAAAAATGTATAATATATGGTACTGGTTTTACTCTGGGCTTAACATTAATATCTTAAAAATGGCCCTTTTATTGGAGCTCCCCATATGGTCCCTTTCCTTGTTTCAAATGAAGGCTGGGCGTGTCCTAATGGTCCCTGCCAAAAGCACAGTAGGAGCGGAATAGCCAATAACAGTCCTGCAGTCACACAAGCAAACACAGGCTTCAGTTTCCTGTCCGGTCAATCTAACTGCTGATTGGTTCCTATCCTACAGTACAGAGTGCCATCTGATCCCCTGCACAGCCTGGGAAAGGAGGGAGCAGGAAGCGTAACAGATGGGTGGGACTTGTAGGGTTTTTGCACAACTTTTCAGTAAATCAACCCAAAACACTTTTCTTCAGCACATTCCTTCTATATTTAAGAGTATAATGTACTAGCACGATTTTGGTTCCTTAAACATTACATGAGAAGTGCATGGTTTAGCATTAGAAAAAAGCATATTTTGGTCTTTAAATGCAAGAGGTGGTAATACATGCAAGATTTTATGGTATGGTTATGTTTGTCCATAATCCCAGCCGATATGCTTGTTCCATGGTTATGGGTTGGTTCATTGATTGGGTACGTTGGCAAATACCTTTTGCAAATTGACCATGTTGGAAGAGGGTTAGTTTATTTGCAGCTGCAACCACTATACTCCTGAGGTTTTTATCTTTTGGGCTATCCATGGAGTGAAAGCATGATGGCCATTATCATGCATAGCCACTCATACAGTATACATCTGTCTGGTCCACAGATCTATGTTTTGGTACCAAAATTCCAATGAATTTTTGAGTTGAAAACTGCCTATTGCCAGAGGATAACCAATTTTAAAACCGATGAAAGGTGGCATGGCAGGATTTGGGCACTTCAGAGAATAAGCCCCTTACTAGTCGGCTTTATATTGGGATATGGGGAGGTGCACTGCCTATGGTTCCTCATCTTCAGCAGGTAGGAAGTATCTAACAATTCATCCATCCCCAAACTTTTATAATCAGATATATGTAAAATCTTTTGTTGTTTTTTGTATGGAACACTATGAGAAATGCTTCTGTTTGTTTTATAGGTACAAACTTAGCGGTATGGTGCTACCAGCTTTAAGAGAATGGATGGAGAAAACATTTGGTGCCAGTCTGGATCAAAAAACTACCTCCCGTGTAAGTAGTGTGATAGCAACATGATTCAACCAAGCATCTACTAAAACTATTTACTTGTGCAATAGAGTTGTAAAATGAGAAAAATAATAATTTGTCTTTAGGGGTGTGCCAACTCTACTAATGGTTCGCTGATGATTTTGGCTGGTTGGATAACAATTGTAGGGATGGAAGGATGACTATTTTGTAATCATACCACAGAAATGGGCCGTTGTAGAACTTTAACTTCTTCGTGCTTTAGCAACCCATTGTCCTGCTAAAGATTTACTTTGTTAAAACAGAAATACATATATACGTAGGCTAATACCTCAGGAGGACCCATTGCCTTACAGAAGCCCAGTAAAAGCCTTGATCTCAATCCAACTGTGAATATCTGATACAATTTGAAAATATATTTGCTCAAGCATGAACCAGCCAAACTGAACAACCTGGGCTAAATCTGTCTGGGAAAATTCTGGTAGAAGTGTCTGCATACTTTTTAAAAGTCACTGTATCTGTATATTATTCTAAGGAGTATAAACACTGCTATGGTTCCAACCCAGGAATGTAAAACTTGTGGTTCTCAGCTGTTGAATTACAACACCTGTTATCTGTCTCATTTCATGCATCTGACCTGTCTGAGAAGGCTGTAGTGGAGCATGTATATTTTTATAGGTTAAGCATGTAACAGTTGTATTTCTACCTGTTCATATGCAGTGGCCCTCCATTTCTGGATGCTTATCTCTTCTGCTTTTATTGCAGTGGATAATTAATTCTCTTTTTACCTATCCTACAGTCAGTCTTTTAATGGGTAACAACAGAACAGACCACCAGCTATAATTTGTTCTAACAATGATTGTGAAATGCAGGCACTTGGGCACATATTGGGGGTCATTTATAAACACTGGGCACATTTTCACATAGTCAGATGTTTGCTTTCCTTGCAGCTGGCTGAAAAAAAGCTACCCACTGATTGGTTGCTATGGGTTACTGCCCAGGTGCAAATTTACCCAGTGGTTATAAATGAGTCCCAGTGTCTCCCAAACATGGCAGATGTAATCAGCAGCACAAATCATTCAATGTATGTTTTCATAGAAGTCTTATTTATCCCCATGACTATGTTTTTGGTGGAACTAGTTTTTTCTCATGCTGTTACTGGTATTAAAGTATAATATTTTTATTTTTGTATTTCCCCGGTGAAACCTGGCTGATAACATCTAAGATGACAAGACTTAAAACATTTGTTGAATTCCTGAAAGATTTTCTTCTTCTCACTATATTAAATGAAAAAAGCCTTTATATATGAGCGGGGATCAGAGAGTATCCTGAAATACACTTCCCTCTAGGAGTTGGTTATATATTTCTCTTGGAAGTACTGGGCAAAGTTACCCATAATTTAACCTGTGACACTTTTTAACAAAAAGCCTGCAAAACCAAGGATTCGCATAAGAGATGTAATTCCCTTTAGTCCTCAGCAGGCATGCAATATTAATTACTCTCCCTAAAAGTAGAGTGGAAAACACTGATAGCGTCTCATTGAGCTTTGAAGGCTGTGTGTCAAAATGTATAATCTTTGGCATTCTTTTTTGTAGGAATGTATTGATATTTTAATGTGCTTTGCTTCGCTAAGTTTTGATACATTCATATACTTCAGCCAGACTGTGATGTGTTCGCTTTCCATGGTGTCCTACCTCTATGAGTAATATCACACCATTAGAGGAATATTGATCCATTCTTGGAAGCCTACCATGCTGTTCAGACGTTATATTCAACTGCTCTTTAAAGTCCTTAGTTTCTAATTACTGGCAGAAAATTGCATGCCTCACTTCTTCTTCTAACTCACCAATGTTTCTTGATTAGGCATCTTTAAATGTAAGTGATGCCCCACCAGCACTTGTAAATGAAGGATTTCTCCAGGACATTAAAGCCATAGACATTTCATATTCCCAAGATGCCGAAGATCGAATTTTCCGAGCACATGGTAAGAACAGGATGACTAACCACACAACTTGTCCAAATAACATTTAGATATCTCAAGTTAGGTTTTATATAGAAACATTAACTTTTGTGTGACTTTTTTTTTTTAACTGAAACTTAATTGTAGACTCTGCCTAGTTTTCTGCCCCACCGTTGTATGAATAGTTATAGAAGGCCAAAATTGATTTTCATTTTTTTCTTGTTCTGATTATTGCACAAGACTTCTAGATCCAATACATGTTTGCTCCCTCCCTGTATTCTGGACCAGGGAGGGAGCAAAATAGTGATTTATTCAGAGCATCAGAGAAGGGGATACTTGTCATGCTACTGATAAGAGCAGAAAGGGAGGGCTAACTTGTAAATACATCAATGAGATGTAAAAAGTTGATGAGCTTAAAAAATGGAGATGGCAGCCATATTTATCAGTGGAGCAAGTGAGGTATGTATGTGTATTTTTTCCAATATCTGTTCGTTATTTTTGTAGAGGTATAATGTCTTTCTCATTAGCAGTGTATTTTGGTGGGAAGGGATCCATAATATGTAGATATGAATATTTTAAGTGCATGTGATCCTTTAGAATAGGGAAATGTGAAGGCCAAATGCTGTCAGAATACACCTCTTCTCTAAGTAATAAGCCAATGTCCCTTTTATTTGAACACCATTTGGATAACATTTCTGGGCAAAACATGTTGCCATATTTAAGTGTTAGTGGTCAATTTACAAAATTCACATGTATTCATAAATAAATAAATAAAATTCATGTGAATATTTGATCGTAGGATCTATTCGATTGGTCGATTATGCAAATTAGGCATATTTGATCATCGAATAGCGAATGATCGAATAGGTTCGAATGATCGAATATTTGATCAGCAAAGGATTTAAAATTTTAAAGTTATTCGATTGCCTACTAAGCCAGATTGGACCTACCGAATTGCAAGCCCTCCCATAGGCTTCTGAGGCTAAGACCTGATCGAATAGGATTCGAACGATCGAAGTCTTCGATCGTTCGAATCATTCGAATGATCGAATAATTCATTCGAATGGTCGAATGATCATTATTCGATCGTTATTTGATCATCGAATGGTCGAAGATCGAATAAAAGGGGTAGCCTAAAACTATTCAATTAGCATTAGAAAATCGAATGCTAATCGATTCGATATCGAGGGAATTCTAATTTTTTTGGGGGAATAATAGTAAATCTGCCCCTTAATGTAGTAATGTTTTTTTCCTTCATAGGTCATTGCCTACATGAAATTTTTACTCTCAGGGAAGGAATGTTTAAGAGGATTCCAGACATTGTTGTGTGGCCAAGTAAGTGCAATTTTAATTTCTCATGTTGTTCATTGTATGACACAGATGTACAGATATCTAATTTTGAAGCAACAAATTAAAGGGGTGGTTCGCATTTAAATTAACTTTTGGTATGTTATAGAATGGCCAATTCTATGCAAATGTTCAATTTGTTTTTATTTATTTTTTATAGTTTTTTATATAGTTTTTTGCCTTTTTCTTCTGACTCTTTGCAGCTTTCAAAGGGTGTCACTTCCTTCTGAAAAACAAATGCTCTGTAAGGCTGCATTGTTATTATTACTTTTTATTACTGATCCATCTATTTAGGTCCTATCCTATTCATATTCCAGTCTCTTATTCAAATCAGGACATGGTTGCTAGGGTAATTTGGACCCTAGTTACCAGATTGCTTAAGATGCAAATTGAAGAGCTTCTGAATAAAAAGCCAAATAACTCAAAAACCTTCCATAATAAAAAATGAAAACAAATTGCAAATTGTCTCAGAATATCACTCTCTACATCATACTAAAAGTTATCTCAAAGGCGAACAACCCCTTTAAGAGTTGGCAGGTGTTAAAACTTTTTAAACCATCTTCAATCTAATGTTTTGCATTGCCTCTAGTCCTTTAATTTTTTTATTTCTTTAGCCACCCTTTGAAACAACCATTTAAAGGCTTTTCTGTCATGTGCCTTTGCTGTGCCCCAGTCTATCAAGAACTGTCTTCTTCCCTTAAGGGCTCTTCCAGACAAGGAGATTGCAGGGAGATTTGTTGCCCCAAAAATGTGCCGATTTGTCGCAGGCAACAAATCTCCCTGCAATCTCCTCGTCTGGAAGAGCCCTAAAGAATGGCTAATTTTAGGCAACTTTTCAATTGACTTTATTTTTAATTTTATAGTATTTGATTTATTTGCCTTCTACTTCTGACTCTTTGCAGCTTTCAGATGTCACGACCACCTAAAAAACAAATGTCCCATAAGGCTACACATTTATTGTTATTGCTAATTTTTATTACTCCTCTTTCTATTCACGCCCTCTTCAATTTATAGTCCAGTCTCTCATTCAAATCAATGGCATAGTTTTATGTTTTATCTATATACAATCTATGAATGGGACTTTTGTGTTTTCAATGGAGAGTTCCATGATGGTCATGTTCACAAAGCCACTTACCAACCATCTCCCAAAGATTGTAACACTATAAGTGGATAAGGAAGGCATATGGCAGTATTCTGATGCAAAAGGGGCCCCCTTCCTTCCGCAGTTTCCTCTACCATGTTCCCTATTTTGCTTATTTCACTCAGGCAAAAAACAACCTCTTAAGTGAGGTTTTCTAATTGAACCCCTTGTGAAAAAGAAAATAATTAGGATCCTTGTTAGACTAACAGTTTGCTTTATTCTGTGTACAAGGTGATTTCTGCTGTCCCTGTGAAATGGGCTGTTAGGTAGCCATGTTTCCTTAAGTGATTAGGCAGCACTGATTAAGCATTATTGTATCTCAAAGTAGCAATTAGCAGTGAAGTAATTTCAGATTACAAAACAGTAATGGTTAAATATTATTAAACATGCCATTATCACTATAGCTATTTAATTACACTAGGTTAACTTTACAAATAGCTCAAGGCCTATCCAAAGTGGTCAAATTAGTCATTGTACATTAATTAAACAGAATAAAGCCTGTTAAATATTAGCTTAGCTAATCGTATTGCTGTTAAATGCAGTTACGCTTTAAACAACTAATTCCTTAAATCCAAATTAAACATTTGGAAGAAATGGCATAGAGAACCAGTACAAAAAAAGTGGCCAACTGTATTTAAGCCATTACAATGCTAACAAAATATTTTATAGTCCAACTTTTTCTGCTTTCCATATTGTAAATGACCAGATTATATTAGCATTATGGTCATAAGGGCCCTTGGAAAATTTGGGTCGCGTAAAATCCTGTGAAGGTCTGCATGTGACCCCATATATATATTTATATATATATATATATATATTTTACATTTTAACATTTTATTTCACTTTTAATTTTCACTCTCAGCCTGTCATGAAGACGTTGTGAAAATTGTGGATCTAGCCTGTAAACATAATGTTTGTCTTATTCCATTTGGTGGTAAGTACAAAATTTTATTTTTCATGCAATACCTTAGCATAGTTATGACCATGATCATACCTACATTTTAATTAAAAAAAATTGTGCCCTTGTTGCAGTAGAGCAGCAGATATAATACATTTTGTGAGCCCTGTGTATTTATATGTATATATGCATGCATATTGCACAAATGCCAGTATTGTGTAAAGGAATACACTAGCAACCCTTGGGGTTTAATGTATTAACAGAAGCAAAGCTTGTAGGTGGAAGAAAAGAAAATGTGAAATAGAAGAGTGAAGCACAGTAGAGAATGAGGGTGTATAGAGTATCCTTTTTGCTGCCATCTGCTTGGTGCTGTTAAAGGAGAACTAAACCCTAAAAATTAATATGGCTTAAAATGCCATATTTTATATATATATATATATATATATAGTTTCAAAAAAAGACCAGCAACACTGGGATTTGTGTGAAAAAGTTATTATTATGTGTACAGTCCAGGTGTGTATCCGCACTCTATCCCGTCCACGTGGGAGCTACATCAAAATTATGGTAAATAGTAAAGAAGAAGATGAGCACTCCAATCTCACTGGTCAAACATTTATTCCACTGTGCATTCCAACGTTTCGGTCCACATTTGGACCTTTATCAACCTTGATAAAGGTCCAAATGTGGACCGAAACGCTGGAATGCACAGTGGAATAAATGTTTGACCAGTGATAAAGTTGTTGCTTCTCTATAGCAGCAATGATCAAGGACTTAAAACTTGTTACAGCGGGTCACCATCTTGGAATATCTGCGACACTCACATGCTCAGTGGACTCTCAGCAGCTTTTGAGAAGCTAAGCTTAGTGGTTGGCCTGTCATATAAGCTGATGCTACAGGGCTGATTATTAAATTCTGAAGCTTTACTGATTTCTAAGCTGCCATGCTGTAATTATCAGTATTAAGTATTAATCAGCCTTATATTTTGAAATCTATATTCTATGTTTACTGTATATTCTGAGGCAGTCCCTAAGCTCAGTAACTGACAGCAGCACAGAGCATGTGCAATAAATCAGTAGAAAAGAAGAGCTACTGGGGCATCTTTGGAGGCACAGCTCTTCCCTGCTAAAAGACCATGGTTACGTTGGGGTGGTACAGAAGCCCAAAATATAATCTACAACATTTCTAGTTATTTCTTTAGTTAAGCTCTAGTTCTCCTTTATGTGCATAACTATATTTAGGATGTAGGACTGAAATTAGTACTGTACATACCTTTTTAGAATCTTTTAGGCATGTGGCCACCGAATCCCAAACATTTACAGATACCCAATCTAAAATATGGGCTAGTGGAACTTTAACAGTTGTCTTTATCCAATAGAATCAGAATGTAATTACTGGGCAAAAGCATGTTCTGTTTAGATCTCTTTCAACTGTTGGGCATCATTCAGTATTAACATCATTGTTATGGATGCATTGTAGCACAGCTTGAATCAAGCTCCTTTGAGAAGCCGTTCTTTTTGGATTACACTGTAGAGGTTTTATTTGGCTTATTTTACTTCTATTAAATTACATTGTGTTCTTTTAATTATACTGCCTGTAATGGTCTTTGCTTTGTTTGCAGGTGGGACAAGTGTATCTTATGCCCTGGAATGCCCTGAAGATGAAAAGAGAACTATTGCTTCATTGGATACATCACAAATGGTAGCATTTAGCCAAACTGCATCCTAAACCTATTTTTTTTTTTTGTTTTTTTAGGAGATAATATTAATGCTTACAGTGCATTCTTACTGCTTTAAAGTGGACCTGTCACCCAGACAAAA
>CM044447.1:75268301-75282060 GCA_024363595.1 Xenopus borealis | reverse complement strand
GATGGGTAATTTAGGAGTTTCTGTATTATGTTGGGCCTCTTTGTCAAAGTGTACTTTGGAAGCTGCAGTTCCCCTTTAAGGACTTCATTTATTATTTGTCTCTCCCCTGTTCTGTTTTTTTACCTACAGAGTGTTCTGGCAATAATAATTGAATAATGATATATTCTGTAAAGTAGTATGTGATTTCGTTAGGACACAAAAGCCATGTACTTTCAAGAATTCTTTTATTTTAAATAATAAATCTGCATGTACTTGTATATTTGAAATGCTGACTTAGATATATATCAGTCGGGCCCTACTTTCACACAGAACGGTTTCCTAGCAGTGGTAGCAGGAGCTTGGGGCACAAGGGCTTGCTATGGATCCAGATAGATTAGACAAGAGCAATACCTGCGCTTTTAAGTTGATCTCTAAGGGCCCTGTGATATGTTCTATCATTTTTCATGTTTCTTGCACCTTGGCTGTAAAGGATGGGTCACCAAATATAGCTACAAAAATTGCTTAGGTTGAATTTATTTTATTAAGGCTGTCCTCATAGTTTCTGGTTCAGTATGAAATATATAAAATGTATCCAATCGCCCCTTTGATGAACAGATGAGCTCCTAAAATAATGAAAACATGTTTTTCCTCACTGACGCCAAATGGAGTTTAAGATATTAAACTTGGTGGAAATAACCCCTCTCATAATTCCATTTTCTTAATCAAATCGTAATGAATGCAGCTATGGGTTAAAAAAAATAACCCTCTGTCATTTGAAAAATAAGCATTTTTAAAAAATGTGTTCAGTTTTATTTTTATCTTTTCTACTGTCCAAATAGCACAAGAAGATTTTTGGCAATTCTTGGGCTAATTGTGCATTAAAACTTCTTGCTACCCTGGGTACATGTGCCACCAGTGCTTCTGATGTACCGTGTCTTGGAAAACTCAGTCTATATGAATAATTACCTTGCATTATTCCTAACTTAATCCACTTTCCTATTGATCTTGTTGTTTCAATGCAAAGACTAACCCTAAATATGAGAGTAATCGTTCACATGAAGGGATTACACAGTTTACATAGTTTGTGATTAGATACATCCTGCACCAATTCTGATATGGCTAAAATAAGGGCACTAGAAAATGCATCAAGTACAGGGAAAACAATGTCATATGAATAATGTCATAAATTAACACTTTGTTCGTGCATCGCAGGTTCCTAAAATCAACACGGTCAACGGTGTACAGGGGTGTTGCTCCAAATATCCAGGGCCATCCGTTATATAGAACAAGTTGGACACTTGTAACAATTTTTTACAAATGGTGGGCTAAGTAGCCTTTTCTCCAAGATATAAACAACTCTTAATTTGTGCCTAATTGGTTTATAAATACATATGATTTGAGTTGATTATTAATTGAGGTTGATTCCAAATCCTTTCCATGCCTTGCATCTCTTTATCAATATAAATATGGTCTCTGTAGTATGTATTACGTGAGACTTACTGCCTATAAACCATTGTTTTGCTATTGCCAGTTATTATGAGTAATTTTTTTTCATAATAGAAGTGATCAATGTTCCTAACAATTGGCTGACATATTCGGTTTCTCGCAACCTTCACGGAGGCAAGGAACATTTTAAATTGCTGTCTTTTCTTTGCCATCTTTTAATAGTGTGTAGCTAGGCATTGATAAATGTAAGGAGAATTTAGGGGCCTTGCATTTGAAGGTTTTCGTGGAGGGAGGACTCATTTAGGGACTGTTAAAAATGAACAATCAATTATTTATTCTCCTGGGAAAGATGATTTTATAATTGGCAGGGATGATTGAGGGCACTAAGGATAGGATCGTATAGAAGCAAATATATATTTGCAGTTTAAATAAAATGTTTTCCTTATTTTCACCTTTCTGATTTTTTTTATCTTTATCATGCATGACCCTGAGCTGCTGCTTGTTTGAAAATTGATAATGTATTAATATTATTATGTATTATGGGGTGCAATGCAAATCAAAATAGCCATGAACAGAAATGCACATGGAATGAGTAGGTTGATCATTTATTTTCATAAATTCCTAGAACAGGTACATTGTATAGGAAGAGGTAAAAAACAATCCATTGGATTTATGCAGCAAGGGGAAAGTACCACAAGACTTTTGTATTTTAAAGCATGTGTTGGTAGGAGAACTGTCTGAACATAGATCAACCTTGTACAACTTTATATATACTTAAGCTGTGATTACTGAGATATTACTAAACTTAAATTTAGTTAAATCTAACATTAGTTATACCTTTATGCATTTCCCTATATTCTGGAACATTGTTGGTGTTATTTGCTTCCATTAATATGTAAGAGTTTTGACAGAGCTGTAGGGTGATCATATCTGACCTACATAGTTGTTCCATGTCATGCCACTTGGGTCAGATGGGTTACGATAAGGGCTATCTGCAAGCCAAGTCAAGTTATTCCTCTCCCATCTCTGCAAACAAATTCAGCTTTGTCAGCTGGATAATAACCCAGTGCACAAAGAAAGGTTACTTTGTGCACTGGGTTATTATCCTGCTGGCAAAGTGGGAAGCATGGAATTGTCAAGAATGTTATTGTATGATGATGTGACGTCTGTGTCAGCAATGAAAACTGTGTATTAAATAGCCAATCCCATTTATTAGAAGATAAATCCACATACTTTTGGCCATATAGTGTACCTGCAGGTTTCCATTACTACATTAACCTTCCATTGAGTTAAAATTGCCACCACATGCACACTTCCACCGGCTCACACCCCTGTTGCCTCACCTGTTCCCACCTGCTGCTGGTGCAAATCACCAGTTTACATACAGCTAGCGAGCAGCATACCATCACCAGATTTTAGTTAACCTAGGTCCGGGCCTTTATGGCCTGGCCAAAAATCAGGACCTGATAGCTGTTAATGCAGTATTTTTTATTAATATTTTTATCAACATGAATTTTTAGAGCATCAACATATTGTGCAGCGCTGTCAAATAAATGTGTTTATACAAAGAAATCTCCTGAATTACCTGAATAGAACATACAGAATTACAAACATAGGGACCAGTACAATCTTAAAGTGAAAGGAATGAGATACAAGATGTTAGAGTCAGCAAGATCAGAAATAACAGGTGAGAGGTGTAGCATTTGATATTGATTTTGGTAGCTAAACAGAAGGAGGGTAGGATTGTCTAAATAAGTGTGTTTTAAGAGATCTTTTGAAAGCAGCAAGGTTGGGAGAAACCCATACAGACCGTGGGAGAGAATTCAAGAGCATGGGTTCAGCCCTAGCGAACTCTTGAATGCGAACATGTGAGGAGGTAATGAGAGAATAGTTGGGGAGCAGGTCAGTATACAAGTGTAGTAAGCGGTTGTGTCAGTATCTAGAGATGAGTTCAGAGATGTGGGGTTGGCAGAGTTTTGAAATGCTTTAACTGTCAGGGTAATTAGTTTAAATTTTATTTTGAAATGTAATTAAAGCCAGTGCAGGGATTGGCATAGTGGCATTTAGAGCCAGGCCAGGCAGACACCCTAGGCAACCTGCCTAACCCGGCTCCAGCTGAGTGTATGAATGCCCTGGTTAGTGCTCGTGCACGGGCGCAAAAGCGCTAGGAAATAACCCGTTAGTTGAGGAGAGAGTGGACCGTACAAGGGGTAAGCGACAGAGAAGGTACCTGCCTGGGTGCCCCCACAGCTTTGCGTCCTAGGCACGTGCCTACTCTGCCTACCCCTTGGCCTGGCCCTGGTGGCATGATGGTAGTGGAGCAGTTGCTGAGGTGTATAAGCCTGGCGGCAGTGTTAATTATGAATTGGAGAGTTGACAGTCTCTGGCGGGGAAGGACAATTAATACAGTGTTTCAGTTGTCTAGACATGATATACTGAAAGAGTGAATAAGAATTTTGGCAGCATCATGGGTGATAAATTATCATTTTGGATATGTTCCTTAGGTGAAAGTAACATTATTTAATGAGGGACTGGGTATGAGGAGTGAAGGACTGAGCAGAATCTAGGGTAACACCAAGGCACTGGGTCTGGGTAGATGGTTTATAGTGGAATTTTTAACAATGATATATAGTTCTGGGATGTTATGGGGGAAATTGTTATTTGGGAAAAAGAGAACCATTTCCATTTTAGAGAGGTTTAATTTAAGGTAATGTTGAGACATCAAAGTGGAGATAGTGGACAGGCAGGAGAAGACCAGAGTTAAGAGCTCTGGGTTGAGATCAGGAGAGGAGAGCTAGATCTGAGTATCGTCAACATAGAGGTGGTATTGGAAGCCATAGTGCACAGTTGCATCTGTGTTTGGAAACTGAAACTGGAGATTTATATTGCAAGAGGTCTATAAGGATTTTCATTCACCCAGGTCATGATATATAGTATTTAGTTGAGTCATAAAGTCTAAATCAACTGGAGTTTGAGTTGTCTTTGATGTATTGGCATAAAGTGTGGGAAAACATACTTAAAATCCAGGAAATGCTCCAGCGTGAAGGGATTGCAAAAAAAAAAAAATCCAGGAAACCTTCGAATTGAGACTTGACAGAAAGAGAATTAATGCATTCAATGAACCAGTTGCATGCCATATGTTCCATAGAGTCCACATGTCCATGTTCACACACACACGTATAGGACCATATATCTGAGTTTGTTCTTTAGATCAGTAGATGTTTCTGTAGTCACTGTATTTAAAATTCTGTTTTGCAGGTTGTTCACATCAAAATGGTAACACCTAAAGGTATTATTGAAAAAAGCTGCCAGGGCCCAAGGATGTCCACGGGGCCTGATATTCACCACTTTATAATGGGATCTGAAGGTAACTACTTGCTTTTGTAATACAGTAGAGGTATGGGATCCGTTATCCGGTAACCCGTTATCCAGAAAGTTCCAAATAACGAAAAGACTGACTCCCAAAGACTCCATTATAATCGAATAATCCACATTTTTAAAAATGATTTCCTTTTTCTCTGTAATAATAAAATAGTACCTTGTACTTGATGCAAACTAAATAAACCCAATAAGATGGTTTTGCCTCTAATAAGGATTAATGATATCTTAATGTTTAGATGATTTTCTAGTAGACTTAAGGTATGAAGTTCCAAATTAGGGAAAAATCCATTATCCGGAAAACCCCAGAAAACATTCTGGATAAAGGGTCCCATACCTGTTTAAAATGAGCCTTGTTATATGCTACTGTATATAATCAACAAGAACCATATCCTATAGATTATATCATTATATACTGGTGGTTAGTAATATAATTTGTGTGGCATGACTAACTGAAACTTTTGTAATCTAATAAATTATGTCCCTCCTGTTATATGTTTATTACAAGTCATCTAGAGTCCCATGACCTGTATAAAAGCACTCAGCCTTCAGTCGTGTGCCTTTATTTTGTCATGGAACTCCACAGTAACTTTAATATCCTTATAATTTACAATAGGGGGGACATTATTTACTACATTTTGCTAAATAAAAGTGTTCAGTTGTGTTTTCTTTAATTTAAAAACCTTCTTGATTTACAGTAAATGATGCATTGTGATTTTCAGAACCATGCTGCAATACTTAATGAGTGTTTTTTAGTAATCCAAATGGGGGGCTGCTTTTTGTTTTCCTTAAATGGGAAACTACTGACTTTGGATATAAAACACACTCCTATATTTTGTTGTCTATACTACTTGGGTAACTAGCTACTACTGTCCCACAGCCAGTACGTTAGGATAAGCCAGTAGTAGTTTTTTTTTACGACCAAATGTATCTGCAAATGATGATTCCTTGCCAAAAAGAAGCCATACATATTTGTATATGAAAATGGTGGTGGAATAGAAAAGTTGTCTAAACCTCTGTTTACTTAATTTAAATTTCAGTTTTTGTTTTTCTTTGTAGGTTGCAGAGTTTTTCAATGTATGTAGCTGACAGTTTTATTGCTGTATGATACAATAACATCAGTTGTATATCTTTCAGCACAGTTAGGATGTTCACAGCACTTTAAATCCTCCTTACAGTTATGGTGGCATTTATAGCTCATTGACCTTGCAGGTAACATTTAATAATATCGCCATAACCTTTTAAACCTTCAGCTTCCCTGCTCTTAAAGAAATGGTACTTCTGTTCTGGTGCTACAAGGATCAACTAAAAGAGCTGCTCTCTCTGTACATGGACTGGATTATATTAAAGTTGTTGTTCATATTCCAAAACTTTTTTCAGTTTTATTTGTTTTCAGAATGTTTAACAGAAATGAACTATGTCTATATTGCAAACTATCAGGCACAAGTGTAATTTTGATACGATTCCTGTGAATTACATCCCAGTACCAACAATCTTCAGCACAGTTTCATCCAAGTGCAGTTCCCCTGGAGGGTGCAGTGATACTGGCCTAGTCTAGTGACAACCAGCTTTCTCATTCCCAGCACTCTTCCCAGCTCTCAAAGCAAATAATGCTGGATTGCCTACAACCTTTGTGTCTTGGTAGTGCCCAAGAATCTGTTCGCATATATGCTTCATCATCTGGAGGGTTCACTCAGTGGCCACATTTAGCAGTGACAGCACTGTTGGCTGATTCATACACAAACTTGTCATTGTTTTATACTCTTCATCTGTTCTTAACATGGAATTACTCACCCAAGCCCAGTGCAAGTTGCTGTTATAATGTAATTTCCCTATCAGAAGCATGCAAACATGTTTTTTTTTTAACTTGATGAGGGGAGGTTGGATTTACCAGTACTACAAACATGTGTAGTGCCAAGTCAGAACTGTACCCAAGTGCTGTAAAATAACAAGGTTATACCCTATCCTTAGATATCAGAGTTTCCATATGTTGGTGGAAGATAAAGTGATTGTATGTTTTTGTAGCAGGAAACCTATGGCTTCCAGCTGTGTTTAGTAGTGGAAGGCTGTACCATGCTGACAAATATTTTGAGAACTAATGCAACATGATAAATACATCTATGGATAGTGGGGCACACAAATTTCAAAATCCAGCTGGCAGCCGCTTCTGCGTGGAAAACTGGCTACCTTATGACATTCCATAAGGGAGTATCGCAGAGCTGACTACTTCTTCTTTCTCAAGGAATTCTTGCTTAAATGTGCAATTGCAGCATTATCCATTCCAACAGAACAGCAAGTGCTGACAGAGAAGGGCAGTTGATTGCAATGGTTCTTCCAGAAACTACACTGAGCCAAAAAATCCCTTTATGCCATCAGCCAAAGCTTAAATTATTTCTCATTTTAAATAATTTCTCCATGTATGAGCCTTTCAGCTTTATTTGTGTTTTCATATAGAGTAATGGTTGGAGCAGTCATATGTAGGCCACTGAAGCTTTTAAGTTACACAGAATCAGCTGATATTTTAGGTGATATTTGTTTAATGTTAATGGCACACTCTACTGATGGAGAACTCCGATACCAGCCTCGCCAGGTGGATTTTAGTTGGTAATGGGCAATTGCCATTCACGTTAACACCAAGCAAAATGGCTAATGAAATATAGTTCTCGGTCACCATACTTTTTGCTTTAAGGATTGCCTAACGATATATCAAAATGTGAAATTAGAGCTCACCATAAAAAAACTCATCCATTTTATATTCATTCCTATGGAATTTTTAGAATGAATGGAAAGTGGTGAGTTTTTCGTTGCTGAGCTCAAATCTCAAACTTGGATCAATTTTCCCATATGAATTACTTTCTGCCGTGAGCCTAACATTTAAAAACAAGACTTTACATTCCTGGAGCAAGTGATGACCTTGCATAATAAATTTCAGATGAATATATATCGGTTTTCTGTGTTGCCCGATAAGTTCTGATCATTTCATTGTTTTATTAACAAAATTGGTAGGTATGCAGAAAAGATTGCTTATTTGCCTTGTAAACGTTCCATTTTTTTCTGAGAAATAAAAAGTGTTTTAAAAAGTTAATTCTGTCCCACGCATACTTCAGAGAAGTGATGTTCACTCATACATGTTTGTAGGGGGAATACTGATAGATCTTGTTCTTTCTTGCAGTGCATATGATGATCGTATCCAGCCTTATTTTTTATGTCTGTGTTTTTTCCTTAAAGGGACACTTGGGGTGGTCACTGAAGTAACAATTAAGATCCGGCCAGTTCCAGAATATCAGAAGTATGGCTCTGTGGTGTTTCCAAACTTTGAGCGGGGTGTAGCCTGCTTACGAGAAGTTGCAAGACAGGTAAAATTACATATAATATGAAAAAGTTCATGATGTTGTTCATGGAATTTCCAGCTCATTGATGTATACAGTATTTAAGAAGCCTTTCTATCAAAAGGGAAACTGTGCCTATCTCATGTGAAAACATATATGGGGTTATGTAATAAAAGGCACTAAGTTTGCCCAAGGGCAGTAACCTATAGCAACCAAACAGCAGATAGCATTCACTAATCACATGTTTAAATGCAAACATCTTATTGGTTGCCATGTGTTACCGCCCCTGGGCAAACTTAGTGCTTTATATTACATATAGGGGTATATTCTCTTATTTGTGGTTTAACACTTGTCAGTCTTCAAGATGTGTCAGCTTTCGGGATGATGCAGTTCATTAGAATGGCAGAGCTGTGGGCTTTTTTTAACATCTCTTTTTATTAAAAAGGAACTGTGGCAATATAAACATTTGTCCATGTTGTATTGTATGTTTCTTACTTCGTTGCCACAAATACGTTTTATTATTTTTAAATTTAAATGCTTTTTTAGTGGGCTTCTTCAACCTAACATCCTGTCCTACAGCAGATGACTCAACATTAGCCAGTTAGCAGCTCACAACACAGGTTTGCAGCTAGAAAAAAATGTTGGGTTGAAGAACATAGACAAGTACACAATTACATATTTAAACTACTGTAAGTCAAAAATAATAAAGACTGTGAAATAGATTTGTTACATATTCACCATGGTTTATAATAGTGAGGATTCCCCCTTTAAACTAAGTCTTCCTGTACTGATAAGCTGAAATGATTTTCAGAGCCAAAAAGGCACTTTTATTGAGGATGACTAAAGACAGGTACCACTGTATTTCATTGATATGAGCATATGATATGGAAGAATATACACAAAAAATGTATGTATATATGTAATTATATATTTAACTATGTAGTCTGTTAGAAATATAGAGGATGCACACAACCAATCCCTGCAGTGATATTGCTGTGGAGTTAGTCTGGATGTCCCTTCCCTGCCCTCCTATAACCCACCATGGATTGTATTAAAGGGATACTGTCAAGGGACTAGGGGCAACTGGGAAATTGACAAAATGTCTAGCCCCATGTCAGATTTCAAAACTGAATATAAAAAAAATCTGTTTGCTCTTTTGATAAATGGATTTCAGTGCATAAGTCTACTGGAGCAGCACTATTAACTGAAACATGTTTTCCCATGACAGTATCCCTTTAATGTTTGGTGCTGCCCTAAGCACTGGAACTCTCCTCACCCCCTAATGTCAATGATTGGGTAATTCACACACACAGGACACACAGGACAGTTTGTGAATGCACAAAGGGTGACTGTTACTGTTGGGGTTTTTTTTATTCCTATATAGGCACCTTAGGAATGTCCCCTAAAAGCTAATTCTGCCTCTAGGGTGTCTCTATAGCCTTGTCCTGCATCTGAGAGTACCATGGTAAACAAAACCTTTAAGTAGAAGTAAAGTCATATGTCAAACAAATGTACTAGTTAAGCAAATGGCAACACATAAACAAGTTGCTTCAAATGAAAAAACACATAAACAGTAACAAATCCCAGTGTAGTGTTTCAGAAATTGGACTTTTTACCTATAGACCTACTTGATAATCCTTTTGAGCTCAAAACAACTTTCCATTTACTGAAGGCAACATGAGGACAGTATGGATCAATATAAACTTTAGAGATATATTTTCAGCATTTATTTTTTATTTTTTTAACAGAAGCAATTTTTCTTCTGGTCTGTATTCTACAGTTGATTAGCAAAAGTTAATGGCTGGTTGTTTTGAGTTATAGAACTAGCGCAAAATCTGCACATGTTTCTTTATAACACTCCAGAGTTCATAAAAATTGTTCAGAATGATAGTCTGGTTGTTAAGCCTCGCATGATTTATTGTGTTTAATTTGTGCTTATGATAGTTTGTATCAAGAGTATTGTGCTTTGGAAGCCACCTATAAATTATGACAGATAATTTATTAAGGACGGAGCAATTGGAACCGTACATTAATTAACTAGAGTGTTTAAAGAGGTTAGAATGCTGATCTGAGGAATAAAATAAAAAAGCATTAAATTAATTTAAGTAGAGGTGCAGTTCAAGCGAGTAAATAAAGTCAAATGGAAGGTCTCAAACTTGGCTTTATAGTTGCAAAACACATAACATTTCGATTTATGCGACTTTCCAGTATGAAATTCAGACCTTGAGCGTGTAGTTTCTACTTGGAAATGGTATCTACCTGGTAACAAAGTCACTCTGGTTGTATTGTGCTGTTAGGCACGTCTTTTGAATCTTTGTGTAGCCTCATGGATACATTTTTTATAAATTCTGTAAGGCATTTACCCCTTAAGGATGTCTAACTTACAGCCAAGTGTAAATGGCATGTCTGTTGTGTGTTTTGTAAATAAACTAGCCCCAAGACAGTAGTATGAAAATACAGATGAAGCCACTTTGGATTGTGCATTTGACACAGAAAAACTTAACTCATCTATCCCATTTATCCCACTTAGCACAGAATATTGTGTCACAGCATCCCATCCAATTAAAGAGTTCACCATGGTATGCTAATGAAAAGGTTAAATGCATTAAATGAGTTAAGATGACTTTAGATAACACAGTTTTTTCAATTAATCGTGAGTAACGACACATTTAACTCACAAATCCCAGTGGCTGCATCTGTACATCATCTGGATGATTTTGTATTAGGCAAACAGAAAATAAATAGGCTACCACTATTTGTGTTATGGGCTTTCCTTCAAGCTTTTCCATTTTGTTTGCATGTTAATGAACAGCAACACTGAACAAATGATTCAAACGCAGTTGAATAAAATGTGCCACCCACACGAGTAGCACCCTCCTGGTGCAGGCAGCATAGTGCTTGTGAGGGGCATTTGGGCACATGCATGTGCATACTGCGTAAGTGTGTCATTTATGTAAGGGAGCTGGAACAGAGTCAGAAAATGCTTCAACCTTTCCTACACCACACACATATTGAGCAAGTTGTTGCCCTATTCCTTTAACAGTGTACCCTATCATGGCTGCTCATGGGAGCCCCCTCTTGGTACAGGTGGTATAGCTGTAGCAAGAGGCATTTTCTTGAAAACATTTTAGTTTCCCGCCAGTTGTATTGCAGGCTGTATAGGTGGGGGAACAATTTTTATATGATAGCTGTTCTTGTAATACAACTACTGCTACCATAGTGTTGAGCTCAGTTTATAAAATAAAAGAGAGTGAGTTCCAGTGTGCAAGTATAAACAGCTTCTAAAGAGAGCAAGATTTGCTATGTTATGAAGGTAAATAACCTATCAATATATAGTGCACTGATCTAACGTTTATGTTCCTCTAACTTATAGAAGTAAAAGCTTAGGAGCTTAAAAGCATAGAAAGCTTACTGACTGCACAAAAAACTTTCATTTTCTATTCATAGGTGATTTTTTTTCAAATCTGAAAATACAGTACTTCCTAGATCGTAATGGTGAGAGCACAAGTTATTTATAACCACTCAAGGTTCATTTGCTGTGTCTGCTCTCCAAAATGTCAAATTTCACAAATGAAATTATGCAGAGGAAAATGCTCAGAGTGCTCTGAAAAGTGTAGCCTCCTATTTTACAGTCTGAGCAGTATTTATAACTAGGGTCTAGTTTCCTTGAAAAGGGTTACTTTTTCCTTTTTGATTAAAAGGTGTATGGGATATAGTCCAAGAGTTTGTCAGGTGTGATTATGATGAGAAGCAGAAAGAATTAATTTTATCACCAGTGTAATCCTCTTATCTGATACTCTGATGAATGCCCCTGTATAATATTGTCCAAACGCCAGTAATGCTGTGTTGGAATGTTATTCAGAAATGGTCTTACAAAGGCAACCAGCCAGTTTTCTTTTGTGTCAGCTTCTTAGAATTTGAAATCCAACTGAACTCACCTCTAGTGTCTTTCCCTCAAATTAAAGATTGTAGCTTTTAATTTCTTAAATGATTTTGGCTTTTTGAAATACTATTTAACTATTCTTTTCTTTCTCTATGCCAATCAACTTTAGCTTGAAATTTGTAAAGAGGACGCTGAGGCTCATTTATAAAGACTGGACAGTAACCCATAGCTACCAGTGATAGGCTTTTATCAGCCAGCTGCAAGTAGAACAATGAAAGAAAATATCTGATTGGTTGCTGTGCGTTTCAGCCCAGGTACAGATATGCCCATTGTTTATAAATGACTCCCAGTGTGTATATACAGGTATTGGAACTATTATGCAGAAAACTCCAGATCCCAATTCTAAATAAGGAATATGCCTGTAATTTGGATCACCATATTTTTTGCTAAATCATCACCATAAGAATGCTAAAATTCATTTAAAGGGTTTGTTTACCTTCCAAACACTTTTTTCAGTTCAGTTTTCAGATTGTTCCCAAGAAATAGACTTTTTCAATTTCTTTCCGTTTTTAATTTTTTTTTCCTGTTTTTACAGAATTAGGTAGTTTAAAGGGATACTGTCATGGGAAAACATGTTTTTTTTTTTTTTTCAAAACGCATCAGTTAATAGTGCAACTCCAGCCCAGCAGACTTCTGAACTGATACCCATTTCTCAAAAGAGCAAACAGATTTTTTTATATTCAATTTTGAAATTTCACATGGATCTAGACATTTTGTCAATTTGTGACTTTTGCCAACATATTTAGGATGGAACTGCTTCCTGTCTGGCTGTTGTTTTTCCTTCACAATGTAACTGAAGGAGTCTCAGTGGGACATGGGTTTTTACTATTGAGTGCTGTTCTTAGATCTACCAGGCAGCTTGGCATCTTGTCTAAGGGAGCTGTTATCTGATTGCCTTCCCATTGTTCTGTTGTTAGGCTGCTGGGGGACGAAAGGGAGGGGGTGATATCACTCCAACTTGCAGTAAAGAGTGACTGAAGTTTATCAGAGCACAAGTCACATGACTTGGGACAGCTGGGAAATTGAGAATATGTCTGGCCCCATGTCAGATTTCAAAATTAAAGATAAAAAAATCTGTTTGCTCTTTTCTGGCAGCCTGACTTGCAGATTCTGAACAGTAACAATTTGCTACATTAGTTGATACATTTCTCAGCAGCATCTGTAGACTATCGGTAACTATTGTTTGCATTCTAACAACTGCAATTTAATGAAATGCTGGAACAACTGCATTTAATGAAATGCTGGAATTCTGCTCAGCAGCACCTAAGATCAGAAATGTGCCAATGTATGTATCAATTTAGAACAGTTTGCAGAGTCTATGGCCCGACTCCCAAAGCTGCTTTTGAAAGACATAAGAAAAACTTCAATATTAAAGAAACGGTCACAAAAAGTAAAGGTAAAAAGTCTTTCTCTATTTCTGGTAAACTCTTGAAAACAACTGAAGTGAAAAAAGTGTTGGAAGGTGAGCCCCTTTCAGCTTTGACTAAACCCAATAAGATGGTTTTGCCACCAATATGGATTCATGCAGCTTAATTTCCATCAAGTACGTGGTATTGTTTAATCATTACAGAGAGAAAAGAACTACAGTTCAAAAATTAGAATTATTCAGTAAAAATGTAGTGTATGGGTGATGATTTCTCCATGAAAAGAACGCTTATATAATAATGTATAGTAAAAAAAAAAA
>CM044447.1:75240539-75266873 GCA_024363595.1 Xenopus borealis | reverse complement strand
ATACATAATATATAACAATAGACAACCATAATTGGTATTTATGCAGAGACACAAAAGTGAAATTCCTAATCATTTATCAGTAGGTATATATGAACTAAATACTGCCAATGTGTTTAAAGTTACCTTTTGTCTTAGATGTTACCCAGAATGGAACTGAACGTATTTGTATCCGTAAATGTGGCACATCAATGGCTAACAAAATAAATCAATTACAGACCAAGCCATCTGCCTTGCTCCTGACTGATAGATGGTGCAAAGCACCATACAGAATAATGAGTTGAGCTATAGTAGTCATCATTCTCTGTCATCCCGATCCACATCTGTCTTGCAGTGTCATTGAACCTTGCATCCAAAATGGCCACCCCGGTGGGGCCTGCACAAGTCTAGGGTCAAACAATTCAGAATACACAATTTCCGAGTGTTTGTGGAAAATACAATTTTAGCAACAATAAAATGACCTTATTGTTTTTTCTGCTCAACTATGTTAATTCTTCTCCAGGGAAGGAAAGTTTCCAGGGCTGAGAAATTGCAGTGGAGATTGAAGCTGACCAAAGCATGAGTACTAGTTGGGGCTATCTCACATAAAAATAAAGTGACTATTTAATTTTCTTTTGGAGGATTTTTCTTGACAGTTTTCTTTCCTGACAGAAACAATATGAAGATTTAAAGTAAAGGAAAAAAAGAACAATAATTAAATAAAAAATTAACCATAAACTATTCAGCACAGTTTAACTAAAAATATTTTTTCTCCCCTCCCAGTGAAGGAAGAAAACCAGTTCTCAAGCTGTTCTTCTGAGCAAAGCTGTAAAGGGTCTTTGCTTATAGCAGTTTGTATCTGTAATTCTTGTTGCATATGAACCTGTGTTTCTAAAACATCAAACCGGACTCCTCTGGAAACATAATGCAGCTTATTGACCTGGGGAGAGGGGCACTCCCTACCTGCTCATCCAATATCTGGCTTTAAAATTGGCCAGTTATATACTGGTCAGGCAAGGACTGCATTTCCTGACAGGTCTACCTTGACCTTCCATTATGATCCCAACATTACCCCATAGCAAAATGATAGCATTGACTTGGCCCTTTGCAATGCTGCCCAAAACTGGTTAATGATCCTAGAGTGTATGACCAGCTTAAGGCTTATGCTACTCTACGAACTTCCAACACACTGCTTGTAGTAGGACAATGATTCGACTGTTCTTTGACTACATATTGTAGGGATTGGACCACCTTTTTTTCCAAAAATGTTTGCCATTTATTAATATTTGATCAGATGTACACACTGCATTTAATTTTCATTTTTTGAAAAAAAAAACAAACATAATGAGTGTTATAACTGTGGTGAAGTACTTGTGGTATAACTGCACTGCAACATTTCCCAGTTAAATAAAATGTGGGCAAAAGATTCCCTACTCATAGCGTCATGCAGGAGAAGATTACAAGGCTAATGATGGCATTCAATAAAGATTTCAGGGGCAGCCTTCCATTAAAAGATATTTGACATTTTGTCTGAATTACATTTCCATGCGTTTGCTCATGTGTGTTCACTAACCATTGTTCCCTTTAACCAGAGATTCTTCACACGGAGCTCTTGGAGATATTAGGCTTCATACATGCATTTAGTCTTTTTCACTCTGATACTGAAAAGATTAACCCTTGTGTTTAGTTGAGTTAGGTGTAAACCTTCACACCAGTGTAATTTTTCAAATTACTATAACTATGTTGAAACCATTTCACAGCCAAGCTCAGAACAAAAATGAAATTGCAGCTTGTTCCAATTACTTTAATTAAGAGCTTGTGTGGCTTTAACACCACCGAAAAGTAAAGTAAAATGGTGATTGCAAACCAAAATAGGGGGAAAAAATGGGCATACCATAGGGTGATTAATGACTTCTCCTCTGATTGTAGATAAACGTTTCTTCCCACCGTTGTTCTCAAGCCACTTTGACATTGATGAATGCCGCCAGAGTCTGAATGAAAGAACAGCTTTGATCGTGCTGATAAACATGTATTTGCTTTGTATGTGAAGTTGAAAATATAAAGCAGAGCAGTTGTAGACAGAGAGGAGAGAAATGGTTTGGCTCTGCCATTATATACAGCTCTGTTTTGTCTGAAATAGACTTGAAGAAAATATCAGCCAGCTTTGCATGTGTTAGATACAATCGCTACAGTGATGGCTTGTTTCCATAGGAAAGAAATCCATACTTTTAATTACCCAGAATCCTCATCTGCTGTCTCACCTTTGTATGACATTGGAAAGTGCATTGTGTTGAAGGAAGATCATTGTATTAAAAGGATCTTTACAACTGTTACATCATCACCACACTGTCAAAAAATTTGAAATTTGTCAGTATGTTTCCTTCCAGAGGCTGAATCTGCAGGGTGCAGCACAAGATATTCTAAGGGTGAGAATACTGACAAACAAAAAAAACTGAAACAGAAGAATTCAATAAGCCCTCCTCTCCATAGTTAATAAATATTTGAAGTGCCTTTGGCAGCATTCAAGACACAGCCCTGTTGGGACAGGTCTTTAACCGCTTTGCATGCCTAATTTTGTACAAACTGATTAATCTTTCCAGTACTATTAAAACCCTTTCATTCTCATAGTATTTATGTATTCTATAAATACTTATATTATGTGTGTGCTTTAGTCAAACCAATCCTAACTATGCCTGTATGCATTGGGTACATTATGAAACATGAACATCCATCCCATGTCTGCTTATGTGCTGAGAGCAGTTGGTTTTTATAGGTAGTCTTGTACATCTCTTTATTCATTTCCACTTCTATTCATACAATGGTTCAAGGCCTTGTTGATTGGCAGCATCCATGTTCCACTAGAACGCCTGTAATTTCCTAAGCTACAACCATATTGATGCTGTCTATGGTTTGTTTTGGATGTTGTTCACATAACCACACTAGAGACATTTATGGCTAAACTAATGTAGATAGAGAGAGGCGGTGGTGATTGAATCAGTATTTGAATTAGTTTGTCTAGCTGTGTTTGCCCTGTTTTATGTCTGTAGCACACACAGGATTATTCAAAACACAGTTCCCTACTTCTGGTTACTTGCCATTGACCCTGGACTAGGGTTTAACAGTTAAATGCATGCCCTTGAGCATTTTTTTTTTTCTTCCCCTGATATCCATTCTCTGCTTTTTCATCAACTCTAAGATTTAATCGCTGTGTCCTTCATACTGTTTCAAGACTTCATCCAAATAACCTATACTACTGTAACAGAAATAGAAACAATGGCTGTAGTGAAAACATTTGTTTAAGGGTAAAACTTGTTCCATGTAGGCAAGGTGTAGTGTGTCAGCTGAAAACTATCCATGTTTAAGGGGAACTAAGGTCTAAGAATAATATTAGAAATGCTATATTTTGTATACTAAACATTAACGTACTGCACCAGAAGCCTAATTAAACAAATTAATTATGCTTTCAAAGTTGGCTGCAGGGGGCTGTCATCTTGTAACATTAACAGTCTTTGTAAGTCAAATAATTTCTTCCATACAAGTTGATACAGCAAGACTGATTAAAGGAAAACTATATCCCCCAAAATGAAAAATTGATATAAACTATCTGTTGCTCAAGTAAAGTGGCATATTAAAGAATCTTACCAAAGTGGTATACATATTTAAGCAAAAAAATCGGGGTTTTACATGAGTTTATTTATACATTATGTATAAAAATGTATAGTTTTCCTTTAATATGCAGAGTGCACTGGGTCTGTGGATACAAACTCTACACAGTCGCCAGCTGCTCTACATGGAAACAAACAAAGTTCGAGTTCTGGGAAGTAAGGTGGGGGTGCTCCCCCTGCTGTTCGAAAACATGATTGTTTCCCTGCAGAGCAGTTAAAGGCTGACTGAAGTTTCCTATCTGCATCACTCAGAACAAGTAAAACAAAAGGGGGCTTTCACGGTCAAGTTTCTTATAAAAACAGTAGACTTTTTTTTTATTAAAGTATATTGGAGATGTATTTATGTTCCATTAAATAAAGAAAAATGTGCTTTTATTTTTTTGCATTTACATCCCCTTTAGCTTCCTTGTGATTAAAAAAAAATATCAGTCACTTGTGTCAGTTACTAGTTAAGTGTGCTGCAGTCATTACATGTTACTGTAATGGTGCAATATCACTCTTAATATGTTTCGCTTTATTGCTGAGAAACTATTCAACCCAGCAGTATTGGACCGTATTTTTAATTTACTGAAACATTTAATCTTAACCTGCTTTACTGCTTTTGGCAGATGTCAATACAATTGGTATTTCCTTGAAATTATAATGTAGCAGGAATAGAGATAAATGAACAAACAAGGGTTGCCATTATTGGGATTCAATATGTTTGGCTTTCATCCCAATGTTATCTTAAATCCTGTAATTGTATCAGTTGTGTTACACTGGCCAAATATGTAATTGTTTTAGTATGGTTGTTGTACTGGGCCACAACAGTTTTTTGGTGTTAGGGATACTATCAAGTAGAATTTCATCTGCTGGAACATTTCTGAATGGAAGTCTGTCAATGCTTCTTTATGTCTTCTGAAAATATAATTTTGATAATTAGTTTGCAGTGCAGTTTTGGACAGTCTTTAAGAAGGATATGAATAAGCTGTAGAGAGTGCAGAGAGGTACAGCTAGACTGGTAAAGGGAATGGAATAATTAAAATATGAAGAAAATCTGTCATTGTTGGGGTTGTTTTCTCTGAAGAAAATCTACTAGCGAGGCAACATGATTACTCTCTACAAGTGCATTACCAGACATTATAGACATAAGGTCTATAATAGCAGGGGATCTCACTCTTTGCCAGCCTTAAATGACGTACTGCAGTGCTACTTGTAGTTCTAAGGTTGTGGCCTGGTTGGCCTGTGCATTAGTCCTACATCTTTTGGGAAGTCTTGTTAAATTCAGCTGCTTCCTTAAAATTGGGTTCTTCCTATATATTTATGTCTAGCCCTATATTCATATATTTTGGAGAAGTGCTGCTTATGACTAGGAGTATTGTCTGCATGTGTTCAGTTGCGCACAGCTTTTGGGCATGTCTTCCATGTAAGCATTTTTTAGGTCCCCATGGTGTGTGGGCTGTATATCCAGACAGAGATCTGTGAATTTGTAGTATTAAAACTGTATATATAACAAAATGCTGCTGATTTATTATCTCAAAAACTGTGTTTTCCTTCCTATTTCCGTGCAATGTGCATTGCGTAATTCAAGGAAATAAGCAGTGTTATGGGTCACTAAATTCAAGTAAATGTGAGTCTAGGTTTGGTTCTTGACTATCAAGTTTGGCTTATGGCTGTTAAAAAAAAAAAAAGAAGCTCCCATCCAACTGTGCTATAAATCACAACTGCTATTAACTTTCCTTCCTGTGTTTATCCACCAAAGGTTTGTGGTATACTTATTCCAGTTATGGTTTCTCATTAACGTTGATGGAAACATTGGCATTACAGATGTGGTGTTCATCAGCATTGAATGATTGTTTCCTGACTAGATTATAACTCATATAAGTATCCGTTTGTTTCCTTATAACAGGTTGTAGAGGCATTTTTGTTATGTTCCCTCATGAACAAAGTAATTAGGCTGTACTCAATGAAAAAGCTTTTAATGGAGGTGCTAAGAGGACCTTTCCACAATCAGGCATTATTATATAATCATTTCTGCATGGAGATGTCAAACTCTATATAATTTCTATAACCATATTTTCTATTTCATTATCATATCTTAAATTCTATATCAATTCTCTCTGGATTTACAAGAGTGTTAAATTTGGCTATAACCTGTTTGCAGATTTGTTTAGAGGGCTAGAATTTATGACTGTACAGATGCTAATCAACAGGGAATTTTTGTTCCTAGGTCAGCTTAAGAGGCATCTACAGAGTGATTTTCATTGTCTTCAACAACATTTGAAGTGATGGTTATTACCTTGTTTTTTCTGTTTTATAGCAAAGCTGGAGGTGTATGAACACCCTTCAGTCTTTTGAAGGCTTTTATTGCATTCATATTCATAGTAATGCACAGAAAAAAACTGTGCTCAAGTTTTATGGTTTAGGTACACCAGGTGTTTTGACAGCCACAGTCATTATGTTTCGCCCCATGTGACATCAGTTCCCATTTAAAAGGAAATATTTCTAGATGATGTAGGCATTTTTTTTTAGGAAAGCTTGATCAGGTGTTCCTAAGCAGGCCCTACTTGGCATCACTAGCATCAGATCTAGGCAGAGTATGTTAAATATATTTGCAATTGGAGGTTTTACAGGAAATGGGTTTAGACCACTGCAGTGCCCAGAAGGAGGTCAGTGAATGACCACAAGCTGAAAACAGGTTTGCTAAGGTTAGGTCTATATATAACATGCTAAAGGTTGATAGTAAGGTAAACGTTTATGCACAAAAAGTGGTTCTGTTAATGAGTGTCTTGGCTACTACCAATGGTGTACACTGTACAATTTTTATAAAACAAATATAATTCAGTATTATTGAGATGTCTTTGTAATCTATACTTTTGGTTCATTTCTAATGTATGCCCATTTTGTAAATGTCTTACAGAGATGTGCTCCTGCCTCTATTCGCCTTATGGATAATGCACAATTTCAGTTTGGTAAGTCTAAATCCCTACATATACATTTAAGAGCTGGTTTTATCTTTTCACCTCATGTTAACGTTTCAACAGAAAACTGCAAAGGATTATACCATCAGGCTAAAAGACTTGTTTAAATCAATAAAAATCAATATGTAATTATTTTAACTTTCAGAGTGCATCACTAATATGTCATTTTGAAATCAGAAGCCTTGTTAGGTACTGTATCTTAAAATAACCAGCAGGCTTTGTTGTATTTGTTCAAGAAAAAAGAGCACTACTCCCTAATGTGTCATTTATTAACCTGAATGGTCAGCAGCAATAGAAGCATCTTCTAAAAGGATTAACTAGATTGTGTAGTCTTGTATCATTGCTCTACTGGTTTTATGGTGGTTATGTAAATATTTATCTGGACTAGTAAGCAGTATCCACAGGGAAGTAGGGAATTGCCTATAAAGGAGAAAAGAGTAATGTTTGGGATTTGACCTTTTTAAGTTTAGGACCTGCACTTTCTTTTTTGAAAAAAATGTTACTGGGTACATTTAGCCCAATGCTGGCCTTCTATGGAAAAAGGAAGCATGTGTGATAGTGTTTTCTTCATTGAGGCCTTGAAGAGGTTACACCCCCTACCTCCACTGTATTTATGCCACTGTCTCAAAACACTGACTTTAATGGCCCGTCTTGTTTCCAACCAGGCATGTAGCGATAAATGAAACATTTTGCAATAAAATCATTTTTTTTGTAAAGTTTATTATTTAGGAGATGTAATAATATCTCACCTAAATTTCCTTTTTTAATAAGTTGACATTTTATACAAATGTATATATGCTCCTTTATGTCAACTTCCCAAGGTTTTATCCAGAGCCAGAAAATTAGGAATATTAGCTTGTTCATGACTTAACTTATTGTAACCGAGTGTCCTGGCCAAGAATGCACTTAGTTGGAAAATAATTGTTTACAGTTTTGTTTGTTTTGTTTATGTTTGTCCACAAAAATTTGAAAAGCTCCTCTGCTGACTTGGTATATTAAAATGCTTTGTGTGATTAAATAGAGCAATTTAGATGTAATAAAATGACTTTATATATGTCCTAGTCTATGGCTTACCCTCTCAGACAATGCTTTGCTTATATAGCAGCTTCCATGTCAACACCCCCCATAACAGACAATAAGAACAGGGAATCACTTTACATGGATCACTACATGTTCTAATTTCCTCTTCTGCTTTTGCACTGACCTGCAAGCCCTTTGACTCTTACATGTTTCTGATTCTAACCCACTTAAAGGACTTTGTATAGTCCATCAATCCCATCTCCTTTCCAGGTCTCCAGTGGTTTTTTACCTACTTCATAACTTGGTCAATTGCTGCAGTTCTTTTAACGCAATGATGACCAAAATCACAGCAATGTAAAAGCCTAAAAAATGTTCCAGACTGTACCAAATCTTGTTTTGTAACTGTGTTTTACTTTCATTTCCAATAGCTTTTCCATTACCTTTCACATAAGCATCGGTCCAGGCTCCTTATACAGTATAATTAATATCCTACCATCCCTGATAAATATTTAGGTACAGCTCTGCAGGTAATTTAGTTCTATGGTGCCTATAAAAGGTTTCATCCCTTGGAAGTAAATTTTTTTTTGTCTATGAATATAGTGTCGGATTTAATTTTGTTTCTGATAGACTCTCTCATGTCAAATTTGTAGCAGATCTCTTTTGCCCCTTTAAAATGACACACATAAATCATTATGCTGCAATCAACTGGTTTCCATATTCACATAATTGGTTAAATTGAGATCACCTGTTTGTAGTCAAGGGGTGTCAAGTGCTTTTAAATTGTGTGGAGATTAAATGCATAAGTATCTGGAATGGTCGATTTTTTTAGAAGTCAGTATTGTGGTATAACCTACACCATGAAGACAAATGAACTCTAAATATTTTAGTAAAAGGTGACTGAAAAGCACAAGTCAGGGGATGGATACAAGAACATTTTCAAGTTATTGCATATTCCTTGCAGTACAGTTAAAGCAGTCATTAAGAAAACAATACAGCATAACTGTAAATATGTTTAGAACAGCTTGTCCAACTAAAGTGAGTTTAGGTCTATGAAGAATGCTAGATGCCACCAAGACATATATGACAACTCTAGGTGTTACAAGCCTCCGATGTTTACAGATTGCAGTATCCATATACATACCTTTCCCCACAGACTTAATGCTGCCAATTGTACTTGAAGGGGGGTGGTTGTATGATGCAATAAGTCACAAAAATGTGTTTTCACTTTCACTTACTGTAAGTCTATTCCTCTTGATCTATGCCAAAAAGACTAACTCCACTATGATACAATGGTCTAGTGCTGTTCAACATATTACATGTAATGGGCCGATCATTTCTCATACAGTGTGTCGAGGGCCATATTAGTTTAAAGTTATGTCATCATACAATTAACTGTATGGAGCCCTAAAGCAGACTGTGGGCCATACAAATCCTTTAGAGGGCCACATCTGGCCCACAGCCTCCATTTGGACAGCCCTGTTATATTATAATAACAAACAACATATGCCAGTGGTTGGGGATTTATTTGTAATAGGAACTATATATTAAAAACAAATAATTTGCAACATGTTAATAATAAATAAATTAGTATATCATTGTTATCATATCCTAACATCTGTCTTTAATGAGTGTTGGCTGGGAGACTCCTCTACCTGTCCAATCGTTTAGCTTTTGCCACTTTGCTTCTTCTTTTTTATTTCCTACTTTTCAGAATTTAATACAGGCTATTATTATACACATAATTTTATTAAAAGTTATGTTTTATTCTGTACAAATGAGATCCCGGATTTAATAGATGGGAAGGTGCAACTAAATGGTTTACGGTTTCTTTTTCCTTTTTCATATTGTACACGTCAGACATCTATGTACTATTATATTATGCAATATGTCTGGTTACTGGCTTTTGCACTCTGATGTTTATATGAATTAAATTGTATCTATCTGTAGGGATGTGGGCAGGGCCGCTATCAGGTGGGGACAGGGGGGAGAGTTGTACCGGAGAGTTGTACCGGGCCCTGAGAGCTGCTGAATTCGGAAAGTTGGGCAGGAGCACAGCGGGAGGCACCTTCTGTCCATTCCTTTCCCTTATTTGTCAAAAAAGTTTGTCTTGGTTGAGCTGCTCAGGGATTGGATAGCTGCTCATCCAGTCGCCATGCAGCTTTACTGAGACTTAAAATTCTTTAAACAATAAGGGAAGAAAATGTTGTCACTGGAAGAAGATGCAGCCACCTGTGCTCCCCTTCTGAAGTTGACAGCTCAAGTAAGTGCAACATGGCATGGCCTTCCTAAAGTTAACACTTTGTGGTACCTAACCTTCGGGAGGGGCCTAGCCACCAATATTTTTAATGGGGCATCTGACCGCAAGTATTTTTTTTATGGGGGGGCCCTGACCACCAATGTTACTTTCATGGGGTGCCCACCAATTGATTCTTTTTAATTAATGTGTTGGGGGCCCTTACCAAATTTTTTTATTAACATGTGGGGTACCCTAGTCACCAATGTTTTTTTTTTTTTTTACTTTGGAGTGGAGGGCAGACCAGTGGGTGGTGCAGCCCAGGGGGCCCAGGAAATTTTGTCATATGGGGCCCTGTGATTTCTGATGGCGGCCCTGGATGTTGGTATGCTACTCAATGTATATTACTCTTTTTCTTTTTGGCTCAGATTTATTTCTATATTATTCTACTTAATAGAATTTTCAAATCCTTCGGTAATCATTGTGTAGACAGTACATAAAGACTCTATAGGCTGAAGTCTAGTTAGGATGAGATTTGGGGGTGAATATTTATTTTCTGTCCTAGATATTCTTGACGCTATGACCAAACACCTCATTCATAATATTTTCCTATATCTGTATTCATTTCATGCACTGCAGTGGGGCCCTGATGAAAAGGTAACCATCAAGGAGGTGCTCTAGTCAGTGGTTTCACCTTCCAGTGTATTGTTGGGTTCTGCTTCTTTAGTGCATCCTACAGGAAATTCGGTTATTGGGTGGAAATTAGATATTTTCATAATTTTCTTTTCCTGAATATGATTTAAAACCATAAACACATATAGGAATTTTGTGCCCATTACATGCTAATTAGGGTAGGCATATGAAACCCACTCTCTCCATCCTTGGGCTTTCTGCCTAATTTTTATTAGTTCTATCAATAGTTATTATGGTTAGGGTTGTAACTTGATTCCTAATCACAAATGTCCTCTTTAGCACATTTGCCACAGATCATTTCACATCACATTAGATCTGTGTAACATATTGAAATTGTTTAGCTGTTAGAAGTTTACAGAAGTGTATAGAGCAATGACAATCCTTTTTATACCCATTTCTTTTGATTCTTTTTTTACCCAGCATGTTATACTCAAATGTACATATTCATAAACGCATTATACTTTAAAAAAAAAGTTAAATGAACATCAAATTCCAGATTTGTTTGATAGCATCACATTGCAAAGCCAAGGGTGAGCCAAAAAGAAAAAGAGTAACATTGAGTAGCATACCCACATCCAGGGCCGCCATCAGAAATCACAGGGCCCCATATGACAAATTTTCCTGGGCCTCCTTGGGCTGCACCAACCAAAAGCCCCACCCACAGGTCTGCCCTCCACTCCAAAGTAAAAAAAAAACATTGGTGGCTAGGGTACCCCACATATTAATAAAAAAACAAAATTGGTAAGGGCCCCCAACACATTAATTAAAAAGAACAAATTGGGGGCGCCCCATAAAAGTAATATTGGTGGTCAGGGCCCCTCATAAAAAATGCTTGTGGTCAGAGGCCAGATTAAAAAATATTGGTGGCCAGGCCCCTCCAGAAGTTGTCTTTGCTGCTATAACAGCCTCTATTTTCCTCAAAGCTTTCCACGAATTTGGTGGAATTTGCTACATTTTAGCCAAAGAGCATGAGTGAAGTTTCCTGACCAGTCTTTGCTTCCCAGTCAGCATTCAGTTTCATCCCAGTTCAGTTGGAGTGAGGTGAGGGCTGTGCAGGACTTTAAAGCCTTCTACTAGTAAACCAATTGTGTTTTGTGTCACTTTGGTGAGATAGTGATTTTTGCACTGAAACAAGAAAGAGGCTCTTAACAGCTGCACAAAATAGGAAGAATGGACATGTGCATGATATTATAAATAACATTAAGGTTTGCTTTCGCTGTAATTATGGGTCCTAACCCACTCCTTGAACGACGCATATTGTTTTTCCAGTTGCCAGTGAAATTTATTCTTGGCATTATCCACTCGGATAGATAGCATTATCGTGCCATGTGTCAAACCCCTAGTAGTTTTTCTTGGCAAGGAAAGTCTCTAAAATGCCAAATATCATCACCCAGTGACTGTAAGCACTAGCCTGTTTGCAGAAAACTACAATGGCCTAGTGTACTTTTCAGAGAGCACCATGGAGTGATCCTCTTCTTTATGTGTTCAGTGTCCCTGGCTTCTGTCCAGGTTATCTTTATTTCCGTTGAGGTTCTCTTGATATTGCAATTGTAGTACTCTAAACCTTGCAAGTTTATGTTTACTTTGTTTTTGTTTACTTTTTTATGTATGTAAAGCACCACTTCTTTGTTGTAAAAATATATAAATATATATATATATATATTCATGAATATTAGTTTGATTTACTAATATAGGTGCTGAATCACATTTACCATAATCAACAAATCTGATAGCTTCTTTCATTTTCTAGATATAACACTAATGCAATTGAATGCTGTCAGTATTTTGTATCACTATGCTCTTCACTCCAGGCCAAATTATATTCTTCATAATTAATGGACATTATGTTCCAAACACAAAGATTAAATTATAAATTTCACGGATGCCCCATGTATTACATTTACCATCTTTCTATACCTCATAAGATATTTAATTATGGTTAAGAAAATGTTAATGGTAACTATGGAATTAATGCCTCCTTTGTTTTTAATGGGGAACTGGTGCTTTAGCAAGACTGTCCATAGTAAGATCAGCCATTTGCTGCCAGAAAGTGAAGAACACGTTTCAGCTCAATTTTATGCACGTCTGTCAGCAAAGGCATGGACATAACATCTTCCTCTAGAGCAGCAAGTATGGGTACTTCAGCTGCAATATGTCAAGCAGTCATATGCTTGGAACCATGATTCTGAAACAGCTGGGACACCCACATTTGCCTTTCTCTCCCCTAAATGCTTCTTTCCTTCAGTTGTATAAATGTGCTGCAAAATATTTTTCATGGTACTGTCATTGCAGCATTTTATTCATTTAAATTTAATTTATCGGTGCATGTATTTATTTTTTTGCAGGGCATGCTCTTAAACCTCAGGTGGCTTCAATTTTTACTTCATTTTTGGATGGGTTAAAAAAATTCTACATCACAAAGGTACAGTTTGTTTTTTCTGATTTTTTTTTTATTCTTATTTTGGAACATTCTGCTCCTTATCTTAATAACGTTTTTCAAAATCTCTAAACTAGTCATGTTTTAGCATGCTACAAAAGTATATGCTGTTCCCCCACCACCACACATACTGTACTACACATCAAAAAATTCACAACGGCTGTAAAGTGAGAGTAGTTAACTTTTTATTTTATTGCCTGAGTAAATCCAAATTGTTACATCGAAAAGCCCATCTTTAAAGCCACCTAAAATGCCATTTTTTGTAACTAGTGGTTGAGCATTGATTTGAAAGTTCATGTGCAACAGCATCTTTTATCCTGCTTAGTCAATAAAAAGTCTCATTACCTACAAAGAAACCAATTTCCACCAGTAGCAGTGTCGCTGCAAAAACTCTTCATAATAAATGAAAGCTCCGGCAGCCCCACAAATACTGATCATTAAGACTAATCTGAGAATCTGTGACAGATGGATTTTGGAAGCCCCTGTTCTGCTTTGATGTCTGATACCCTTATTTACTTATTTCACCAATCTGGTTTTAATATTGGCACTGTTTAATCAAACAAGGCTCCCCCAACCCACCCTGTAAAAATCAGTAGAGGATGTGTATTCTTTCACTTTTCTGTATATCATCATCAGTTTAGGGAATTAATCAAATCAAATAAATAAAGCTTATGGGTTCTGTCCGTGTATGTTTTTAGAGCCTTATTTGAAAATATATTGACAAAAAGCACACAATTTGTAAACCCCAAACGTTTTTCCTTTTTATGTCTATAGAGGGGGTTCATGCTTGTTTAGAGGGGTTTTTAGAGGAACATTTTGTTTGTTTAAACAAGATTTCTCAGATAGCTAAAACATGCTGAATTTAAGTTTGTGTCTAGTAGTTCCAGGAAGCATTCCTCCATACAAAATGTGCTAAGTTGTCTATCATAGTAGTACTGTTTTCTTTATGGACAGTGTGTGGGTTTTAGAACTAGAGTAAGAGACAGTCTGTTAAAATCTATCTCACAGAAAGAAAGTTCTTCAGATGAGGTGCATTATTCAGTACATTATATGCATTAGGCATGTGCTATCCTAAATAATAGGTAATATAAGGTTCAAAGTTTGCTACTGGTGTAATCCTCTATAACAGCCAGTCATCAGTGGGAATTTGCTGTGTTTTAAAAGCAAACTGCTTATTGGTCACTATAGGCAATTGCACCTGGGAAAACTTAGTGCTTCTTATAAAAAAAAGAGTTCCAAAGCTAAGCATATTTTCAATCAATAATTCTAATATAAACTCCATTACTGCAACCAGAAGAACAGCATGAGTACATACAACACACACACACTCTCACATGCTCACACACACAATTTCACACACAACTCCTGTTTGGAAATACAGTAAAACCCACATTTTAATCTTTTCGGGTGACCAGGAAAAAATGATTTAAAATCTGGGGAAAAATTTAAATCCGGGAAATGTGTTAAAGTAACTTTTTCTTCAAGTACTGAAAGGTTATAAACAGAGGAGTCCGTTTTACTTTGAGATACAATATTTACTATGTTAATAACAAGGGTTAATCAGTGCAGCCTTAATGTTACACTATGGGGGGCATGTCCAAGGCCTCTCTGCCAGTTACATACACAACCTAAAGCAATAAGTGATTGGTTAGTATTTTAAAGTTCTTTATTTCACAAATAAAAGCATTCATAGAGGAAAAAAGCAGTTTTTGAGTACATCAGGACAAACTTTTGATGCAAAATCCAGGAAAACATTACTTAAAATCAGGTAAATGAACCCATTAAAAAAAAATTCTAAATTGGTGGGACCACACATAAAAATCGTAAAATGCGGGAAAACTTAAAACCAGGGTACTTAAAATCGAGGTTTCACTGTAGAAGATTTTGGCACGCTACAGCATAGTGTCCTTGGAATTCAAACAATACAGCCTGTTCTTAAAAAATCAAAAATATTTGATGTGGAAACCTACTGCTGTAGCACTTAAGACAATGCTATTTTATAGCACCATGCATATTTAATGCACTTTGCTATGTTAGATAGTATAACTTTCATATTAAACACATATCGCTGTACTGGTGAAAATAAAGTAGGACTGCAGATTGCTGTTGTTGCAAAGCCATTTTAGGATCCATTTTCAACCATGTTTTATTTTACAGTTTAAAGGCTTTGATCCAAATCAGTTATGTGTTGCAACCCTGTTGTTCGAGGGTGACCGTGAAAAAGTCTTACAGCACGAGAAGCAAGTGTACGATATTGCTGCCAAATTTGGGTATGTGCTTCATGGAATCATAGTCATTTTATGTCATGCAACAAAAGCTATGTGAGAGACTGAACGTTCACGCCAATGTTTATTTTAGTATTTATAAAAGTGGTCCGAAGACTAAGTTGTGTGTCTGTTGAATTATCTGCTACTTTCTCTATCCAGGAGTCCACTGGTCTGTAATTTTTTTGGTCTGCCTTTGGGTCTGCTTGTGTAAAACTATGCATGCGTGGGTCTGGCTGCCTGTGGATTCCATAGTTGCCTGTGCATTCAGCTATCTGTTTACCTGTAATAATGTATGTATGTACTCCTATTCTCATAAATCTGCTTGCTAGTGCATTTGCCAAGGAGTTTTCCTGTCGTTTTAGATAAGTCTAAATTTAACACTTCATGTTGGTCAGATTTTATGTATATGTTTTGTATATAAACAAGTTTTATTGTGCCTAAAGCTGGCCATAGACGTAACAATTACGATCTTTCTCGGAAAAGATCTTTCCAAGAAAGATCGTTCGTTTCAACACACACGTGTAGAGCTGAATCGTCAAATATACAGGTAGAAACAATAGAATTCTACTTGTATCTGACGATTCAGCACTAACAATGGCCTATGTTCAGGGAGCTTTCAAAGGCATCCGATCAAAATTTTCCATCCAGCCCGATCAACCAGCCGACCGATATCTTAATCCTGTGACGATATCGGTCGGCTCATTTCCCCCATACACGCACCAAATATCGTACGAAAATTCGTTTCGTACGATATTATCTGTGCGTCTATGGCCACCTTTATACTTAACTGACCTAGTTGAATCAAAAAGTGAAGAGCCTAAACTACAACTACATAAATACACTTGATAAAGGGCACTGCCCGAAACATGTAGTGTGCTGACACTGCTAAATAAAAACACTGCAGTTAAAAAACACTGCCTGGAGCTGCTTTTGATTCATTTATTATATTTTGGAAGAGCCTAACCTGTTGTGTTTTATTAAAGAGCCTATAACTCCAGGAATAACTACATTCAAATAAACTTGACTTCTGAAAATGTAGCACCATTTCTAGAGAGCATTATGTTCTTCAGTTCTATTACTATTAACATGTTTTTATATAACACCAACATATTCAACAGTATGGTATGCATGTGTTGTTTTTTTTTGGAGATGTTCTGTTGAACACAGTGGGTAGCTTCACCTATGGGGCACATTTTAAGAGTGACACTTGGGTTACTTCTCAGGATTCCTACTGCTTTGCACACAAATAATTAGGTATCTGCCGTGCTTGAAAAACCCTTGTGCAGGAGCCCTTTCCCACATTGATGATCCCCAGTAAGGGTGAAACCTATCTGGGGATGTGAACAGCATCTCCCCAGTGGGTGAGCTTTATCCTATTGTGTCTTTCCAAAATCATGAACATTTTAGAGTAGAGACACGCTGTGTTATTTGGTGGAGATTAGTCGCCCGGCAGCAAATTGCCTCTTACTTGGGCGACTAATCTCCCCAAACTGCCTCCCTGCCGGCACTATGGGATGGCACTCAGAGTGCTTCATTTTCCAAAGTCAGCCGAAATGGCCTTACGAGGAAACTTTGGGCGACTTGAGAAAACGAAGTGCTCAGTGCCATTCCACGGGTGATTTAGATTCTAACCAGCGGCGAGGCAGTTTGGGGAGATTATTTACCCAAGGAAGATGCAATTTGTCGCCACACGACTGATCTCCCCCGAATAGCACTGTGTGTCTCTACCCTAATTAGCAAAACTTGGATACCATCCCTGGATTTGTAGTTACTGGCTAAAGTTCATTTGAATTCAGTAGACCAAGGACCAAGGTATGGCTTGTTGTAACATTTAAAAACATTGAGTAAAAACAATGTTTGGAAGCCTCTTCAATATTTGTCATTTATCAGACTGACTTCCCTGAATTTTATCAGACTTGGACTGATCTAATGGGTTAAAAAGAAGCCTTTGTTTCCACAGCTGCCATACTGTCCCATACCAAGGTTCCCATCCCATATTGCTAAGCAGTGCAAAGCAACATTGCTTTGCTACATTATTAGGGAGCGTTATTTACATTCATTCAAATGGTGTTAAAGAGTCTGAAGGCATATGTCTGTCACAGTGAGTCTCTAACTGTGACCAGCAGTGTCCTGCTGTTTGTGTGCATCCACACCATCATTCTGCACTTTGTTGCCGTTTTGAATATTTATTATACACAGAGTCATTTGTCCTGTGTCAGATGTGGTGCTACAAGGGTGATTGCTCTCACTCTCCTGTCGCTCTGGCATATCTGTCTTAAGCGACACCCGTGCTTCATTAATCAACACTGTGGGATCAGAGGTAGAATCATTCATGGAAGACATTGCTTTTGGGCAAATTATTTGATTGGTCTAAGGTGGCCTTCCTATCTGGTCCGACTGAGAGGATTTTCCAGTATCATAAATATAGTTGCCTTTCCCTGTGGAAAGGGAACAGCTGAGGCTGCCGATGAACACTCTGCACAATGCTTAATGAAAATTAATTGGAGTTAGCAAAGCGTACTCGAATCTCCTATTCCCTAGATCATAGGGGTTATTGGGAGCTGAAGTACACAAGAAATTTCATATCTTTCACTTCTTGAGTTTTCTTTCTTGAAATCTTCAGTATGTGTGTGCATAGGTATATTTTTTAATCATTATTACCTTCACTTTTCCTTGCCAAAAAGGGAAGTAATAATAATCTCTCTCTATTTATTACGCACAATAATAGTATGCCAATACCAAACCCAATCCCAGGTAACATGGAAGATCAACCCTATGTTTTAATTCATTGAATGTTCATTACAGTCTATGGGGAAATCTGGAGAGAAACTGATAACTGTTTTAAGAACCTCCCCAGATTAAATCTGTCCAATTGTAGGTTTAATTTGTGCTTTTTGTACTGAATGCATCTGTTCTAGCTATTGATTTGAGCATAATTTACTCTAAATCACATTTCACTTAGGCTTCATTCTTTTTAAGGAGCATGTGTACCCAGTATAGTAATGTTTCGGAATTATTTGTGCAAAGCACCCATTTTTCAATTCAGTCTCCCAAATATCTTCCAGGAACTATAGGATTTCAGATTTATAATCCTACTGCAAGCAGGAGTAAATTCCCTAAATCTATAGAACATTTATAATCCAAACCCTGTCACTTATCTGGATTAAAGATAATATTTTCTTGTAGTGGCACACAAGGCGGCAAGGTGGAGAAAGTTAATATTTAATTTGGAGTTGTGCAGCCACAGGATAGATACCGTGTGGCTAAAAAAAGGAAACTTTGTAATCATGAAGGTTTGATGAATGATCAATAGCCCACCCCCTGTCACTAATTGTTTTGTGCTGCTACAAAGGGACAGAAAACATTTCACTTCAGTAACAGGCTGAGTAATGATGGGGAATTCTCTCTTCTGTCTGCTTTGATTGATTGTACTCCTGATCGATGTAAACCACAGCAGAAATGGCATTTGTTCATACAGCTTTTTTTCACCCCCCTTCCATTTCACGGGTTTCCCAGTCAATGTGTGAGCTTTCAGCCTTTATCTTGCTATATCTGGATTACATTTTTAATTTTACATTGTGTGTGTACTGATATTATTATAAAGTCACAATGCATGAGACCTTAGGTACAGAATTCCAACCATCTTCAACCACATATGTCCTGTGCATCATGAAACCATTTGGGTGTTATAAGAGTAAAAGATTGTGCCGCAGGTAGCCAATTATACACTGGATCAATCTTGAGTGGCCCATTGCAGAGTAATTAAAATAATTATCAGTTTGTCTTTCATTCTTCTTTCTTTCTCATGTTCACTGTACATACCTGCTCAAGTACCCTGTATTCTCAAAGCACGTTGTGGCTGCAGCCATAACCTTAAAGAGTGGAAGCTTTGATACTATAATTATTTCTCTGTTATAAATATAATTTTATAAATATCCAGAAGTGTGGCTACAACTCAGTTTTACTTGCCTGCTTATAAAGTTTATCTGGCCCGCAGACTTTTTCACTGATAACCTCATCCTTGGGTAGCATAGAAGATTAACGTAGTTGTAAATGTGTTCTCTGTGTGACATATTAGGCATGTTATTGTAGAGCATTAGAGTTTAGTAATGTGTAGCTGGAGTTAGTAAAATAAAATGGCAAATCATCTTTTATATGCTTGTAATTTGACTTTGTGTTTAATTGCAAGGAACATAGGGGTTTTCAACAGTAAATGCTTGTGTTCCCCTGCTTGAATCTTGTCCTACAGCTTTTCACTTGGTCTTTATTATTTATTTTGTATATGTTTTTAATTGGCTGTCCCAGCTTTTATGTGGGGGTCACGGACCCCATCTAATACAAATGCTCTGTAAGCTTACATATTTATTGTTATTACTACTTTTTATTACTTCTCTTTCTATTCAGGCCCAATCCTATTTATATTCCAGTATTTTAGTTAAACCCATGCATGTTTGCTACCCAACAACCAGATTACTAAAACTGGAGAGCTGCAGAATAAAATAAATAAATTAAAAAAAATGCAAATTTTCAGAATATCAATTTCTACATTATACTAAAATTTGACTCAAACCTTTGAAATGACTAGAATGAGACAAGAGCAGTATTAGATTTTATTGGTATTTTATACTTTGGAGCAAAGCCCCCATGTCTGACATTAGCCTTAATGTTACTGTTAGCTGTAGTTCATTATCAATATTAGGTACCAATTATCAAAATAGATGGAGTTGAATCTGATTGATATAGTGTTTCAGGATATTCTTCCATGAAATTATACTTTTGCTCATGAAATTGACCTCTGGATATGTCATGGTATTGTGTAGACATGCCCTTTTCCAGACTGATACTGGGTACTGTGTTGAAAGTTGTTCGTGCTTATGTGATTCAAGTCCCATCCCTTGAGGTCAATGTTGCCATAGGCCTCCTTAGCTTAAAAATTAGAAAACTTTTCTGTATCCCCACTTTAAGTCAAAACTCCAAGAACATAAGAGGTCTGTTTTAATATTATTTAATCGTGGTTGGCCATATCGATGTCAGAAAATGCAAGCAAGTTTCTTGGCATTGATTCATTTTTATTTTTTTCCCCACAGTTGGGGTTTTATGAACATTATTAACATGTCAAATTCAATAGTTTTCCCTAACAATAAAGACTTGTGTTCAGTATTATGTTTAGAAGTAGGTGAAAGAGTAGTTTCATGTGGTATGACACCTATATAACACTACCATGCCGAATGACTTAAATAAAATAAACATCACTTGTAGGCATCTGCATCTTGCATAACCGCACAATTGTTTGTGCAAGTACTTGATAAATGAAGGGAGCAAACTGTATGCATTGGAAAAACTTGGTGGTATGGCTAGAATTTGTATTTGTTATATTTGCATCCCAACAATTCAGGAATGGTCCCTAGAGTTCTGCATAAATAAGCAGAGGTTGAGCAGAATTCCATACTTGATTTGGGATGAAAATAGATAATTGTCATCAATGTTTCATTTTTACCTTTTCTACCTTTTTCCCCTGGCAGTCATTCTGGTCTGTAACCTATTGATAGGATCCTCAAAATTCTCTCCCCATGTCTCCATGACACCCTTTAATAAAGAGAATTGTGGCACTTTCATTGACAGAAGTAGTTAGAATTAATATTTGGTGTCTCAATCACTTACCCCTGCCTGGGTAACTTTGCGGTTTCATGAATAGAATCACCGCAGTGCTCGCTAGCTCCAGCAATCTTTTTGTCTTATGCTTAATACAGGTCTGTATTGCCCATTTAAACTAAGAATGTGTGCATTTGTATCCTTGGGCACCAGCAATAACTCCAAACATGCATATTAAACAAGCTGTAATTAGAGAGATGGTAAGGATTCACATTAAATATACAGAACAGACGTTCTATAAAGTTTAAATTCTAGTATCAGAGAAGGGTGAGAGTCCACTTAATAAATGTCATATATGGCACTTTGGTTACCCTATCATAGTACTCTGACCATTAAGCTTCATAGATCTATCATTTATCAATTTAGTCCGATACCACATCATCACATTTTTATCCTTAACCCCCCTGCCCCACCCTTTGCTGTAATATAGAAATATGAGTGCCCCTATTGCTTGGTCTTAGCTTCATTTTAATGTGGATTTTCCCCTACTTTATGGTGCTGTAAAATGCAACAACGTATTTGGAAAGATATAAATAAAGATCTAAATTTAAAGAGGCAACATAATTTTCAAGCTGCAGCTGAGATGGGAAAACTATCCAGAATAAAATATTTTATACTTCCAGTATTAATCCTACGCAGGCAGGCATTTCTGTTTAATGGAGTTGATATAGTGCCCGAGTCAACTGTCGATGAAGCTTTTAATGGATGGCAGACCCCTGTGTGCGTGCTGTGGAACTTCACAAAACTCTCTTAATTAGGGCAGTTTATATGAGGGCTGATCTGCGGGGAACTCGCACTACTTTTAGAAAAGTTGTGAACTTTACTCAGTGTTTTCCATGCACAGCGGCAAGCTGAGAAGAAGCTACGATTGGCAAGGTGTATAAGTGTTCCCATCATAGGCACCATTTAGATTGAACAGTACGGATCCTCGCTGTGCGCTAATGGTCAGCCTTAGCTATCAGTGTGAGTCTATAAATGCAGTTAAGTTCTCTGGCACAGTGTTAGCTCATTTCTGTTGTAGACTTGCTTTTCTCATTCTTGTCCATAGACAATATCCCAGGTGAATTTCTAAATGTGTCCAAATATGAATGGAATACTCCGAAGCCTGTATAGAAGCAGTCTGGTTTTTATTTATTTTAACTGCAGCTTTTTTTTTTTGTTGTTGTTTTACAAAACTCACTTGTTGAATACATTTGGGTCCCCTAAAAATGCTAAAGAAGCACAGGTATTACTGAAGACAACCAAAGTGTCCGATTGTGCTTCTTATTAACAGTTAGGATTGACTTTTATTACAGAATAGGGGGTAGTGCCATTCTAAGAATGGTTGGCAAAGGCCACTGCATGTATTATCTAGAAAGCTTGGGACCTAGGATTATCTGGGGCCTTTCCATAAACACCATGCTTTATTTCTTAAAAATACTTTTATTAATTTTTAGTGTTTCCTTCTCCTTTAACATCAGCAAAGATTTATGCTAGTATGGGAAACGGCATTGCTATAGCTTGGCTTTTTCAGCATGAGAGGTGACAAACAGGCACATTCTAAAACTTTCTTGGCATGCCCAACAGAAATCCTCCCCTGTTATGTCATGCTTTACCATTGGGCTGCTAAGCCATGTCTTGACACCTTTGCAATTCCAAAAATGTTTTATTAGAGCTGAGACGTAAGGAATGTCAGAAGAAGAATTAGCAATTCAGATTTTCAAGTTGCTGTTGAACTTGTGTGATGTTGCAGAATTGTTTGTATAGAACTGTACCTTTATTATTTGTCACAATGGGTTTTTGTGATGTGATTGTGGGTTTTGCATGGCAGCACAATGGCTGCAGTGTGTTAATGATTTCTATAAATCTGAAGTTAATCATTGACTATCTTTACAATTGCAGCGGCCTGGCAGCAGGCGAAGATAATGGACAAAGAGGCTACATGCTGACATTTGTCATTGCTTACCTTCGGGTAGGTCACTCTTATTTTCATCCCTTCTTTGTCTTCTCATCAGTGTGAGTATTGACATGCTCTGACCACAAAAGCTATTGAACAGAAGCCCTGAACATTTGTCGGACAGATTTGCCTTTCAGTTTAGACAGATGCCATCACCTTTTTTCAGTCATTTCAAATCCACATAGTCTTATTAGTTCAGGATGTGGAAATAGGATAGAAAAAGTGATTCAATGAATAGACACAGTGATCCTTTGGGGGCCTAAATGTCATATATGAAACAATCCCATTATATCATTAGAAGCTGACTGTCCCACCCAGGCCTTCTTTGACTTGTTTAGGTCTGATCACAAAACAATACTAAACCTAGTTTGTGGTTCAGGAAAATCATCTGTGTCTGGTGCCTTGGCTTCAGGTCCACAGAAATTCTTCTTCTTCATTAATACAGTATTGACATATTCCAAAGTGCTTTAGACAGATTATTATTCATATCAAAGCCTGCCCTAGTGGAGCTTACAATATGGTAAAGTCCCTATTGTATTCATACACTTTGGTTTATTAGGACCCACCCACACATGTGCACCATTAGGACACCTTCTGGATGCACTTGAACTCTTATCCAGCTGAAGAAGATATCTTATTATTATTATTACTGTAATACCTTTAATACTACTGCTGACGTAATTGCAGAACTCACAAATAATGTGACCTTTCGCCCTGTGTATTGCTGTTCATTTTTTGTATTTGTATGTATGTAGGACCTTGGCATGGACTACTATGTAATAGGGGAATCCTTTGAGACCTCGGTTCCATGGGACAGGTAAGAATCAGAATTAATCCATTAATAACAACGGCTGCAGAAGGGCAATAAAATATTGCATACTTTATTAATATTTGGTTATGCATGATCTTATTTAATAATGTTATTAATCCTGTACAGCTTTTTGCTTTCCAAGAAAAGCCCTTGGCCGTAGATCACCAAATGAGGTCTTTAGACAAATGGAATTTTCTTCCTAGACACATTAATACGTTGGCCCCAGTCAGGCATTGTCTGGGAAGTAAATAGTTTTGCACCCATACTTGGTTTTGAAGGTTGCAATTATAAGTACAAGCCCAAGGACAGGTTACACTTTGTTCATTCCCTGTGTTGGCCAATGTTCCAGCACCATATGCCCTTTGGCAAGTGACATTTTAAACGAGAATAAAAGTTATAATCAAAGAGGTGCCTAAACATTAGAGACCCCCTGTGATTATCATTGAAATTATGCCAACTGGTGTTCCTGTTTGTTTAAAACTGCACCAGCCAATGGTACTACTGTAGGAGTGCCTTACTGCCATCATATTTCTTGATCTTCTCTCTGTTCTGGTGCAGGTGCACATGTACTCTAGAGTAATGTCCAAACCTAGAAGCAAAACATAGGATTTTCAATAAACTGCACACATGCACTGAGACGGGGTTGGCAGAGATGTATGAAAAATAAGACCAAGATCATTGTGTGGTGCTCCTAGAGAAGTACCCTTGGTTAGTGCAGTTTTCAGCACTTGGCAACAGTTAGCATGTTTAATCTCCCTACCCAGCCTGTATTGCAAGTTCTATAGAATAGGTTGTTTCCCTGAAAAACCATGTTCAGCCTTTCCTGTAGCTACTTGCACTATATAAAAGTACACACCCTTGCAGTTGAGCCCCCTATCCGTTCAGCCATTTCAAATTAAGACAAGCTGGGTAACTCTTAGGCTGGGTACAGACAGGGAGATTCGGGGAGATTCTGTCGCCAGGCGTTTAATAGCAGGCGACAATCTCCCCGAATTTCCTTCTCCCTGTCCGTCACTAGTTGAAATGACAAAGCCCCAGCGCTGTGCACATGCGGCGTGGTGATTTCCGGAATCGCCCGAAGTTACTTCGTGAGGAGACTTCGGGCGATTCCGGAAATCGCTGCGCCGCGTGTGCACAGCTCTGGCACTTTGTCATTTCAACTGGCGGCAGACAGGGAGAAGGACGTTGGGGGAGATTGTCGCCTGCTATTAAACGCCAGGCGACAGAATCTCCCTGTCTGTCCCTAGCCTTACAGAAAAGACAATTAAGGCAAAACTATTTTTCGTGTACACCATAGAAGAAACAGAACTCTCTTCCTCGTGTTAACTTAATCCATGCCTCAGTGCCGGCATCGTACAGATCGAAGGAGTAAGACAAAGTAAACTGTTTTGTTTTAGATTAATTGTCTTTCTATAGAGGAGGACCCATTCTGTCTGGGAAAACATTGCAATCTCCTAGAAAATCTTACAGTACTTTTTTGTTTATGGGAAAAAATCTCCAAGTGATTTAAACAGTGTGCATATTTTACTTCTTGTGTAAATGCCACAAACTTTGGCTTAAAGTGATGCATGTTCCAAAAAAAAAGTCCATTGCTAAATCTTTTATCGTGCTGAGAGCATTCTTCTGTCCTACATATGGTCTTCTCTTGTGCTCTCTGCTGGGTCTGTATTAAAGCTACAATGTGGAGTTTATAGGTGATGTATTCCTCTTTCATCCTGGGTTGGATGAAACGTGGCTTTTACAGACAAAGGCTATGGAACTTCTAACTCTGCAGGCCATAAAGAACCACTACAATTACATTTTTGTAATATATTTATGGGATCTGTTATGCGGAAACCAGTTATCTGGAAAGCTTTGCAAGGCCATCTCCCATACACTCAATTTATCCAAATAAAACAAAACAAATGTATGTCCCTTTTCTCTGTAATAATAAAACAATACTATGTACTTGATTCAAACTAAGATATAATTAATCTTTATTGGGCAGAAAACCAGCTTAATTGTCTTATTTAATTTTTAAAGTATTTTCTAGTAGATCTGTTGTCTTGGATAACAGGTGCCATACCTGTACAAGATAATCCCTATAATGGTACAGGTATGGGATCCATTATCCAGAAACCAGTTATCCAGAAGGCCCTATAGTGCGGAAAGTTTCTCTCCAATAGACTCCCTTTTATCCAAATAAAACAAACTTTTAAAAATGATTCCTTTTTCTCTGTAATATTAAAGCTGTACCTTGTACTTGATCCAAACTAAGATATAATTAATCCTGATAGGAAGCAAAACCAGACTATTGGCTTTATTTAATGTTTGTATTAAGGTATGAAGATCCAAATTATGGAAATATCCATTATCCGAAAAAAAAACCCAGGTCCCGAGCATTCTGGATAACCGTTCCCATACCTGTATAGATCAATAGTTGTTCTCTCATTGATGAAAATCCACATGAAGCTTATGCTGATCATTAATAAATTGTCATGCAGAATTGTGAATATTCTATTGTACATATGCTGTATATTGTGAGTCTGCCAAGCAACCCAGAGCATGTACTGTGAATCTACAGCAGTCAGCAGTCTTGACTGTTAATGGATATCTGAGGAGACACACACACGCAGAGACACACACGTGCAGGGACACAGACGCACAGAGACACACACAGACACTCAGAGCCACACACACAGACA
>CM044447.1:75226252-75237757 GCA_024363595.1 Xenopus borealis | reverse complement strand
TAGATTAAATTGTTTGCCATTTAGCTGTTAAACTGCCTCGAAAGTTGTAAACAGTTTTGTAGATTTTATTTAGAACGCGCAGGAAAAAAAAATGATTGAAGGATACAATAAAAAAGACAGAAAACAGATCTCTTAAAAGATTCGACATCTGAAGAAATGCCTGTAAAACGTTCTTGGTGGTGCATTGCAAATGTGTCAGTATTATCTTTCTCTGCAGCGTGCTTAATTGCAGGGCATATATCTTTTGCCGCCATGTTTACAAAAACAAGGCCTAAACTGTAAACCAAATACTTTCGCAGGAGAAATGTCAAACAACTACTTCTTTTTCTCTCTCCCCTGCATCAAATGTTTATGGTCAGTCGTAGATGATTATTTTTTGCCGTACTGTCTTTGTGAATGGGTGTAAATCATATTACTCCCGTGCAATGATGCACTAAATGTAAACCTGGTAGCCCTGCAAGGCGCCTGGGTAGAGACTGAGCAGAGGTGATTTTCTAAATCAGGTGATGATTAGTGTGCAACGTAATCAGCTTGGATACTTACATCTCTGGCACCCAGTAACAGGCCTGAAAGGAAGCTGTGTAATTTAGTTAAATCTTATAGTGTATGTATGGCTTCATTTTAAGTGCTGTAAGGAAAGACAACACATAACAATACAAACAGGGAGGACACATAACATAATAAATACAATTGGGGATGCACTGAATCCACTATTTTGGATTTGGCTGAACCCTTGAAACCTTCGCGAAACCTTTGGCCGAATTCCAAATCCTTATTTGCATGTACAAATTAGGGGTGGGAAGGGGAAAACATCACATGATTTCCCTCCCCATCCCTAATTTGCAAATTAGCATTCGGCTCAGCTGGGCAGAAGATTCGGCGGAATTGGATTTGGTCCATCCCTAAATACAATAAATATATATAAATACACAGAGCTTCCATGTGCTAAGAGAGTGTGTAGGAAGGAGGTCCTTGCCCTGTAGAGCTTACAGTCTAAGTGGGTGGATATCATACAGACATAAATTGGAGGGCACTTGTGCACAAGGTTAAGGCATTGTCCTTTAAAGGGGAACTCCACAAAAACCTAACCTAACCTTTTTGAAAAGTAAACATAATTTTAAGCAACTGTGCAATATACATCAAATAAAAAATATGCACACTATTCATGATTTTTAATGGTTTGGAACAGTTCCCTAAGCCTAGCCCCCTACTGTCTTTCTGAACTGCCTGACTACTTTGCGGAGTTGACTGACTACTGTTACTTTGTATCAGGAGCCATCTGTCCTTAGCCTGCATCCTCCAAACACCACAATTCCCTGCACACGTGATTTCAATAAGGAACAGAACATCCCAATGTAATTCATTGTGGGTTATATAGTCCCTGCATGCTGTCTGTAAACTGTGGAGTTGTTTCAATTTGTAACATCAATGTTTAGTTCCTTCTTCCCTGGCAGGATTTCAAATGATGCAGAAAGAAAAGAACAGCTGAATTTCAGCATAGAAAATGGCATTTATTCATACTTTTTGAAGAAACAGGTCACTGTGATGGGTATATTAGGAGTTTCTGTGGAATGTGGGCCTCTTTATCAAATTTTGGTTTGGAAGCTGGAGTTCCATTTTAAGTGACAGGGCTAGACTAATTTTCAAGAGCTCCAAATGATAGGTAGGTTTTACATTATTTTAAATACAGGTATGGGACCTGATATCCACAATGCTCATAACCTGTGCTTTTACAGATGAAAGGGATTTTCATACCTTAAAGGCGAACTAACCCCCCATGTCAAAAGCCCTATCCACTACTTTCCATAGTGCCCCCTCCCTACTTACCTGCTTAGTACATTAGTGAAAAATGTGAATCTCACATATCCAGGCAGAGTAACACAGCTCGAGGGCTGCACATACGTCTGTAGCATCCTTGTAAGTTGAAGTTCGGGATATAATATTCAAAATAATTTACTTCACAACTATGGAGAACCCCACACAAGTTTTGTTCTGCAGAGCTCAAATGGGATATTATTGAATTAGAGGGGGCCCAAGGAAGGGCAACTATGCTGGTTAAGGGTATGGAAAGTCTCCGTTAAGAAGACTGGTCATGTTGGGGGTGTTTATGATGTAGAAGAGGCTAGTTCTAAACAAAAACTGCTTTCAGCTGCACTTGCAGTTACAAATATCTGAAACCAGCGAACATTTGTAATGAATACATGTTGGCAGGTTTAGCATTATGCAAAAACTGTTTTGTGTTGGAGTTCCCTTTTAACAAGGCCATTATATTTTCTCTGACATTAGAGAGAAATGCTTTTTGCAAATATTATACAGTTTATACAGTTTAGCTTTAAAGTAAAAATGTGTTCTGACTTATCAACTACTAGTAGCACAGAATGGCATCTCGCTTATCTAGAAAGAATGTTAGATATGAGCTAGTCTTTTGCACAGAACTGCCCTCCCCCTCCCGCAAGAGATATAGGGAAACCTTTGCTGAGCAGTGTTGGTAATAGTACAATTTTATTGAAACCTTTATAAATGCCGTATTATAGATCATAGTGAGGAATATTGATAGGTCAATATTAAGAAATCAACACATTTCTTTGTTTGAGCTTCTGTTTGTCAGAATGTTTTTGACTGGTTTGAACAATGGTATTTCATTCTCCCCTGTGGAGTGCTAGTATTTAGTGCATGGTCGGAATTAGGGGTAGGCAGAAGAGGCAATTTCTTAGGGTGCAATGTTAAGGGTTCTAGGCACACACCTTGTTTGCCATCTAGCCTTTCTTCACCCACTGCCTACTCATCTGTCACTCTGTTCCCACTCTGTCTCCATTTCATCAGCCTGTGCATGTTCCTTTGTGCAGGGGGTGTGGTGGCCAGTTGGGTTGCCTAGGGAAGGTGGCTAGCTTAGCACTTGCTCTGTGCTGCTCAGTAGCTATACTCAGGGGTGCTACTGCCATGAGGTGAGTTGAGCAGCAAAAAACTGCTCCTGGTATCTTGAAGAACTGAAATTCCAATTTTTAAACTGGAAATTCTAGTGCACAGTAGTAGCTGCCTCAGACAGTTCCTGTCACAGAATCAGCACTGGTGGTACTAAGCTCCTGTACAAATCCTGGCTTCCTGATACAAATTGCATGTGTGGGAGAATAATAAATATAATTACAAAAAATACATTTTTTAAACCCTAAATTGTCAGCAATACTTAAAACTTTATTTCACTGATTTCATAAATTATGCTATACATCATTATTTCTATTCAATGGGAGGCACATTTATCAAGGGTCAAAATTCAAATTCATGTGAGTTTTATAAACACCTATAAATTCGAAATTCGTCTGGTCAAAATGTATTATTAAGATCGAATTTTTTTTAAACACGGACGAATTTAAACAACCCGAAAACTCGAATCGAATTCATTCAAACTCAATTAGAGGTTTTTCTCAAAAAAAAAACCCTCAAATGTCAGGATGGCTGCAAACATCTTAAAAAATTGATCTCTGGACCTCTCCCATTGGCTTAAACAGCAATTTGGCAGGTTTTAGGTGGTGATCGAATTCTTAAAGGGCCAGAGTATGTTAAATCTCGAAATTCAAATCAAATGTAGATAACTCCCTAGTCGAATTTGACAGTTTTGACCATAAAATAGATAAATCTGCCCCATAATGTATCCAGTATTCCTGTTTTCAAGAAGTTGACTTTCTTTTACAGGAAAGAATTCCATATACAATTTGTGTGTTGTGTTGTGTGTGTGTGTTAAATAAATTAGAATATTAACCGTTTTCTTATATGGAAACTGTATACTTTCCTGTGATTATTCAACTTGCTTCTAGTATACATGGAAATTGTGATGGAATCATTAGTGAATTTTCATGAATACGTAAGAAAAGTCACTGTTAAAAAATATATAAATACCTTGTGATTGAAAGAAAATATCTTTTGTCCCCAGCTGAATCTCAGTTTTGTATGAAATGTTAATGCATGCTGGCAAGCACAGACTTTCTCCAGGCTGGCACATGTGTTGGCATGTTTATGTTGTATCCCTGCAGGTCACATTCAAGCATTGACCTTGACATTGCAGTTTTATCACCACTTGGTTTCCATTCCAGGATTAGGTGTGAACCCATGCAAGGCTCCACTTCTTCAGTTTAGGCTGGCTCTGATAGCCTCTGACCTTGTGTATTGTAAACCCGTCACCCTTAATGCCTGTATTTATTGCTAGAATTACTCCGTGTTTAGCACAGATCCTTTAATTTTTCTTGCATATAAATATATGACTTACCTGGAATGTTCAAATGCTGATACACTGAATAAAGTATAACACAAAAAGTATGGTCTTTATTATACCCAGAGATAAAGTTAATGTATAAATATAGCTACAGTCGATAAGAGATTCACCTTTATTTACACAAACACTTGTCATTCCAGTTGCTTGGAGGACCCTAGATAAGTACATATAAGAGGAAGTTCTTTGGATCAAAAGGCAATTAAAGCCCAAAACTGCTTACAGTAGATTCCACTCTTCCTCCGGTGTGTAGGGAACATGTCTGTGCAAGTGAGCTATATAATGGCTCCTATTATTATGTATAAATGCAGATATGTAGAGAAGAAACTATGCAAGGGATGATCTGCTCCTCCCACATCATCTTTAGTATAATTTAAAGGAAATCTATTGATCATAATGCTTATTTACATAAATGAAATACTGTGTCCTTGTGCATGCAAATAAATGGGGTGCATATTGACTGATCACCTAAAGCTTTCAGGAATCAGTGAGTGAGTATTGTGATCTATAGTAGTAAACTATACTGTACTACTATAGAACACATCCTTGCATTTCAATGTAGACATGTATAATGCTTTTACTTTTAGATATAGTCTTTCTCTGCTTCATGAGAATAGCGCAAATGTATCAGTTTTTCAGGTTCGAGGGTAAAAACAGGCAGCTTTTCTTAAACTACTGCATTTTTTAATTCTTGAGCCCTAGCTTATTTAAGAAAAAAAAATTGTTTTTGTTTTTTTGAGAAAAACAGTTGCACACAAAATTGTGTTGGAAATTGTACTATTCCATTTATTTCCAAAGAGACTGAAAACAAAAAATAATTAGAGAAAATAACTGGAAAAGTGAAAAGGGTGATAGGAAAGGGGGGTTTAAAAGGGCAATGTCTTTCTAGGAGCTGCACTCCGAACCTTAAAAGTATAACTTAATGATGCTTTTTGGTAATTTATTAGGTTTGTTTGATATTGTCAGTTTGGGGAAAGATAACTGAGAAATGCCTGCATGTTTTGTATTCTCTGTACAGTGTACAGGCTATATGAAAGTAAAGGAGCACTTTTTTACTGCTACAGTGTTGTCTAACAGGACAGTGACATTTAAGTAAGACTAAGGTTTATGGCACATGGGGCAGATTTTGGGCATTTGGCACACCACAATTTTCAGTGCAGATCTGAAGCCTTGCCTCCTGCTGCTTACTTTAGAGATAAATGTATAAGGCTTGAAAATGCCAGTATTTTTATTGTGCTGTGGAAATTTAAATGCTGAAAATCACCTCATGAGTGCTATACCTTTCAGATATTTTATATTTAACTCTATGTGAGGAGACATTAGGAAACTTCATTCTAAAGCATGGGGCATTGTTAAACATCTGCCCTGTATGCCATTACTCCAATGTTAGCGTGTTATCTCCACTACCGTTACCCACTATGGTTTTGAGTTATTTGAACAATTATTCTGAATCATTTCTATTCTTTTTCAGAGTAACGCAGACTTACGACGCTGGTGCTTGTGTGTATTTCTATTTTGCCTTTAACTACAGAGGTTTAAGTGATCCAGTTCATGTCTATGAAGAAATAGAGGTAATTCCTTTTTCATAACTCTCTTAACTTTGCAACAGTGCATGCAGAGCACATAATTCAGAATTCTTGCTAGGTTCTAAATAGTAGAACAGTTTAATAACCCCTGACTCCTTAGGTGTTGTTGAATTTTGAGCAGCTTTCAACTTATAATCATTGCAGGATTTGTAGTGAGGCCAGATCTGGGAACCTATGAATTAAACACAGGATGTTAAAGTGATATTGGCATTTTCTATCAAACTTTGGAATTGCCTCAGTATGAATTAACAGAATTTTAGGAAATGGGTTGTTAAAATGGTGTCTCTGACCCTCCACCCAGCCCAGTATACCTGTCTGACTCGTGCATTATTGATATTGTGTGGCTCAGTCACTCCTAACCAAGTCAGCACCATGTTGGCCTTTTTATAATAAGCTTGGGCACATATCTGTCTAGCATTTTTTGAAATCCAAGTTCTGTTTTTATTTGTATACATGAATATAATATCACCTATACATGGCACTTAAAAAAGCTTCTCAGTGTAGGAATAAATATAAATCTGCAGGTTGATTCCAGTGCAGAATAATCTTCAATAAGTCATAATGAATATTAATAGATGGAAACCTTACTTAAATAAACTTGGAGGGGTATTCAAGGATACGCCAACTTATGATGCAGTGAATTAGAAATTTTAAGTTTTCTGGTTCAGCCCTATTTAAGGTAACTTTTGTTAATGTACCTGCACTCTACTCATTGATCTACAAATCCCAGCATCTTGCAAGCTTTAGTTCAGCAAAATCACTGCTTTGTTCTTAAAACAATTTTATTCCATAAATCTTTTATTCAGCAGTCCATGCCCACTGGCTCCATTAAAATACAAAATAATCTTTAAGAATAAGCAGAAGGAATGTGCCTTTAAAAGTTGCATTTTGTTCTGCTATAATTACAGAAAGATTGGTAGGAACAATTTTCTGTAGAGTAGAAACCCCCATTTTATGTTTTTAGGGTACCAGAAAAAAAATGTGATAAAATCCAAGAAATTGTAAAATAAAGGAAATGCATTATGAATTATATATTGGTGGAACCATAAAAAAACTGGTCTTAAATGAGAGAAAAGTTAAAATCAGGGGATGTAAAATTGTCCTTATTTTTTTTAAATGGCTATTTTCTATTTATGATTACCCAATGGCACATGCTACGTAAAAAGTATATTATTATGAACATGGTTTATTTACATGAAGCAGGGTTTTACATACAAGTTGTTTTATGTAATATCTTTTTATAGAGACCTACATTGTTCTGGGGGGTATAGTTTTCCTTTAAGTTAAATTTCACTAGAAGTGTTGGTGTATCAAGGCATTGTTAACTCTCTTGATCCAGACAAATAGCAGGAAATCATGGAAATGAATTTTTTACTCTTACAGTAAACGTGTTCTGTGTTAACCCTGGATCAAAATATTATACTCTTTACTTATTGGTTGTACTTAAATGGCCACAAAACAATAGTACTGACAGCATTTTTCATGGCCATCATATGAAATAAGTAGGGGTGCACCAAATCCAGGATTCGGTTCGGTTTTCGACCATTTTCAGCAGGATTCAGCCAAATCCTTTTACCTGGCCGAACCAAATCGGAATCCCTAAAATCATTTGAATTTTCCTAACAAAACAATTTGCATATGCAAATGAGGATTTAGATTCGGTTTTGTATTCGGCCAAATCTTTCACAATGGATTTGTGGGTTCATCCTAGTCCAAAATAGTGGATTCGGTGCATCCCTAGAAATAAACTGACATTTAATTTCTTCTGCACATGGGACCTGTGAAAGTGAAAATCTGACATTTATTTATTCCATTGATGTTTTCTTAACAGTTCGCTGCTAGAGAAGAAATAATTGCTAACGGTGGAAGTCTTTCACATCATCATGGAGGTACGTTTTATAAATATATATATATTTGCAGAACGTAGGTTGCACACCGTATACTCAAGTACATACCTGGGTGCTAGCCGTAACAAAATATGCAGCAAATTGAACAAGGTCAATAAAGATTTTTTCTATTTTTCTAAAAAAGCCTGTGAGTGCCGCTATCTTGGTTCAATTTGCTATATATATACACACAAATCTTTTTTCTGTTTCATCTCTATAGATCTCATAAGGTGATTATTTCCTATTCCTTGCTGAGTTCAGTGCTGTCCCTTTGTATTTGACTGTGCTTTTACATGCATTTTACAGCCCCCATTTTGAACTCTGGTAAAACACTCTTTAAATCCATAATTATTCTTTGTAAGAATGAAGTGGCAGACTCTGAGATTACTATGGTTAGCTTTTGAGATCTGGAGTCACCTTCTATGCACCAAGTCGCTCCCAGCAACAAGCAGTCATTAGTTACAGGGATAATATTATTATTATTATTATTATTAACATGTATTTCTATAGCGCCAACTTATTTCGTAGAGCTGCTGTTCTTGCCATATGTTCCTCAGTCTGTAGGTATGCTTTTTATGTAAGGGTTTAAAATATTCAAAATGTACAATATATCTTTGATAAATTTGTGAAAAAATTCCTCTATGGACTTTTGTTTCTTGTTGTTATGGTAGTGCTAGATAGTGTAACACCAGTGTGTATTGTCCGGGGCACAGCTGTTAAGTTCTATACAGAGGGCCAGTGTTCTGCATACGTAGCATACTGGGCAAATGCTTGAAATTTCCATGCAGCTCCCGAATAATCCATAGGATGGCCAGGGATCTGTATACGCCTGCATAACCTAAATATATTTACATCACTGAGAACTAAACAGGCTGTAAAAATCACTGATGGCAATGAACCATTTGTGGCAGAAAAGTAAAGGATTTATGGCCGTAGTGTAGGAAACCAAGTGCATATGTGGAATTTACTGTGCCCACGCAGCCATAAAAGGCAATTGTATGTGAAGGGCACATCCGTGTATTCTGCCCACAATATTTTAGCATTAGCAATTCAAATTGGAGGATTTTATTCAAAGACTTTTGGCCATGCTTGCCTACACATACGCTTACCGCTTACTAATAATGCCTGCTTTCGAAAACAGACAAATAGTAGAGAATCAGCCTTTCCTAAAACCAATAAATTGGGCAGAATAAGCGATCAAGATGAGCGATTACCTGCCAGAAAATACTAACTTTTAATTGTCATCTTTATCATTGACAAACATTGGCAAATGGCTTCTACGCAACTGTTTAGTTTAGGTAAGTCAAGCGTTGCAAATAGAATAGTTTATCCATCGCGTGTGCAGCTTTTTGTCACATTAGCAACACGGGGATGTTTGTTTTCTTTTCACTCTTGGTATTCCATCCAGATGTGCCTTCCACTCTGCTCTTAATGCTATTTTTGTACTGAATCGGCCCAATATCAAATCCTACATCCATACCATTATTTTATTGTAGGTTAGAACAGGTGGGTCAGTAAAGATGACTGAAGGAAAATGTCTCCCATGTACTGGTTGTGCAATATAATTGTCAAAATTGATATGATTTAGAGCTCTTTCAGGTATTTAAAGGTACAATGACACTGAAGCATTCTTTTATCTTTTATCTATTTTATATTTTATCACTAAAAGTCTTCTACAACACTTCTCCACATTATCTCTGTCACGTTGTGGAGCCTGTATAGGTCTTTGTGTTAAATAACTATCTGAAGATCTGTAAATTGATATAGTTTTTAAGTCATAGTATAGTCTTTTATTTCCTGAAAGATGGCAATATAGCAGCTGTTTGTCATTCTGGAAGGTTACTGCAAAAAAAAGACAAAATATATCAGTCCCTAAGTGTATTTTATCGTAATGTACCCTAAAACTGAACCAGATAAAATGTTTAACCAGGTTACTATTAATAGATGGAAGACTATCTACCAACATCTTTTCATGTTTCTTTAAGGTAGAAAAGTCACCGGCACAACAAGGATAATGCTAGCAGGGAAGACCCTTGAGCAAGGGTCTTCCCTGCTAGCATTATCCTTGTTGTGCCGATGAATTTTCTAACTTGTAGCACAGTTGGGGGTCGCCAATCCCTCCGTCATCGAGCGCCAGGGAGTTGTATCACGTGGACGGCCAGGGTATTGTGCGTGGGTAATTTTTCTTTTATATTTGGTCTATATGTTTCTTGTCAAAAAATCTTCCCAAGAGAACTAATGTCATTGTTCCACCCAAAAATATTATAGTTTTTTGTGCTTTTTTTAATATCCAAGTTTTGTAACGTTTTCAATGTGAAGAAAAAAAAATCAGGCTTATAAATGATATTCGCTCTTCTCTACCAGCCCAGGGTCAGCACATCACTTTTTAGCAGTGAAGATCTGTGCCTCTGAATATGAGGCACAACTCATGTTCTAGGCTGCTGTAAATGACCAACTCACAGTTTACTGTGTATAAGGAATATTCCTTCATTACGGATTAGTAGTTAAGATTTATATTACATGGCGACATATTAATCCATACATTCTGCATAAATAATGAGCCATGTAGCACCTGCTGTTATTACACAGAAATCCTCACTCTTTAAATCCTCATACTCATCCCCAGCTTTAAATTATTATATTCTCGCCAGCAGCCCAGAACCCACTGAGCATGTGCAGTGCCACAGACTCAAAATATGGCCTAAGAAGATACAGAGCTGATGGGGACAGCCTGGAGACATTGATTATTGTTGTTATATGGCTGCTGAAGTAGGGATTGAGACTCTTATTAGATTCTTACACTATATAATATCAATAGCATACTCCATAGCGCATACTCCAGCAGGTTTCTCTTCACTGCTTCGGGTTTGCATTAAGCGGGTATGTTTAAATCACTTTGGGTGGATTCTTCAGGCGTGCTGCTCATTATAATTTCAAAAACTTTAATTTGATATTTATAAAGCCAATTGTCTGCTTTCCACTGGTGTCCCTTCATATTGTCTCATTAAGGAGTCCATTATCAGGGTACATTTGGAACTGTTTACATGCCAGGAATATATACAGCACCACAGACATTTGTAACTATTGTTAATTCTGTGAGGCTGTTAGATATTTTTTGTCTTTTTGTTTGCTACAAATAGAATAACTACTAGTAATATATTTTTAATTACTCTTTTATCATTGATTGGTTCAACCTCTTGAAGGTATTGCATGCAGTTCAGTTCCAGAATTAGTAAAATGTATCAAAGCCTATGTTTATCTAAATGTATTGTTATCAAAACGTTCCATTATCAATCACTACGGCTCAACTGAAAAACTAAAATGTTTCCAGGTGCCTGTGTAAATAGAGTTAAATGGACTGTTCTAAGGGACTGAAATCATGAATATATTGAATTAATTGCTAGAAATCCAGCAGAATAAATCTTGAATTAGATATGGGAAAAAATAAAGTTCCCTAAATGACATCACCCTTGTAGGATCCCTATAGTTTATCAGCCACTAGGACTGCAGAGGAAATATCCTGGAGATGTTTTTTTCCTTACTCCTTACTAAAATATACCTTTTACTCCTGGCTTTGTTTTTTTCACTGAACTGGAAAACTGACAAACTACAATTCACACACAGCCTGGATACGTTCCACAAACTTTCTGAACTGGGTATAGGTCGTAATAAAAAATTGGATTTGTTTAACCACGTTCTTCATGCTTTGGATTAACTAAAGGAAATCCTCTTTATTTACTGACCTTCAGGACCCGGTCTGACATTTTCT
>CM044447.1:75179552-75209077 GCA_024363595.1 Xenopus borealis | reverse complement strand
GTGCAGAGAGGCAGGTGCAGAATGGTTTTAAATCGATCAAAATGCACCTTGCAAATACCTAGCACTACACACACACCTAATATATTTCTTATTTCCCTATTGTGAGTGTGCTTACTGCAGGTCTATCTCCTGTCCTCCTCTCCTTTTGTAAACTTGGTGAATACTTCCCATGGTCCCCATCTTCTTCTAGCGCTTACTTTTAACCCTTTGCACCCCGAACAATGCATTACAAGCACACATTGTGTTGTTTAGTACTCTGTACCCTATGAGACACATATAATATTGGAAGGTGATGTAATTTAACCACCTTCACCATAAATTCTACAGCAGTGATCCCCAACCATTGGCTCCTGGGCAACATGTTGCTCACCAACCCCTTGGATGCTGCTCCCAGTGGCCACAATACAGGTGCTTATTTTTTAATTTTTAGCTTGGAGGCAAGATTTGGTTACATAAAACCAAAATAGCTACCAAATAGCCAATCACAACCCTTATTTGCCCCCCCCTGGAACTTTTTTCATGCTTATGTTGCTCCCAAACTCTATTTACATTTAATTACGGCTCATGGATGTAAAAAGATTAGGGAGCCCTGGTCTAGCTCATGTAGAGGGTTAAAGATGGAGCTCACAAACTGAAATCAGAGAATTATTATGGAGTGGATATCTAGAATGCAGTTATTAGCCCGTCCTATTTATTCTTTACTAAGGAAATAGTGCCGACATCTGTTTTCACTTTTGATCCTGAGCACAAAAAAGTGTTTATTATTTGGCTGCTAATCATCCGTTTTACAGAACCAGTCATTAACATTTTTCTTGGGGAGAAGGATATGTAAGCAAATGTCTCTTTAAATAATTCAATACTTCATAACATTTTGGTTAGGTGTAAGTTATTGCTGTTTAATTTACACTGTGTGAATGTGTTAGGGCTAGATGGCTTCTTAATGATGATTATCTTCCAGAATAGAACTTTGTATATTTTAATTAGTGAAGATGAATTTTAGTGACTGGTAAAGCCGATTACAAGTAGCAGTGAGCACAGTTGTTTGGGTGTGCAGGCGTACATTAGCTCTGATACGTTTAATCATCATCTGTCCCTTTCTACTGTCTCACTTGCTGAGAGAAATGTGCTAAATTAGAAACACTTAACACACGTGGCGCTCACTAAGGATATAGGGAGCAATGAGTGATGGACGGGTGGCGAGTTCTAGTACAAAGCGTGTGATTGGTGGGAAACAATGATAATGGTCCATAAGCGGAAAATGAGACAAATGGACAAACCCAGGCAGGGCCGGTTCTGACACTGCAAGTGAAGTCACATTTCATTCCTGATTTAATTTGCTATTGTTACAATAATAGACATGCACAATAACAGATCATGATTCCCGCAGTAAATAATATTTCTTTTTACAGACTCTCGGGCTCCTGCCGTTATTATTGTCAGTAAAACTGTGTGATGCATCTCATAGTCTGATTGCACAGCCAGCGTGGGGTATCCCCTGTGCATAGAAGCTCACTTTATCTTTATTTAACCCAGTTTTACAGCTGAACATTATTATCTGCTTTTCACCTGGAGGTGCACTAAAGAGCCCGCAGCTTGGTGGGAAGATTAGAAGGCACTAGTCGGGAAATTAAAGCTGGAAACATATTTTGTGTTTCATGTAGAATATCAACAGCAAAGCATCTTTATACTCTGTGATGTAAAACTCCAAACATTTAGGAGCAGATTTACTAAATTCGTGTGAAGGATTCGAAATTCGACCGAATGTTCAAAAAGATTCCAATTCGAATTTTCGAACACCTTTCCTGGGCACTTCGACCATTCAATTAAAAAAAATTTGATCGAATCGTATGATTCGAATAAAAATCTATTCGACCATTCAATGGTCAAATTACTTGCCCTTCAAATTTTTATTCGAATCCTTAGTTCGCCAGATTAAACCAACTGAATTGCTGTATAACCCTATGGGAAGCTCCCATAGGTTTATTTCAGCATTTTTAGATCAAATAAAAAACAATTCGATCGCATGGTTAAAAATCATTCGATTTGAACGATTTAATCGTTTGATCGAATTTCGCTAGAACCCTTCCAATTTGATATTCGAATTTGAAGGGTTAAATTTTGACCAATAGTACATCTGTTTTTCAGTCCATTTGTTTGACTTGTCAGAATTGCCAACTTTTCTTTTTGCTATACAGGTATTGGATCCGTTATCTAGAAACCCATTATCCAGAAATCTCCAAATTATGGAAAGGCCATCTCCCATAGACTCCATTTTATCCAAATAATAATGATTCCTTTTTTGTCTGAAATAAAAAAAACAGGACCTTGAACTTCATCCCGCCTAAGCTATAATCAATCCTTATAGGAGGATAAAACAGCCTTTTGGATTTATTTCATGTTTACTTGATTTTCTTGTAGACTTAAGGTATGAAGATCCAAACTATGAAAAGATCCATTATCTGGAAACCCCCAAGTCCCGAGCATTCTGGAAAACATGTCCCCTGTAACAGGTACCTGTAGTTTTTACAGGAGCAGTGGCCAGTTCCAAGCTAGAACTGTCAACAACAGATCTGTTCATAGTAAAGCCACCATATGGGAGTTCTAAACTTAAAAGCAAATAAGTTGCAGGTAAAACGTAGTCCTTGTATAAAATGTATAAAGTAGTAAAATAAAGGTTGAGTGTAGGACTGGCCAGATATGGGATGACTTAATGTACAAATGAGGTTATGTAACAAAAGGCATTTTGTCCTGGTACAGGAACACATATAGAAACCAATCAGTAGATAGTATTTACTAGTAACATCTCTAAACTTATTGGTTGCTGTTGATGACAGCACCTCGGCAGACTAAGCCTCATATGTAAAAGACACTAAGTTTTCCCAGGAGCAGTAACCCTTAGCAACCAATAAGATTGTTTGCTTTTAAACAGGTGACCAGTAAAGGCTACCTGCTGATTGGCTGCTATGGGTTACTGCACCTGGGCAAATATGGTGCCTTTTATTGCATAACCCAATTAGTGCCTTTTATTACATTATGGGGGAGGGGTAAATGTCTTAATGTCCTTAATATAGTGATAATGGGTGAGTGCAGAGGACCTTTTGCCTTTGTCTTTATGAATTATGATCACAACCTCATTGCAGGACTGTATATAGGTCTGAAGCCGTCCCTTATGTTGTGTGCATGATGTCACTTGCCCCCCCCTACCCCTCAGCTCCATCACCTGATCCCCTATGGAAATCCATGGCAGAGGGTAGGGGGTTGAAAAAAAAAATAAAAATGAAAAAAATAGGCACCCCAAAAACTGTGCTGCCATAGACACAGGCCCTCGGGGCCCTTAATATAAATACGGCCCTGCCTCATTTCACTCCAACATTATGGTTTAACATTGTTTAGTGCTCAGTAAAACTTAATTTTTTTTGCTGTAGTGCAAACTTGCAACATGTTTGGCCTGCTGAGATTGGCTTGATCTTGCTACCAACATGCTTGTGCAGATTGGGATAATTTGATTGTTTATCTCCCCCCCCCCACAGGCAACAGTTGTATTGTAATGGTTGCCTTAGGAGTCTTTTCTGTTCCAGTATACCACCAGATAGGCCATTGGCATGACCCTTTATACAGAACTGTCAAATCAGTCTGAATGGCTTATTTGGCATCTTTTGTTGGCCACCTTAATACAGTAACTGATGATTTTACACTGACAATTAGTGATGGGCGAATTTATTCGCCAGGGGCGAATTTGCGGTGAACTCCTGCGATTCGCCGCTGGCGAATAAATTCACGAAACGACAGCGAAAATGCAAAATAAAAATTCGCCGAAAAAAACGAGTTGCGTGTCGTTTTTGACGCGACACGTCAAGTGGGTGAAACCAGAAAGTATTAGCGTGTGAGGTTTAATATAATAATGGGTGTGGCTTATGGTTGTGGGAGGGACTTGTTTTAGCATGCTGCGCTACGCTCACCACACAGAGCATCATCCCTCCACTTTTTTCATTCTATTTCAAGCACTGGTTTACATGATTTTCTAGTAGACTTAAAGTTGAGTTAACTTTTACTATGTAATTGGTTTTCATTTTTTTATTTATGGTTTTTAAGTCTGGATGCTAGAGTCAAAATGACCAACCATGCACTGAATTGAACAAGAGACTGGATTTTGAAAGGGAGATGGCCTGAATAAATTGATAAATAATAAAAAGTAACAATAACTTTGTAGCCTTACAGAGCCTTTATTTTTTAGATGGGATCAGTGACCCCATTTGAAAGCGGGAAGAAGAATAATAATTAAAAATAATTTTAAAGACTATAGACACTAAATAATGAAGACCAATTGAAAAGTCACTTAAACCTGGCCACTCAATAACATACTAAAGGATACTTAAAGGGGAACCACCCACTTAAGGTATGAATATGCATATTATGGAAAGATCTTTTATCCGGACAACCCCAGGTCCTGAGCATTCTGGATATTCAACAGCTCTATGGATTCTTCTACATATGCCAGTTTTATATTATTTTGCCTTTAAACATAAATACAATGACCGCTCTTTCAACTTCACGGAAAAAATGTGACATTTCAGAAACAAGATGAGAAAGTTATAGCCTGCTAGGGAATGTTTTCAACTTATACAGAGGATTAAAATGCCTTTCAGAAAGTGACCAAAACAAGTCCCTTCCTACACTGGGAATTGTAACACTGCTGTCCTCTGCAAATAGAAATAAACTATGTATAGAAAGCTGATACCACCTAAAATGTGTATGACATTCTGTCCGAGTGTAATGTATTAGATTCAAGATGTGTACAGGATTGTTTTATTCCCACCAGGGCTGTTTCCTCTTAACTATGCAGAATTTCTAGGTTTTATTGTCAAGGTTGTTTAAAAGAAATCCTACAGTACCTTTTTATATCATAAAATACTAGGGAGAAAAAAAAATCTAATAAATCACAGTTGCGTTAGTGTGCGCTATCAAACCACTCCACACTGTAAAACAAAGAATAATCCTGTGATCCGACATCAGTTACATTAAGTGTACGTGTCAGGATCATTACATGTGTAGGTGTGAAAAATATAGTGTATATTTGTTCACAATGAACTATCCTTTTGGAGAGAATCAAATATAACATTCTTTTATCTTTCTTTAAGTTGCTATTTTCAGTGAGCCTGGATAGAAGAGGGACCCTAGAGCACAATCCATAAGGAAAGAAGGAGGAAGAGGCTATCATGAAATATTTAGGGTGATCTGCTACAGTTCTTGTCTGGCTATTAGCCCTTCATGCCAATAGCATTCTATATACAGCAGGGATATGTGGGCCTCATTATAGACAGACTTTAGGTTGGGTGCCCACAACAGGTATTTATAGGATAAGAGGCTGCCATAGTGTAAATGTAATATCATTCCCCTTCATTTTGTTTTAATGGTGCCAGATTAGTAAGCTTATGTTTGTGTGGGGTAGTAATGGCATAGTTAGTCAATCATTTACAGTCATTGGTTGACTAGGGTTGGTGGGTCCAGAGATGGGGAAACCTTTGACACAGAACTTATTTACATTATTCAGATTTTTTTCTTTTATGTGAGTTTTTTTACTTAGGTCCACAAGGCCCTGTGGCACCACCCGTCTTCCTTTGGCTTTTCTACCCTAATAGAATACTTCTAGGAAACACTTTGATATCATTGACGATATTTGACTTTATTAAACCAGTAACCAAATGGTTTAAGCCAAACACTACCCAGGCTGAGTGTCCAGAGATGTTCTCATTTATTGGCTTTTCTGGTAATACCATAGGTGTCTGGCATAACCAAACAGGTTTAGTTGTTTGTCCCATGAGTCCATATGAGCTGGACGTGAACTCATGGATGTCCCAATGAAGTCAACATAACGTGTGATTTTACAATCAGAGCAAATCCAAATCGATTAGAAACATTCTTTATGCATGGTGCCAATTTTAGGTTACTTAGACTTTGATTTTAAAAGATTTTATAAACAAATATTCATTGTTTTAATTCTGTGCCATGAGCCTGTGAGCTTTTTCATTATGGAAGTGTCTTTACAGCTTGGTAAAAAGGAAGATTTATATCTGGACTGTTGAAAAAAACAATTTGCTTTGGAATAAATGGTTCATTTTGCAGAACATCTGTTCAGCAGATAGCTTTGCCTCCTTATAGTTGCTAAGCCTTTATGATGCCATTGGCCACTTGTATTCATCTATTCTATTGTTCTGCCGAGCTCTAACTGTTACAGATCATTCTGAACCATTCATATTATGGGAAAGATGTCAACTGGACAACGAGTGTCGTGTAGCAAAACACTAAACTGGGCAGGCAGCCTTAAAGCATCTCTAACAAACTGAATAATGAAAGCAGATGAAATTCAAAACAACTTCCCTATATATGCATTATTTAAATGTTTTCAATACTTTTTAAATACATTAGAAAATGTGATTGGGATTGAAAGCAGTGCCTTTCTGTTCTTTGCTAGTCCCAGCACTGCTGGCTTTGTTGTTCAAAAAAATGCATTTTTTTGTACTTACACTCACCTTAAAGGGATACTGTCATGGGAAAACTTTTTTTTTCAAAACGCATCAGTTAATAGTGCTGCTCCAGTAGACTTCTGCACTGAAAGCCATTTCTCAAAAGAGCAAACAGATTTTTTTATATTCAATTTTGAAATCTGACATGAGGCTAGACATTTTTAGGAGGGAACTGCTTATTTGGGGGAAGAGATGTCAACATGTGCTTTACTCCATAAACTATGTCTGCAGCTCAGTTACCATGCAGGGTAATTTGATGTGCTGAGGGTTTCCAAGTCTGTATCTAAGTGACCTACCAAAGAAACCAGTCTCAAGATATGTTAGGGAAAGGTGCCACAGTGATGTAATAGAGCAGAAGATATGAATCTAGTGTTGTTTCCTTTCCATTAAGGCCAGTGGGTAAGGCCCCTCTGCCCCTATTATTCCTGATGCTGAAGTCTGTTGCTTGACCACAGGTAAAGCATCATTAAAAGTAATATAGAGTATATGTTATAGTTATCTTCTAGTACTCTATGCATATAAACACACACAGTAGGCACATTGTTAACAGAAAAATACTCTTCCATGTAGCAAAAGCCAACAATGCAGTTTATGTGGGCAGATGCATCTTCCCAGCTGTTCTATATATGCTGTAAGTGAGGATCCCACATGGAGTATGCTATAAGTTAGGATCCCTCATGGAATGTGCTGTAAGTTAAGATCCCTCATGGAATATGCTGTAAACTAGGATCCTTTATGGAATATGTTGTAAATTAGGATCCCTCATGGACTATCCTGTAAGTTAGGATCCATGGTGGAAGAGTTCTACTTGAGCACGTGAGTTTTCGAATAATCATTAAACTTGCATAGTTTCATATATTAAACACGCCCATATTTCCAGTGCAAAAAACCTTCTGCCAACCATGTCAAAACACATGGCTTAGGGTTGGCTCATAAAAAAAAGATTTATGGTTGGAATTATATGCAAAATATGCACATACAATTGGTCCCTCAAGCAGAGCTGTGAGCCTAAAGCTTGATCTAGGCCCTGGACATTTTTATGACATGTCAGTCTGGTTGTGGGCTTATGTGATCTTTGTATATAAAATAATTATTTAAAAAGGATCCAGGTCAAGAGTACGTGGTTATAAAGAATAACCAGCTTGCTATATGGAAGGAATGGAGATTGGACTGTATTTGTCAGTTTCAGTTTATACAGTAGCTGGAAAATATGTGCAATGTGACTTTGGATTATATTTAGCTGTGTGGCCCCTCTCCATAGAAGGAAACATGGGAAGCCTGAAACTGCAAGTATACGGTGACATGTGAGCCCCTGAACAGTTTGTATGGAGCTCTCTAAGTTACCAGAAAGACACCTTTGTGAAATCTCCTTCAAGAGCAAGCTTCCTAGTGTCCTCCTTGGCACCAAGATCTAGTTGGCATATTGGTGAATCTCATAACTGCTTGATAATGCTTTTAATTATTTTATACATTTTTTAATTATTTTATCTTACCTTATGTGGTTAAATATAATTAGAATGGAGATGTCTGACCCTCACAGGGTTAAATATGAGAATAAAGACCACAGCATGAAACTTGGGTTCTCTGCCCTTCCCTACTGTACCGCTCTGGAGTATCCTGATTACAAGCACAATGCTAGGACTCATCTATTATTTCATTTCACTTTCATTAAAATATATGGGGAAAATCCAGACAAATGTACTTTCCTGTGCAAGGGCAATGGAATTGTTTTCATTCCACTAAGTGCAGCAGAATTGTTCACATGAATTTTCTATAAAACGTTCCAGCTGTTCCTGCTTTCTGTCGCCAGGAAGTATTATATAGAATAAATGAAATTAAATCTGAAATCTTGAGCTAGGGCTCTTAATCTAACTTTAATAAGACAGAACCCTCCATTTATTCCTATATATTATTGTAACATCAATACAGAAATGTATTTAAACTTTCATTTAGAAGACAGCGGGGGTCATGCTGGATGGCTGTGCGGTGCTGCATTTACTTGAGGGCGGCTTGGACCTTTTGCCATAATCTGCATCTCCATGCTGGAGGTCAAGTCTGAGCTTGTTTCAAAGGTGATCATCCATAAGAAATCATCAGATGCTTGTAAACAACTATATAAAGATAATATAACTTAGAATATTAGTATAAATCTATTTAAGGCATTAAAATTACAACTAATTTACTGCTCTAAATTAATAAAAATTTGATTTCTTTTCATTCCATATGGCCATTTTAAATCACCAGGTCCATCAAGTCCAAACCACTTACTGTATGTCACTGGAGGTTATGCAACTATCTGCTTCTGCGTAGGCCTGGATCTATAGATTCTGGCAAATGCAAGACAGGCTGCTATAAGATGCCACAGACATTGTTTACTGTGCCTATGGGGGTCAAAAGCCTTTTTACCAAACAGCAGAATCATGGTTACCATATAGGGAATACCATTGGGAATTGTGTACGATATACTGCACATATAAAACCAGAGAACTCATAATACACAGGACAGATAAACATTAAAACAGCTTGGTGGTCTGAAAATAACTGGTGAATATTATAAGAAAGAAATAATGAACTAATAAAACCATTGACTGAATATGGGCATCAATTTGGAGTTTAATGGGTGGATCAATCAGTATACTATGAAGAAGCATCACTGATGAATAACATAACCCTGAAAGTACCTCCTTCAAGAAGAAATCTTAAGTTGCAGGAGCACTAGTACAACCAACTGTGTAGCTTGTACTCTGTACATATGGTTTAAGAGTGGGAGGACGCACCAAGTGTTTAGAAGGGTGAGCCAATTAATGTAAAGGGGTGTCAAAGAAATGGAAGAGGACAGATATGTAAAAAGAAACTGTGCTGTTGGGAAGCCTTAGCAATGAATGTAGATGGTGCAATTCATATTTAAAAAATACAGCAAGCTAATCCAAAGAGTGTATAATAGTGCAGTAACTGGATAGTGCTAGGTCTGATGGAGAAGTTTAGGTGCTTTGGACTAGACTTGAATAGGTAAATGGTGATTTATAAAAGATGAAATTCATAGATGACTCTAGTCAGTTATGCAATTGTCCTCTGTGGGTCAACCTTATTTGCCTTAAAGGTCAGGTAAATGGTTAATGTGTTATGCTCACCTCTTCTTAGTACATGGGAAAACCAGACACTTGTCAGTGCTATGAAGAGCTCCATGCATGAACCAACTAGATTGGCCTCCCCACCAATGATATGAGACAATGCCACCGCACCTATTAATCTACACACCCACCAGATTCCTGTTGGACAAAATATAAAACGCAACATCAACATATTCATACTTTATTTATATAGTGTCAGTACAGCAATCCAATAATATAACATATCAATTTAGGTACAATAAGCCTTAAATCAACAACAATATATTAGGGTGGAACATTTATAGTCAGCATACGTTATATCTGTTTGTTTGGGAGCTGTCATATTGCTTCTCACACCATTTTACAGTTCCACATAGCAAAAACCTCCTGCTGATTAGAAACAGAAGGTTCCATTATATTACTGTTTATGTAAGGTAAGAAACAACATGGAAGACCCAGCTTATGTACAGATATACAGGCAAATATTGTTCTATGCCCACAATAATAAACACCAACATTTTTGATTCTGCTTACAGGGAAATAAATGGAAGATGAGCTCTAGTTACAATGGGGTTTGTTCTTCCTTAAAGTGATGGGAAACAGATGTTTCCTAGAATGGTCTGTACAGCAGTTGCCAAAACATTTTCTGGGTGTTATCAAATGCTGTATCTACAGAACAGTTGTTTTATAACTGATAAATATACATCTAATCAAGATTTAAAAAACAAACAAACAATGCTACAATGATGGAGTGTAAAGTTATTGTGCAGTTAAATATCAACGGCAGCATGAAACAACCCCCTCTGTGTATTGGATATGGGGCTAATCCTTTATACAGTTCCTATGTACTCACAAACAAAGGGCAACTGGGAAAATAGGACAATTCAATACGGACTTGGTCTTCAATGAGAAGACCATTTGCTTTACTGTACCATACTGCTAAATGATTGGCAGCTCTGATTATAAGCTCTTTGGTGCAAGTATTAATCTGTGAATTACTATCATAAAGGTGGTACCACTAAATAATAATTGTTGATATAGGGTTAAGATACTTCACACAAATATATCTTCAGTATATGCTTATAGAACAATGAATAATATTACTATTTTGATTTAAGGGGCAGTATATCCCCTTGTTAAAAAATTAGTGCAATGAATAGAACATACTTTCTGCCCATTGTTTAATAATGAAAAATCTAAGTTTTTGCATATAATTCCCATGCCACAATGGTAATCAATGTGTAACCACTATGCCACTATCTAGATATACTGATAAACAATAACTGACTACCATATCGCAAATTCAATACACACCAAGGATATCAGCTGTCCTTCACTTGGCAAAAAATATAGTTTTTCGATGACCTAATTTTGTGAAAGTCACAGAAAATGTATAAGCTGATATTTGTCTGACGTTCATAACATACAACAGATAACCACCTAATTTACTTAACAAATAGCTGGGTAGTGCATGGATCACTATAAGTTTTGCCTTGCTATAATGAGGATACAATGCACCTTTTATAATTACAGCTTGTTAAACTTTACCCATTGTAGCATGAAAAGTTCTTGAATATAAAACAAAAATTTAAAGACCATCTTAAAAAACTATTTCAGCTTCAAAGTGCAACAGAGATGGAACTCTATAATAAAACATCATTGATTTGACATTGTTATCTTTTATTGTATATTTTATATGCACTCTAACATTTTATGTATGGCTAATAGAACTGTGTGCTTCAATATGATAGCTGTATGCTGCTGATGTTCAGGAAGGAAATATAGAAACATATATCTGCTCAACAGTATCCCATTCCTCCTTAACTGCAGGCAGGTTGGAGCAGATGTCTTCAGAGAGTCACACTAAACTGTGTGACAATTGGCAGCGGCTCCTGCTCCTTATCCGCATAGTCATGGGAATCTCTTGGCCTGGTCTGAGCGCATCTGTCTTGGCTATGCTTATGGAAGTGTGTGTGTCTGCCCAGTTCTACTGAGTTTGCATCCGAGCATGAATAGTTAGCCAGACTGCTGCCAAAATCAAGAGGCTAAAACCAAATGTTGGTGATGTACTGTAACATGTTCCTCAATTTATTCTGTTATTTATTATATATTGCCTCTTGGAGTATACATATGGGGGGCGGGGGTATGTGTCTTACCTGCTGAAGCAGTTCTTAGTAAGTTCTAAGTAAGAACTTTTTGAGCTATTGTCTTTTTCTTTTTAGATATTTCTGTAAACTTCTATGCTGGTCTGTGCTGAGAATTAAACTAGGTCCTGACATCTTAGGTACACAAAGGTTCAAACAGCCCACACACAGAGTCAAAAACACCCCCCCCAACCAACCCAATAAATAGCAACTTAAAGCAGCCCCTTTAGTATTTGCCAGAACCCACAGATTGCCAGGGCCTGCTGCTATACATTTGGCAGTCATTTACTAGGATAATCTATTGCATTTATGGATCCTTTTGGATTTGTTTAATATAGATTCTTCATCTAGTAATGTATGTACAGACCAGAAAGTGGCAACCCCATAATACAAAATGGTAAAAAAGAGGAATCAATTACACACACAAATATGCAAAGTACAATTTTTAAGAGATAAATTGCCATGTTTTTTACACATAGTACAGGAGTTTGCCCCTATAATTCCAGCATAATTGAGACTGTGCCCCAGCTGCAGTTGCCACAAGTTTGGATCCAACTACATTTGCATTACACTACACTATAAATTGTATTTAGAATTTTTAGAGTGGGGCCTGCATCACTTCCAGACCATGCTATAAAAAATTGTATTTTGATTCCTGTGCTATTGATGTAACCAACTGTGGGAATCCTGGAGCTACTGCCAGGCCCAGCATGGCTACATCTTCCCCAGCATCTATAGAGGCAATTTTCACCAGATGAGGCAGGACAGATGCACTGGCAGCAATAAGATGTGTGAGGACCCTAACAATGCTTTCCATTGTGTTCATTTTAGCGTACTACAGTTTTGTTTGTAAATGACCCTTTTGAGCTCATGTTGCATTTGCAGCATTCTTTGCAACATATAGACGTCTGCAGAGAATGAGATACACCAAACAACTTAAATCCGCTGTAAAACCTTTTCAAATGGGGGAAAGTTGTGCTCACCACTAATTTAAAACCATTAAGTGGGGGTGCAATGAGGCTGTGACCACAAAATACATAATGGTTTTTTAATGGTTTTTAAATTAGTGGTGAGCGCAACTTTCCCCTGTTTGTTAGTTCATATAGGAGCAGTGACCAGCTCCTTGTTGTAGCTCCCACCCCTTCCCAGCTATAGTCAGCTGATCCCAGTGGTGTCTAATAGAAGGGCAACCGAGTTTGGGAGTTTTACGTTGAAAACAGCAAGTAAGTTGCACATAAAATGTATAATGAAGCAATAGAATAATTAATTAATCGGATGCAATTTGAGAGTAGGACTGGCCAGATATGGGATGACTTCGTCGTAGGCATTTTTAGTAGCTGTAGGAACAAAATGTCTCAATGTCTTGAATATATTGATAATGGGTTGAGTGCAGAGGACCTCTTTTTGTAAGTTAAACTAGAGCCTTAGTATTTTAAACAAGTAGCAAGGCTATGAAGATGGAATGATACTAACACTTCATACAACAGATATATTGCATTGTTCATGTAGCACTTCAGCAGCTTTCCTTCCTTTAACATTGAATTATTTTATTTCTATCTTTAATTCATTTGCCTGTCAGTCCCTCTTTAAGACTGGCATAAACAGCACTTCAGATTACATTTAATCATAAACAAATACTTCATTAATGACTGCGTTAATGAAAAATTAATCTGGTCAACATCCGTCCGTAGATTAAACCAAGGGCATTTGCTATGAAACTGCTGTCGGCAAATATATGTGGCTAGCCTGAAAGTAATGTTCTTGAAGGAGCCATATAATTTAATGTTCCATTGTGGAAAAGTTTGGATGCTTTATTTATGTTCAGCCTCTGAAAATGAAAGTTTTCTCTTTTTTTTGTATTGGAGACCTGTGAAATATTAATATGATATTCACTGTTAAGACCAAATCCTCACCCAAATTCCAAAATAGAGTTGCACCAAACCTCCAGATCCCCCCCACTGATGTGCTCCTTTCAGCTTCTGTCCTCCTTCCTTCCGCCATCATCTCTTCAATGGGTCCCATGGAGGGAAAGCACTATGGCTGCCACCTTTTCTAAAATTGTTTTACTATCTGGTAAAGGGGTAGTGACAAAGGGGGGTGGGTTGATAATAGCAACGGAAGAGAAAGTGTAAGATTGAGGTGGATAAGGAGCTTAAGTGGGCAAGCCAGGGACTCAAAGGGTATTACAAATTTTCCAGCAGCTAAATTGCCAATACATTTATAATACTGGCCCCAGCCTTGGCCTGTGTTACACTGGATGTTTAGCAACCGTAGTGGGACCTGCTGCACCCCCAGTAGTTACGCCTTTAGGGCTCATATAAATTATGGGGCACAGACTGTAACAAACAAACCTCCAGTGCCAGTGTACTTATGTGTATGTAGCACTGCTTGCCCCTAGCACTGCTGCTAACAGGATGGGTGGTACATGTGCAGCCCCCTAGTAAGCTCTTACCTGGTGCATCAATCCTGTATGGATGCAAAACAATTAATTAACTCTCCGACTAACGATGTCCCCTCATTACACATGAGTCTGGCTACTCATTGACATCTTAGTCCTAATTTACCCAGTAAACTTATCCACAACACTAACATCTACAGGTATTGGACCCATTATTCAGAAAGCCCAGGACATGCGGTTTTCTGGATAATGGATCTTTCCGTAATTTGGATCTTCATACCTTAAGTCTACTAGAAAATCATGTAAACATTAAATAAACCCAATAGGCTGGTTTTGCTTCCAGTAATGATTAATTATATTTTAGTTTGGATCAAATACAAGGTACTGTTTTATTATTACATTTAAAAACATTTTTAGGTTGTTTGGATAAAATGAGTCTATTGGAGATGGCCTTTCCATAATTCAGAGCTTTCTGAATAATGGGATCCCATACCTTTATTTATATTTATGCAAAATATTATATTATCCTCACCCCAGTCCAGATATTCAGCATTTATTTCCAAGCATTTCCTCTACAGTACATGATGGACTTAGAAAAAGTTAATAAACTATATTAAAAAAAACCTGAAATCTAATCCTAGCTTGCAAGTAGTTCATTTTGTGTGTCAGTTTGGGAAATGCAATAATCCTTGAGTTGTACCTTGTCTCCTACAAGGAAAGTCCTAGAATATGTATTACTAACGTGGTTTGATTTGATTTTGGTGTGACAATGAAAGGAAAACATGCCTCTCTGCACTCATAGTTAGTTCATATCCAAAATAATAATAGCTTTTTGCTGCTTAGTTTCTCCACTGTGTGTAATATCCCTTCTGTGTATGGCTCTGTCATTCTAGTGCAAGATAATCATGTGCAGGTTGACTCACAGCCTATAGGGTTGCTATGTGTTGCTTGCTAATAACTACAATGAAGTGCAACTGTAACATGGGATAATGCTGAGCAGTCTACAGGGGAATGGGGGCACTGCACCTGCAGTTATAGTAAATGAATATTCTAACATTAAAACTCATCTGTATTACATGCCAAATAGTATTATTTCTTTATTTTGTATAAGGAGACAGAAGGAAATGGCAGAAACCAGTTAGAAACTATTGTTTTTATATGAAGGATCTTAAACTAATCCTAGAAATACTAGTATCTATCACAGCATCTAAAGGCATAAATCATACATTTGGCAGAAAATAAAGCATCATATTAGATAACATATTATGGGAAAAGGAATGGTTTATTCTATTGGTCCTGTGATTGTTTCTGATTCCTTTCTGGCAAACAACAATCCTACTTTGCTTTATGTTGGAAATTCTAGATGTATGGAAAAAGTTGGTTATAATACAGTTGCAATTGTTTATTATGTGAATTCTTGGAATCCTGCTGTATTTGTTATCTCCTGAATCCAGAGACAGGCAGGCTGTATAATGCAGCTCTGAGTCAATGCAGACACCCATATATAACAAATAAGCATTAAACAGATATGCACATGCTAAACTGAGAATTTCTTTTTAATTAAATACTTTATCCTGTTATTTTGCCCATATTCCAGACCTGGGATAAAGTGTTTTTGCTTTTGTTGCATGTTTGGAGTCCAAGAGCAAAACACACAAGCAACTATAAGCTGGTTCAAAGACATGGCAACTTGCTCCATGAAAAAATAAACTGAGAAAATGATAATGAGACCAGCAACAGTTTATGGTCTGGAATTCACAGCTAGTACAACAAAACAAAGTGTTATTGAACCACAACAATGAAAATGCAGCTGTCCCAATAGTGTTGTGTCTTTCATCAAGAATGTTCTCCAATTTTTACAGAAATATATACTTTTCCAGTTCTGGAATATACTTGCAGATACATTTGCCTTGCTTGTATTTCTTATGAAATCTCTATGGTAGATGTTACATTTCAACTCTAGATAAATATAAGCTAGAAAGGCAGGAGGTGTTCTAATTTTTCTTCGCTTATGACCAGACCTCAGCACAGGTATCTTGTTTCAGGCTGGCCCCTGCATCAATAATATGGACCTTCTCTCTATATTGAAGAGATACTGACACCAGAAATTAAACCTTTTTTACACCCTAAAATGGCAATTTTCGATTTAGAATTACCCAATGGCACATTCTACTAATAAGGTATCTTTTTTATGAAAATGGTTTATTTAGATGAAGTAGTGTTTTATGCAATATAACTTTATAGGGAATATATTTGTTTTTGGGTATATATTTATCATGTGGGTTTAAACCGATAAGTACAATCATGAAATGCACAAAGTCCTTTTTATAAAAAGGAACATGATTCTCCTTTATTGTGTAGTATTGTCAGAACCTGAACAATGTGCCTCGTGACAAACAGCATCTAATGGGCTGCCTTGTTCCTGCTGTTTCTTCTCTTGCCTTGAGGTTACAGCCTGCTATGATTGACTGATAGTTAATGTTCTTTACTCTGCTCCTACCAACAGCTCAAGCTGACAAATATACAGGCAGGCATATAATTACTAAACCTGCCATTCCTTTGTGGATTCACCTGTTTTGTTACTGCCGGCAGATCTCATTTTTTCATTACAGATGTAGTCATTTTAGGCACAGATAATCACCAATCTATGTGAATTGCTTAGGAGTGAAATGAGACAGATGCCAACTGTAACTAAATATCAACAGACACTGCATAATATGGTTCATACCTTCCAAAGTTGTACATGGTACCTTCTGTAAAAATCCAGCAAAGTGACTTATGCAAATAAGCAGCATTGATTTTCAGCCTCAAATTCTTTGGTTTAATGTTTGCCAAATATATTTTGCTGCTTTCAAAATAGTCAAAATACAACTGCTAAATGGAGTCTGTGACCTCTAAGTGGGGGCATAAAAACTGCTAAATGGAGTCTGTGACCTCTAAGTGGGGGCATAAAAACTTGTTTTTGTATAAGAAATCCATGGGAAATATTAAAAAGCTGGCAGATGTGCAGCATTAGCCATTGATACAAATCCCTCTGTGCAATGATAAGATCTATTTGGGATGAAAGTAAATACTTATATAATAGAGTTGTGCAATAATGGAAAACATGCCCATTGCCCATCTTAAAGGCCAAGTAAGTTACAAGTTGGTGGGGGTTTGATTTGGCAAAGCTTTTAATTCTTGTACAGTAAGTTTGTAATGAAATTACAAATGAACTGAATTTTAATGTGGCTCAGAGTAAATGTAGAATTAATGTAACCGTATGGTTTCTGAAGCTGGACATTAGCACTATTGAGCATTCTGAAGCAGGACTTTAATAATGGTGGACATTCCAACAATGAATAACTAGCACAGTGCTCTGAGCTATTCTGCATGTATCCTTTCAATGGGCAAAATACACTTTTAATGGATTTCTCTAGCTCAGCAGGAGACACTCTAATAATGTCAGACTATACTTGCCTGGTTGCTTGTCCATGTTTACTGTCAAAGGATTGCCACCCAACAGTAGGAGTGATATGAAAGGTTGAGGGAGCAAGCTCACTAAAGCTAAGGGGAAAAAAATCAAACTATAGCAAAGTCTATTGTACACTTATCTATCAGTATTTAAATTAGACAGACCAATACAAGAGGACATTAAAAATTACAGTATATTAGCCCTTTACAGGAGAAAAGGTTAAAAAAGTAGGGTAGAAATGATGGACATTATGTTTTGGGGTTCTTTATCAGCTAAAGGCAACCACAACCCTTGACCATTGAAGAAAATGCTCACGAAGATTCTCCAGTTATGCCACACCTACTTTTATGTTGATTCCACCTCTTCCATCTTCCTATTGTACACTGATGGACAAAGACCAAGGATCTTGGTGTCATGAGGCAGGCAAGTTACATTTTGGACCCTACTGCCTCTGGCCCTGGACAGTCAGATAAATCAAACACTGTTGCTTTAAGAATCAAACCGTGTTGGAAAAGAACAACTAAACTGCAATCCCATTTATCGTAGATATCATTAAAGGAGATATAAGGAATATTTCCATAATTTGGATCCCCTTGCCTAAAGTCTGTTAAAATACAATAAAAAATGTAATAAACCCAATATCATTGTTCAGCTAACTATTACAGAATAAGGAAATCATTTTAAAAAATAAGAATTGTTTGCTTAAAATGGATCTGGTAATTTAGAGCTTTCTGGATAATGGGTTTCTGGATAATGGATCCCATACCTGTAGATGTATATATATATATATATGTGTGTGTGTGTGTGTACCCCAAAGTGATTTAAAAATGAAGAGAGATGACTTGATAACTCACAGTGTTAATTACAGGAACAATAAAGGAACGAGTTTATTAACATGCCGTGGAGAAGCAGTGACCTTCCTGACAAACGACAAAGTGAAAATAATTAATTTGGTCAATTAAAAACTAACAGACAAATTATGAAGGCAAGGTCATCAGTGTGTTAAGCAGCAAGAAAAAAAGTGCCTGTTTATTTCAGTATGCCCTTTAGTCCTACTTGAACTACAAAGGTGATGAGCTGGAGGCCTAGTTTAAACAAGTGAACATTCCAACATCAGTTTGATTAAATAATAATAATAATAATAATAATAATAATAATAAAAATAATAAAGCAACCTTTTCTATAGTATTGTGTTTGTAAAACTCTATTGCTTTTGTTCATCGGCCAGCATAACATGAATTGAAGACTTCAAGTCCTTGTGGTGTATGCACTCTTACCAGATTTTAGAGCAAATTCGGGTGCGTTGGTCAAATGTCACTTATGCAAGATGATTGAAGGACCCGCACTCCATACGCATGGAGTGGGGGTCCTTCAGTCATCTTATATATATATATATATATATATATATATATAAAGGTATGGGATCTCTGTACCTCTCTCAAGTACCTTGTAGTTGATCCAAACTAAAATATAATGAATTATTATTGGAAGTAAAACCAGTCAATTTGTTTTTTAATGTTTAAATGATTTTCTAGTAGACTTAAGGTATAAAGATCCAAATTATGGAAAGAAGCCTTATCCAGAAAACACCAGGTCCTGAACATCCTGGATACCTGTAGTTTGCATATGTAAATATATTGATAGGTCTGTATCAGTATGTGTAGATATGTGCACTGGGGATCATTTTGAGTGGTTGAACTTGATGCACTCCATGCTCCATCCCCCCTAACTTGCTGCAAACATTAGGGCATCAGCAGCAATAATGTAATTATCAAACATACGGATCCAAGCAGTAAAAGGTATGGTAGACTCACCAGGGTTTGGTATAAAAGTTGCAGGCTGCTGCAGAGGTAGAAATACATCCTTGTCGCCATTTGTTGTTGTGTGTAGCCGAGGATAAGGAGAGTATTAGCAGGTTCATGCAGCCATTACATAACAGCAGTAAGTCTTACTTTCACTTTCAAGCTGTACAAAAAGTCCTGTGTATGCACAGTGCCCCCTGCAGGCCATTTGTATAAACACCACACTTATGCCTTCCCCTGTCCCTCCCCCCATGAATACAGCTCTACCAAACATAGACAGCTTTTTATTTTATTCTTTGGAGCTCCTGCAGTTCTATGTGAGACACAGAGACAATTCAGACAACTTATTGTACAAAGTATAACAATATGGCAGATTGTGGGTGCTTTTTATGCTTTGCATCCTTCATATCCCAGTCCTTATTTTTCATCTTTTACCAAACTTTAATTTCAAAATGTTACAATGTTTGAAAGCCACAGTCCTGTATATAAAACAAGGAATAATGAGGATATAGGGGATAGGCAATATTCAGTGAACAGGGACGCCTAGTGATATCTGCGCTACACAGAGAATAGGTGGCAGTACTGAGACCCCTAGGGCCCCTCAATTTGTTACAATCATCAGTAAATTTTAGAATTAAATAACCATATTACAAGATACATCTAGGACTGACTGATTAATTTCTGTATTACAGCATCTTTTCTATCAACATATATACGTTTAAGACTATTACAACACTGTCCAAAACTATTGTCAGATCCACAAAAACAGTTATATATATTAATCATTTTAGTGGAATTTCTTTGATTCTGATAAGGTGTTTGTGCAACAACAACAGTTCTTTTTCTGTAGCCTTGGGTTGCCAGTGATCGCTCTTCTATGATCTGCACCTTCTGTCGCAAGTCACCATCCAGAAGAAGAGAAGAGCTGCAGGCAGCCTGACAGTGGGTGAACTTCACTTTACCCTACCCCCAGCTACATCTCACCCTTTCGGATGACAGGTTATGTTCCTTTCAGTAACAGCAGGAGAAGAAAATAAGTTTGGGAGCTTGAGCAAATAGTTTTATATTTTGGCAGCCTGAAACTTTAACACACAGCGGGTGGTGGACGACGCAATACTTGAGTAATTGAGAATATTCTCAGTTGTATCATGTAATTCTTTTTAAGGGCTTAAAGGAGAACTGAATCCTAAAATGCTCTTTATATTTGATTGAGAATGGCATGATAGTTAATCTTAATTTGTCCCATGCATTATAACTGCAGCTGATTTGGGAATAATATTAAAAGTATGAGAAAACTGCAGTCTCAAGAGAGAATAAAAAACAGTTGATTATACTATTAGCTACAAGTTCACTGTTGTTCCAATTTAGCCAGGATGGTCTTTATTCCCAGGCTGCGTTGAGCTGTCAAAAGAGGGACTGTCCCTCTAAAAAACAGGACAGTTGGGAGGTATGCATTCTGCCTGTTGAACTTAAAAAAGTGACTCCATGTTTGGTCTTTGCAATATAGATAATTAGGTTACTAGTGCACAGATGATCCCTCTGCATAATGGGCTTCTGCTAACAAAACAGTCACAACAAGAGGTGACGGGGTGGGTTGTATATTGGCAGTCTAATATCTTCCTATCAAGGACCAAACATGGAGTGGCTTAGTTTTCCTTGTTTGCCCTGTTGAGCTCAATAAATAATAATAACTTAACAATCAGCACTCAGGTTGAGCAATCTGGCTCTAATATTAGCTTGTTTTTGCAAAGGGCATTCAATATCATTTACTGCATTTTCTGTCTCACATGTTAGGGCACGCTTTTAGAAGTCTAAAAAGCGAAAACTAAACAAAGCACAATTTTGATTTGCATTGAGGGATTGCAGGAACAGCAAATAATATTCTAAATTCATATAACATAAAGGATGACGCCTTGTGATACACAACAGTCATTAATATTCAACAAAATATCAATCAATATAAACAGTGCTTTGGATACCATCAGTTATAGACCATTGTTTTGTAATATTTTCTAGGTTCAATTGAACTCTGAAGTCCAACTTTACTCAGACCCCTCCCCCTTAATTCCTGACAGTTCTATAAATATATAAACACACTCTTTTTGCAAAATTCCCTTTTCCTGGGGATGGGTTGCTGATATTATGGGGGGGGGGGGGTAATGAGAGGTTCTGTCACATCAGGGGTTGAAGAAATGGGCAGATTGGCTTAGTGAAAACAGTGAAATAGGGGTTTAGCCTTGAAATACTTTAGGGTGCGTAGGAAAGAATCAGCAAATATTCTATAATATTATCTATTCTAACCTTCAGCTTAAAAATATAAGAGGTAGCATGCAAATATCAACTCTGGCTTTAATATATCACTGCAGACAGATCCCCAGAATAGTACAGGTTTAAAACTACATAACTGTGCATAATATTATTGTCTGAACATTTTAAAGAAGGGTCATTAAATCAAAGTTTTGCTTCTAAATATTTTTGTCCCTCAAAACAAAAAGTTTCACACAACTCCTACTTAAAGACATGCCTGCCAAAAGGTACAAATTTGCACTCACTTACTAAACAAGTCATGGAGACAGGAGAGAAAGAAGCCACACCAGCCATTCCCACTCAAATGCACTAAACAGATGTGCTGCCTTACTGCGATTTAAATGAGTCTATAACTAGGAAGAGGTAGGTTGTTAACTCCAAACCAATATGGTGACATAAAAGAGAAACGGCTAGTCATTTACCCCATGCGGCTTTAGACTATTGATCTACATAATCACTTTGTCTGATACAAAAAGTGGCAGTGTGCAAAGAAATAAAATGTATATTATATATTAGAAAATCATTTGGATGGGATGGCTAGTGTATATCATTTTTACCAGTGGTTCTTAAGAATCATTAATATCTGCATGCATTGATTTTCACCTGCACATTTCTGGGAAATCCTCTAATTTGGAGATTTACTGTGAAAGTAGAATTGTGAAAATGAGACACTAATAAATTTGCTGGATTATTTTATGCACATTGTCTGTGTCTCAAATGGCAATGGGAAAAGTTTAACTAGTTTTGGAGAAGCATATAAGACTTCTTCAAAAATCCTGTTGTATTTTTATTTTTCCTTTTTTAAGATTTGGATTGTGTTGTAAAAACTTTCAGGGGTCAGGGTGGGCAAATCCAAATACCAAAGCTAAAAAAACACACAGATAGGTTTCTTTGGGGCATGTGGGATCTCTTCCAACATATAATTTAACAATTCCTCCTCCATCCTTTCATGATTGTTATTTTTCGCCTCTTAATTATGAGAAGAGTTGAATTTTATTTAAAAAAAACCCCAATCTTGTTAATTTGTAGGAAAAAAATGTCTTCATTTTTACAAACATGACTGTTTCATGTTTGTTTCATTCATTCAATGAAAATGAATGGAACAGTGTGTTTTATTGTGATTGAGAGTTTTCATGGGGATTTTGATTTGAGTTTTTCAGTAAATACGGTGGCATTCTAGGAAAATGCAAATAGTAAATTTGAATTTTTTTGAGTTTTGGAATATCACGAAAATTCTATACTAAGTAAATCAGTATTCAAACATCACATGAATTTTCCATTTGTTCAGTCAACACATTTCTGAACCTAAATCCATTTGGCCAAAAGAGTTCTTCGTGGGAAACGCACAAGGACCTCTGGCTGTATATCTGGATCAGTAAATATAGGTAAATTGCTTGCCACTTGAAGAAGTGAAGAGCTTGGTTGGTAGCTGCCTGATATTATATGTGCACCGTTTCTAGGTATGGAAACATATGTCTTCAAACAACCCATGAAGGGTCCTTTCAGGCTTTTCAATCTGTAAAAGCTAAAGCAATCTATGAGTCTTTTCTGAACTGTTGCTGAGACACTTTGACCATTTCGTTATTCTTTTTTTATTCCTACAATATGTGTTAGCTCTTCTGTTTCATTTCTGTTTTAGTTTGGCAATCCTCAAGCCTTTGGCCTGCTGTTGAATCAACAATTTCTGCTGCAAAGTACAAATAACAGAAGTGAAAAAAAATGACAGGCTGTAAATGAAGATTGATTTTGTGGGTATGAGAGACACAGAGCAGCAGAGTGGAGAGTTTTGGCTGGTCTCTGTAGCCCTACTGAGGATACTGTCGCTTTGCCATGAACTTTGCTGGAAGGCAGATTCTTTATATGTATGAGAATTCAGTGGGAGGTCACCACCAGTGTCTGTACAATGCCATAACTCTCCTCTACATTATATGCGAGTTATTATAACAGTGACATTGTATTGCACATTCTCTCTTTAGTGTAAGCAAAGAAATAAACACAAATTAAAAGTAAAATGTCCCTAGTTTTGCTTCTTGCAATTTACGTTATTGCTGCTTAATTTGTCTCTATGCACTCCTTCCTATTGCATATATTCTAAGATCTCCTAGAAGTATCTGGCTGTAGACTTTCCCATGAGTTCCAGCAAAATGCCTGATCATCTTCATCTTGACATTTTTGTGCCTTATTATGCATTTATTATGTTTAATTTGGTCAGTTGTGTGTTTTCCATACCTGGGTGTTTAATAATGATTTAGCAAAGGCCCTCCTTGGCCAAATACATTTTTACCTAAACTCTTGATAAAATTACCTAGGGCTCACTGGCTCCCAAAGCAAAATATGAAAACCGATGCAGGGCAGTGATTAATTACTATTTATGTACCTCAATGTGAAAATATAGATTCCATCATAGTGTTCTCTACAATAGTAGAGTGTGTCTTCTCATGTAAAAACTGCAATATTTCCTGGCATCAGAATTATTTATTTACAGTATGTGTAGAAGAGGAACCAGGGAACTATGCAGGCTATTATTTTCTAGTCTTCCTAACTCAAATTGGGAGAAATGTGTCTCAGGGATAGTAAAGATCTAAGGAGGATTGGCTTTACAACAATTTGATTCTTTAGGATCCTATGATTAATTGCCTACTGGTACGAAACAGGTAAGTATATGTATTACTTATCTACTTTGTGGCCTAAATAAAGTTCTCAGTTCTTTTACAGGCCTGTTTGTGGGATCTGTGAGTGCTTACTGTTCTCTTCTTTGGTTGGATACCTCTACCTCGAGTTGTAGCCTGAGCACCAACCCCTACATATTACTGTTGAGACAATAACTTTTTTAAGGTTTTCACATTGGACCTTTTTCTTTAAGAATGAGAGGATAAGTAGCAACATATAGACAAATACAAGAGGTCCTCTGCACTCAACCCATTATCTATATATTTAAGGCATTGAGACATTTTGTGCATTTGTAAAATGTATAAAGAAGCAATAGAATTCTTAAAGGGATACTGTCATGAGAAAACACATCAGTTAATAGTGCTGCTCCAGTAGACTTCTGCACTGAAATCCATTTCTCAAAAGAGCAAACAGATTTTTTTATATTCAGTTTTGAAATCTGACATGGGGATAGACATTTTGTCAATTTCCTAGCTGCCCCTGGTCATGTGACTTGAGCCAACACTTTAGGAGGGAACGGCTTTCTGGCAGGCTGTTGTTTTTCCTTCTCAATGTAACTGAAGGAGTCACAATGGGACATGGGTTTTTACTATTGAGTGCTGTTCCTACAGATCTGGGGGGGGGGTTATATAACCCCAAAAGAGTGATTTAAGTTTATCAGAGCACGTCACATGTCTTGGGGCAGCTGGGAAATTAACAATATGTCTAGCCCCATGTCAGATTTCAAAATGAAATATAAAAAATCTGTGTTTTTTGAATGCGGATTTCTGCTGGAGCAACACTATGAACTGATATGTTTTGAGAAAAAACATTTTTTCCCAAGACAGTATCCCTTTAAGATATGGCACTGCTTCAGTAAATGTATTCCAAATCATTGTCATTCACTAAACAAAATACAAATCTATACTATTACAATGTCATAAAAATGTTGAATTTACAATTTCAATTTAACAGGGAAATGCTATTATTACCTGCAAACACTGATACTTGTATGGCTAGTGGCACATGGAAGCTTTTTCAGGCACCTCTATGGGGAACAATCCAGAAACTTTGGGTTGCTTAAAAAAGTGGAGAAAGAGAATATATGCTATTGACATACCCGATGTCTGATTATATATATACATATAAGGTAATATAAAAATATTTAATAAATAAACTGTGAACTATATATATATACATAAATAATATACACACACACAAAAATATATATTTTCCAAGGGTGTTTTTTTTAATATAGATATAATCAAAAAAGTACTTTTTCAAAAATGCAATAGCAAAAGATTCCTCAGCAAATTCCACAGAACATGTTGCAATTGTGGTTCGGCTATATAAATGAATATGTCAAACTACAAACTTTGGGTCTTTCAGTTGAAGATTTCCAGAAGGAGGTCTGGCGGAGGAAAAAGATTGAATGTTAAACCCCCAAAGAGAATTTGATAACTTAAAACAATTACTTGAAACAAGGAATCTGTGGCAAAGATAAATGGCACCACTTTTGCCTAACAAGCCAGGGTTATTAAGGGATTTAAACATCTGATTGTGAAGAAACATTTCTGGCCTGGTGTTGCTGTCTGATCATTGTGTGCCTATAATCCCGTCTCAGTTTAAGATGAATAAGTCATCTGGTTGATAAAGGTATGTAGAAAGCTAAGAAGCTTTAAAAGAGCAGGGTTCAGGGTTTTTTTTTATAGCAGTTGCAGAATCCTTGTTTAATAATGTGCAGAATAGGAGTGACTAAAGTTGGTTAAATACGGGCCTGACCCACTGTATCCTACCAATCAGCCCTCAGGATGGATGCCACAGGACTGACCATACACGTGCATGAGATGGTTGAAATCAGCCAAACTATCTGATGAAATTTGGCCATGTATGGCCAGCTTTAGGCTATGTACCCATGTAGCATGTACATATGTTTACAGTTACAACTGTAAAAATGTATAAGCACATTTTTTAAGCAAATGAGGTAATTGCTCGACCCTGAGCAATGTTCAGTAAGGCCTATTTACTATTGCAGTGGCTTACACATAACATAGTAATACAGCCCTCAAATCAGATTTATATGTTGCTGCATATAACAAACAAGGAAAAGTTGTGCTCACCACTAATTTTTAAAACCATTAGGCGGGGGTGCAATGAGGCTGTGACCACAAAATACACATAGACAAATACAAGAGGTCCTCTGCATTCAACCCATTATCATTATATTTAAGACATTAAGACATTTTGTGCATACAGCTACAGAAAATGCCTTACCCTTTAAACAAAACAGGGATTGTTTGTCCATATATTGCAATATATTTAAGTCTAAACTGTAGATGTTGAAGTTACTATGAGTCTGCTGTAGATGTAGAACAACAAAGACACTCTAATGGTCACTTGCCTTGGAGTGTTACTCTCTGAAAAATGTTGGGATGTGTTCATCTTACAATCTGGTTTGCTATAACACAGTTTTCAGTATTTCAAATTGAAAAATCCTTACATTCTGGCTAAACACACAAATTATTCAGAGGGGTATTAATGTTTTGCACTGCCACTGAGCTCTAACACCACATCAAGCTGAATTGTGTTCAGATGCTAAAATCAAGTGAATGTAAGTAATAATAGCTTATCAACATTGGGCAAATTTGCCCATGTGCTGTAACACTTGACAACCAATCAAATTGTTGCACTCATTGTTCTACCTGCAGCTGGCTGAAAAAAGTGAATCATGGATTGATTGCTACATATTACTGCCCTCAGGCAAATAGGCCCAGAGCTGATAAATGAGCCACTGTGAAGAATTGATCTTTGTGTGAAAACGAGTTTGTCTAAATTATTAATTCCCCTATTAATCTGCATAGATGAGTATAAAATTCAGATATGTGTTAAAGCTTAGGGACAAGCAAACATTTTTTTGCCTGGTACAGGTTTGCGGCAATATTCTATATAGCATTACCCAGTGACACATACTACTAAAAAAGTATATTATTAGGAAAATGGTTTATTTAGATGAAGCAGGGTTTTACATATGTGCTGTTTTATGCAATATATTTTTATAGAGACCTACATTGTTCGGGGGGGTATAGTTTTCCTTTAAACAAATAATGGAAAATTCTACAGTATCTTAGAAACAATGCATGTATTCCCTTATAGAGTAGGTGTAAGCCTGGAACATACTTATTTTTATATGTAAGAAAATCTTTTGTATAGGTTCATTTTGTATTTTATTTCAAATTTTATTTTAAAGCAGACCCATTTGCAGTAGAATGGAGCTGGATTTTTTTTATGCTCATGCATTTAAAATATGATTTTTTTTTCTTCACAATAAATTAATTACACCACTCATTTTTTGAGGCTTAACTAATAATATTTAATGCTCAATATCAGGAGTATGTGTAATTTAGATTACTTTGCACTATTTCTGTCACTGTTACTGCTCCAATTAATGATGCATAACTTAATGCAGATTATCGTACCTGGATTTTTGCGCTGCCGTTAGGAGGCTTCAGGGCGCTTTTACATATCATTGTATTAAGTTAATGTATCATTAATATTTACAGCATTAAGGGATATTCTTAGTGAAGGGAGAGATAATGAGAGTGTTTGTCGGGGCACTGAACATATTTGAGGATGATTTACAGTGGAAGAATTGGATATTGCTTTTTCCATTACTAAATGCCCATTAGAATAAAAAGCATTTACCGATATGGCAGATATTTAATTCTATTTCTGACCTTTTTATTGCGGAGTTAAATCCCATTTAAAGACACAGCAATGTAGGATGATGCATTATCCGCGTAATTAATGGCAAAATTATGATGCAGAGATATATGTACAGCATTTTTCTGCTTACCAGATGTCATGGATACTTCATTCGAATCCTCCAAAGAGTTCATGTTTGTCACAGTCCAATTAATTTGCCCTCTAAGAGTGAAAGCATTAATAGGGATCATTATAGAACATACAGGCTGATTGCTGATATTAAAGTCAATGTACTATAGTTTCTAATCTTCAAATACTCTTCTCATTTAGTGGATATTTCCTAGCTATCTGATGCTAATCAGTGATTTCCATCTGCATTTGCTAGTGTGCTGGATCCCAAAGTCTTTTTCACTGATGGCTAAAATCCTTTTTTTTTGCTACATGAAAAAAGGTCAGATGGCGTATGACAAAGTCAGTAGAGACCACATAGCTTGGATAATCAATCAGTATCTCTGGAAGAACAGGTAGGTAGGTAGAGTGTGTCTACAGATTTGTGAGATGTTTAGATATCAGTGTTTAGACCTCTTTGTAGGGTTTTTCATAAAACTGACTATAGTGTCTGAATAGGTTCAGGGCCAATTTAATAAAAGGGGCATCTGCCCAGGCCCCACTTATTTTGGGGGCCCACTGAATCCTGATCCGCTTGCACAACCCCCCTGCACACAGCACACAACTCCCCCCTGCACCCGGTGAATTGTAATTGACCAGCACGAGAAACCAGAAGCGTAGGTGAAAAGAGAGGAAGTCCTGTCATCACAGAGGGAGTCCAGTGGTTTTCCCTGGTGCAGCTTGGCAGGGTGTAGGGAAGCTCAGCCTTGCAGTGTCCGACCCACAGGACTGTGAAAAGCTGGAAAGGGCAAGCAGGACGGTCTGTGGGAAGAAAGTCATAAATAGAACATGGTTGTTAACATCTCCCCATAGAGCTGACCATATAGCAACAAAATGTGGGAGTCGATTATCGCGTTGGTGCATTACCACCAACTCACCCAGGCACCTTCTCTTCTCCATATATGTAAAAGAAATCCACGGAGCACCAGAAAGTAGTAATAAAATATTATTAAAATTTAATAGACCACATTTAGCAGCATAACAGCCTGCATAGTTAAGGATCATCCGCTTAACACGTTTCGTGGCATCTCGCGCCATCTTCTCTGGAACCTCCTAGTGGTAAGTGGCCGATCACTGCCATTTAGCCAATGTGCTAATTGTCACTAAACTGCTTGTATGGAGCTTTCATTAGCTTTGCACTAAGATTAAATCAGTGATCTGTGATGCCAGGGATATTTGTCGGGTATATACTGTATGATAATGATGTAAGGCAGGCAAAGGCATTGGGTTCAATGGGTCCTGGTGCAAGGGGAAGTTTGGGGGAAAG
>CM044447.1:75135926-75171661 GCA_024363595.1 Xenopus borealis | reverse complement strand
TTTAACCCTATTCATTTTTAGGGTTTAGTTCTCCTTTAAGTGCTCTGTGGCAAGAGACATAGTGGGACAGAGGTCATGTAGAGCTTACAGTCTAAAGTGGATGGGAGGCTATCATACAGGTACAAATTGGAGATGTGTATTGCACATGGTAAGGCATGCAGTAAATGTAGTATACTGTCAGTATATTGTCAGATCTGTGGTTAATATTCTGATTATCCATTTAATACTAGCATGACTAGCATGAGTTATGTTTTATTAAAATGTTGTGATATTTAGGAGGTGTGGTCAAAAAGTGGGTGTGGCTTCACAAAACATTTTTGCATCATGGTGCCCATCAGTTAACTCTTTGCCCAGGGCCTTAAAATGGCCTTAAAATGGCCCTGAATAGGTTAGCCTTGGATTGTAAACTCTGCTGGGACAGGGACTTATGTGAATGATGTATAATCTCTGTATATATATGTATACAGATATACAAGTAAAAAGTCTTACAGCTACTTTAGCATAGAAATGGTTCTAAGGCATTTTTAATATAAGCAGAATGTTATACAGGTATGGGATCCGTTATCCAGAAAGCCGTTATCCAGAAATCTCCAAATTATGGAATTAAAAAAAAAAAAATTATTTGCTTTTTCTCTGTAATAATAAAACAGTAACTTGTACTTGATCCAAACTAAGATATAATTAATCCTGATTGGAAGCAAAGTCAGCCTATTTGGTTAATTTAATGTTTAAAAGATTTTCTAGTAGTCTTAAGGTATGAAGATTCAAATTACGGAAAGATCTGTTATCTGGAAAACCCCAGGTCCCGAACATTCTGGATAACAGGTCCCATACCTGCATATTTTTTGTGAGAAACTACTATGCTGCTGAATGGACTTTGAGCAGTACTCCACCTTCTCACTGAGAGTCACTTTAACAATTGAGAGTCTTTTCTGAACTTAAAAGAACCTGCACTGGCTCTGTCAGCCTGAAATATTACATCTAAAAATATCTTATATGCTTTAAAGTATATCGCCAGACACCAGAGGGGTCTCCTTAAAAGTGGCCTCTGATTCTATGCACCTGTGAACACTAGACTCATTTACACTAGTATGTGGGGCTTTGGGCATATGGTCACAGCTTTAAACAAATGTCTTTTAAGACAAAGAAACATGAAGCTTGATATGCAATTTATGTTTCAGTGTTAATGGTCCATTCAGTGCTAATGATTTTTGAATGCTCACATCTTAAGTCATGATGGATATACAATAAGGACTTCATGCTTTTCCTCATGCATTGTCAGACACAACATCAAGTAAAGAGGTTTTGTGAGTTTTGCTATTATGCCATTGAGGTTGCAAGACTGACAGATTGCATGTGTGGATATTTGGTAGTGGCATTATGCTTCATTTGGTCATGTATTAAGCTCTAGATCCCAAATAATCCAGACACCATAACTACTGCATTCACATACAGAGCTTTGCATTGTGGTTGATGTGCAGTAGATTGTGGATCATGTGTATGCAAGGCTAATAGTCCTTGTATGAAGAACAGTATGTGCTCACAGCACAGCATGGCTCCTTTAGCAGATAAGAATTTATTCATATTAAATGTACTTGAATTTTATATGCAGGATATTTTGTCTGGAAAATAGTTTTAATGTACTCAGCATTCCCCATTGTTGTTTTTATATGCTGGAAAATATATCTGAATATTGGATGCTGGTAGCGGCCTTAATATGACATCTATCCCTGAATGTTCATGTTTGATCAGCACAATTTGTGTGGTGGGATCTATTATAAATAGTGTCCAATAAAAATGCTTTACATTGAATACAGTTTATAAAAGTTGTTTGATATAATTCATGAAGTAGGGGTTGGTGGGTGCTGGGAAAATATTCAAAAAATCTGTTGAAAAAACAAGTTCTGTCATGTAGCTGGGATAAACATTAGATCTTTTCCATGCTGAATAACAGGCTGAAACTAAAGCTACAATGTCCACTCCCCTTAAACTAGTGACCACCACCCATGTGCCCTCCCTCCCACCCAGTTAGTTACTAATTTGATAGTACTTAGATATTAAATGCAATATCCATATCTGTTTAGCACATTGCCTTCGAAAGCTGCATAATTGATCTGCAGTCTTGAACAGCCAAAATACCAAAGTGCTGATAGCATTACATACCTCCTCAGAATGACTTGGAGTAACCCATAGTCTGTGTCATATCTAACGCTGCATTGATTAGTAGAGACCAGGACTACACAACTGGATACAACAATGGAAATGTTCTTATTCTGTTTCTTATTACTCTTTATTCTACTGTACACTTATACTAACATTTATTTCATACCCCAAAATAAAAATACATAAAATATGTATTATAGTTACTGCATAAAAACAGATCAAAAATGAAAAAAAAAGAAAAGAAACACTTTCACGAAAACTCAAGTGGAAATTATTCGGGTGTGAATTGATGTGTATTTTTTTAAGTGTATTTATCAGTTAATAGTGCTGTTCCAGAAGAATTCTGCACTGAAATCCATTTCTCAAAAGAGCAAACAGATTTTTTTATATTTCATTTTGAATTCTGACATGGGGCTAGACATATTGTCAATTTCCCAGCTGCCCCAAATCATGTGACTTGTGCTCTGATAAACTTCAGTCACTCTTTACTGCTGTACTGCAAGTTGGAGTGATATCACCCCCTCCCTTCCCCCACCCCCAGCAGCCTAACAACAGAACAATGGGAAGGTAATCAGATAACAGCTCCCTAACACAAGATAACAGCTGCCTTGTAGATCTAAGAACAGCACTCAATAGGAAAAACCCATGTCCCACTGCATACTATTCAGTTACATTGAGAAGAAAAAACAACAGCCTGCCAGAAAGCAGTTCCCTCCTAAAGTGCTGGCACAAGCCACATGACCAGGGGCAGCTGGGAAATTGACAAAATGGCTAGCACCATGTCAGATTAAAAAACGAATATAAAAAAATCTGTTTGCTCTTTTGAGAAATGGATTTCAGTGCAGAAGTCTACTGGAGAAGCACTATTAACTGATGCATTTAAAAAAAAAAACATGTTTTCCCAAGACAGTTTCCCTTTAATGTAAACTCAAATAAAAATGATTGCAAAAGAAAGAAAAGACTTAGGGAAGTAAAAACCGCTGACATATCACATGGGCATGGCTACTTTTTAATCGTCAGTCATTTCCTCTATTTTCTGTAGCTACTTGAATTTGACATTTTTTTCCTATTAAAATAGAGGGTCCCTGAGAATGTTACACTGATATTTTGTAATTGCAAGTCTATTAAAACTCTACCAGAGATATATGGTATCCATGTGCACTACTGAATATATTGAACAAGTGCATGGAATTTTTTGCATACACAAGGCTTTGAGTAAGGAAATTTTTACCATACTCTGTATAAGGAAAAACATATTGCTTATGCTGTCTAGCATTTTCTTTCAGTACTGATGAAGACTAACATTGGTAGCATGGTATGAGAAAAATGTTACCCATCACTGTATGAGCAGATCCTCGACCATATTCCTTCTGTTTCTACTTCCATTGCCTCTGGGCACCTTTACTAGATAAACACTTGTTTTATCTACATGGTCACATTGACCTCACATTTAATTATAGCTGATGGGCAATTACACTTTTATTTGCAATGGAACAGCCTGTATACCAATACACATATATACACATGCTGTATTATTATACCCTCATGTCTTCTGTGACTATTGTAAAGTGCCCCCTCTAAACCAGAGACTCATTTTGTCCAACCGCGTCGTCATCTACATTTTATTTCTTCTGTTTCTCTTCCAGGACAAATTGGAATACAGTACAATCGGGGCATATGGGGTGAGCTTGCAAAGCCCTTCTTGATAAAAGTTTTCTCTACAATTTGACTGCGAAGAACTGGCTTGAAAACATAACATTTTGCAGAGACAGATGGAATGCAGTTAGTTTCCAAGCTAAATGAATGAACAAATGTACAAAGTCATGGTTGATTTTGGCATGCAAAAATGGGAAAATGTAACTGCCCAGTTTTGATTTAACCCTCATTTTGTGCCGTTTCAAGTTACTAATGTAATCTTCAAGCTCTTTGTGTGCAGTTTGCTCAAAATGTGAGGGGTAAGTGGGAATAAACAATTCATATACAGTACATCTTTTTTACTTCTATGCAGTTCTCTGTGAAAATATACATGAAAACATAAACTGGAACACAATTTAATGTAATAACACTATTTTCAATATTATGTGCAATATGCTCCATATTCCTGTTCTTCAATAGGAAACCCAAAAACAAGGTTATAAACTAGCAGGACATTGCCAGAATGCTATAGTTTGGTACTGCAGTGCTTATAAATTGTATTGCCTGTATGGAGCCAAAATTGGTTAGGCAAAGCCTGCAGAAAATTGAAGAACCATTACATAAAAATACACAAGAGCCACAAATAACTTCAAATATATATACTTACAAAATGTTCTTAGTGATATCACTTTTTAATATGATCCTTTGACACGTGTATTATAAGAAATAACACCAGTTCTTTAAAAAATGTAGGCAATAATGTACCATTCTTGTAAAATATAAGGATATTAGAAGTCACCAAGGAGTTCTATCACCAGATAAACACACAATGCCAATGGCCAAGTGCTTCTATACAGGTCATGGAGCTCAAAGGTGGCTTCAAATATGCTATTTTGCAACTGCGTGTACATTATTTATTATAATAATAAGCAAGTTTCAAAGGATATATTTGACATGACATTCCTGGTTCCTGTGTATTATAAAGATATTATAAATAACCCTGAGGCATTGTGCCTTTATGTGGTCATGGAACCCCTTTAGATGCCCTTATTTTAACAAATATTACATTATTTTATGCAACAAAAATGTGATGGAACCTGGAAAAACAACATTTTCAGTGGCCCAAACTTAAATTATATAATACAGAATTCCTAATCGCAAAGGCCAAAATAGTAGGTCTTTTCTACTAGGCTTTCCATCTGATCTGGTAAAGGGAAACGTTCCAGTAGATATTTGTTGTGTTAGATAATGCAACAATAAATGAGTAGCTATAGAATTAATAGTGCATTCTGTATATCAAAATCCAAACCACTTTCATAATAGCTATATATGTGGGTAAAGTAATTACATTATCTCTGTGTTACCATCATTACATACCATATTATTATTTTGTTCTCTTTGGATCACTTTCTGTACCTTATTTAATCAATTAAAAATTAACAACTTTAATCATATGCAAGTAGTATTGCATGTTACTTTCATAGTTGTGATATCACTCATGGAATATTACAACAATAATACCTAATAACAGTTGTGACATCAGTCATGCAGTCTATGAATTAATTTAAAAAGAATACTTCAACTGTGATATCATCCTGTTTTAGGACATCTAGCTAGTGTCCAGCTACCAACATCTTTCTACCATGCAGTGAACTTTATGAAGGTACAGTATGATACCTCTGTAGAATGGGCATGGGAGAAAATCCAAAAATTGTTTCAAAGCTGGTATTCCTCCTTATATCTGACCTACTGGTCAAGAAGAAAGTAGAAAGAAAAGGAATTCCTGGAAAACATCTTATCTGGGTCCTGAAAATTCTAGAAAATTGGCATGTTGATTACATATAATTTAGACATCATCTTCCTTTGAGTAGATCCAATGACCCTGTACTTGTCTAAAAGAAATGAACACAAAATACCTTAGTGAAGAATGGTTATTCTTTATTTCTGTGAGAAAAAGAAAACGGCATAACTAGGACATTTCCAAAAACATGCTGATTGAAACCGAGTATAACAAAGTATAACTGAACAGAAATGGCAGAAACAAACACACTGATGTGACAGGCCTAGGATTGAAGACCATACTGTGACCTGGAAATCATGTTACACAGAAAAATAAGTGCAGGTTTCATATGTGTGAATGCATGTTGTGCATGTGTATACAGAATAGAAATATACACACAGATACACATGTTCATATACTCATAAACAAAGGCTACAACTCTATTTGTTACGGAAGTATAAGATGCAATGTGCAACATGCAGAGTGTAACATACATTTAAATTGAATCTTTAAGGGTCATAAACCAAACTAAACAGCAAAAAAAAGGTTAACTCAAGCAGCATAAGCATGTATCTAGAACAATCAAATTCAATAGTGCATTACTAGAATAAACCTCTGACCTCTTGCAGCTGGCTTTACACTTAGAAAAGAGGAAGATTTGTTGCTGACAAGTGTTGCAATGAATTTTCTCATAATTAAAAATCTAGAACACCTTGTTAAGGGCAGACTCAACCAATTGAAATAGCAATTCTTGTGATTGATATTTATATATTTTGTAATCAACTAGGCACTGCTGGTTGCAGTATGCGATTTCTAAAAACAGGTTACCTTAATAAATACAGAGTGCATTTCCGTACAAAAGAAGTCATGCACACATAGTAGGGAAGATTATTAATGACACAAAAGAGCAGAAGACTTTAGAACCATAGCAACAACCAAATGGGTACCTGAGATGTGAAGAAAGCATTTCTTAAAAATGTTCATTTGTTAGGACTTATTGGCTAGTATTTTAACATTTTGGGCTCTTTTAATAGTTCACCTGGGAATAAGTGAGCAGAGTTACTGATGGGGAAAACAGGAGATATAATTATCTAAGAGTTTCCTGCTACCAGCAATGCCACCTACTTGTCTCTACTGGATTACCTGTGTTTGGCTTTTATATAAAAAATACTTTATATGAGGGGTTTTGAGCGCCTTGGTAGTCTATAATGACTCCATGTGATTATTTTTAATTGAGAACACATAACCTTTTAACAGAGAAAACATAACCTTATATACTTTCATTTTCCAGACCTATGCCTGCTTCATTGTTGCGACTTTACAAAATTCCACCATATGTAAAAGACAAGTCTAGTTTGAAGGCTTCCATTTATGGCTGACATTTCCTGCATTTCACAACCAGACCATTTATCAGGGTTGTCATTTATTAATAGCCATAGGACACTATGTTGAACATTCAGAATGTTTCCTGTATGTCAGGCACTCCCAGGCACACCCTAAAGGGATCCAGTATCGAAAGGGGTTCTGGGCCCACCAGAGCCACTGCATCAGGGCCCCCATGCACACCTCCTTTGGCCCCCTCCGCCACCTTCATGGGCACCCTGCAGCAGCCTTAATCCCCCCTCCGCTAGTGTGTACCTGCCAGCACGTACCAGAGAGGATATGGAGAGCAAAGGTTCAGGAGGCTGCAGGGAGCAGGTCTGGGTCAGAGGGGCCCACTTGTGTTTTTTTCCAGTGTCCCACCAACCTAGTTCAACCCTGAGGGATCTATGGGTTGAAGATCAGTTCCATTCTATAGAATTTTTGCAGCTAAAACATTAGTCAATAGATTCAATATTTAACCCACAAATAAAAAACCAAGATACTTTTGGGCAGGGAAAAAAAGGTTGAAGCAATTACTATCACCACTTTGAGGGAGCCCTGACTTAATCACAACTCCAGTGCAAAATCAAGTGCAAAGTGCAATGCCATTACCAGTATGCAGTGTTGCTTGCTACAGGCAACTGTGCATCAAATTCAACTGAAAATCAGTATATACAGATAAATCTTCTGTGCCTTGTACTAAAATGGGTTTAAGTGTCTGAGCAACAGCATAAACCTCCTACTACATCTGATTCTTTATCTTTTCAGCCGTGGTTTTTATCATCAAACCTTCTAGAAAAACTGGCAGACTGAAGAAGATGGATGTATTAACTGGGTTCATTATAGTCCTCTCCACTTACTACCCTCTAGTTGGCACCATAACAACTTTTCAAGTTGACAATTTTTATCTTGTTTACAAAGGTAACCCATAGCCGCAATACATGAAGATAATTTATTGTGAAAAATGCCTGATATCTCTACAGTTTTGTACAGGCTTATAATAATTGTGCTTTTAATTTTTTTTATAACTTTTGATGGAAGCCTCTGTTTTGCATATATGTGATAAATCACCAGGCGTAAGCAATTGCAGCCACCTTTGTAGGTAACCTTTAAAATAATCACAATCATGATCATGAAAAATGGCCATGGAGTCACCTGCTGTAGATCTGGATACACTTAACACTGTTGACCTGACACACACAAGGTTTAATAGCTATACATCAATGTGATGTTTAGCCTGTTTGTTAACATGGCTGTATTGGGAGAGCAAGTTTTACAATAAATAGCCATTAAGCAGAAAAAAGGAGGTAGTCAAAGTCTAGTCTGATGCTGCTCTGACCCTTTAGTATTTATCCGTTGCTGACATGTAACAGTCACTTCCGCAGTCATTTCCATCTGGAAGAGATTTGGGAAAACACAAGATTAATACACCTATACAATGAATACCAAAGAACACAAGGGCTCAGATTGGTGCTATGGTGAGATTCAATTTTGAAAGGAATGCCCTTCTCTCTCAACCCTCAAACCCCTTGAACCTGGAAGAAGAAAAATGAAGATTAAAACAGCAATAGGGAAAAAATATGCTTATTATAGCATGTCATAGAATTTTTCTGCATAGTTTGTATTTACTCTTTGGGCAAAGTGGTAATGAGCTGCCATTGCAGAATTTCACTTATATCATGTTTAGGTGGTTTCAAATGGAGCCAAACTGAATTCACTGAAAGCCTTTTAACATAAAGCAAGCACTTACAAGAGGAAAAAAGTAACACCACATCAGGCAGGCAAACGTTTTGTACAATTAAATGTAAAAAAAAGCAAACACTAAATAAAAATATACATTATTCAGTCTGAGCAATTCTATTGGATGTAATGAATACATTGTGCATTGTAATAACTGTGCTGTATGAACTGGGCCGAGTCAGTAGTCCATCAACATCAGCTTCAAGACAGCATTTCATCCTTTGTCCAGCAACAAGTAGCACATGTTGCAAAGCATCAACAGGTGAAGTAGGTGCACTTGGACACTAAATCTACCTCACGACTCCTCTTTACAGCTTCATTGTTACCATAGTTCCATCTTCCTTTAGCTCTAGTTGACATTTGAATTTCCAGGCGAAAGCCAAACCATGACCAATGGAATTATTCTCCATCTATAAAAGCATGGCTGCAGTAACTTAATTAAACAGCTAAGCTTATGACAGCCTTTGAGGGTAATTTCGTATACATGGCAGCAGCTGACTGGCAAGCTTAAGTCTTTAAGAGACACTCTATAGCTGGCTGTGGGGAGGAAGCTGGAGTAGGGTAAGAGGTGGAGGAAGAGATTCCTTGGGACTGTTTTTGGTGCAGTTCTTCCCACTTCCCTCTGTTTGTAGTTACAGAGTCCAACATAGGCTTAAGCTTTCCACTGATCTTGACTAATGACTGCAAAACATATACAAAGCAACACATTACTATGCATTCCATTTTATAAAAACACATTCCCTAGTTTTCACATATCATCACTAAAACAATCAATTATGACTTAAGCATAGGATTGGAATATAAAAAGAAAACTGCCTTCTAAATTATGTCAAGTGTCTCATCTTGGAATACTAAGGGCTCGATCATCATATACCCATACTGTGCCCAACACACTAAAAGCACCAACACTACCAACAGTTGCATTTTTAATTTTATGGAAGAAAATTCCAAAATTCCTTCTTTGGGAAAAGAATGCCTTTATCCTTATCACCTTACCTATGTTTAATTTGGGCATCAATGATTTTAAGTGACTGAATCCTCCAAAACTATTTTGCACAAGTGATTGCAATATTTTGCAGAAAACCTAGCGCACAAATTTGTTTTAGGAACAGTAGAAAGCAGAATGGAAAAGAAATGGCAAGAAATTAAAAGTCACACAGAGAAGCCAAAAATGTATTTCGTTTTAAGCCTGAGACATTTTAAAACCGAAGACTATAATGCACTATTTCTGGCTGTCAAAAGTAAATAAGGTCAAGAAAACGTGACAATCCTCACTCACTTCATTATAATAATTAGTCTTCAATTAGGCAGCTAGGGAGTCTCTGGGGGCTTCACAATTTGGCAGGAATCCATAGGGAAAAGGAAAAAAAATTTTTGGAACTAATTCAGAATGATATTTTTTGGAAGAAAGGGGTTTGTATATAGTAAATAAGTTACTAATTATGTCTTTATGTTAATACAGTTAGGGGTTTTACTATAAAAAGTATGATCTTCCACAGAAATATGGGCCCCTTGGGTCTCCTACAAATCTGGCACAGAAGCCCCAGAGGATTAAAAATTTTAAAGATATATCCTATGTGAAGTCTTGAATAAACATACAGGATACAATTCTCTGTAATCTCTCTGATGGGAAGAAGATTCTGTACCACATCCCATTCAAATATTTGCCACATCTCCTCGAACCTTTTCTTTAATTATGTATTTATAAATGTTTTAGATTTTTGTCTTCCCTTTATTTTTTTTTATTTTTTATTCTGTTATGTTATTTGCATATACTTCTTTATTGTTTTGATTATGCATAAATGGAAAATAAATCATAAATAAAGAGATTTAAAAAAAAAAGTATGATCTTCATATTTAATTTAGAGTTTTTATAGCCAATTTTAAAGATGCAGAATTGAATATAGCTTTTGTGGGATTGTGGAAACACCCTTCCAGTTTGTAACTGTGCTGCTTAGATTTGCTTGCCATTTTTTATATGTGAAAGGAAATGTGGGTAAACAGTTCAGTGTATAAATTAAAACTGGCTATAATGTAAGACATCCAGTCACTCTAGCCTTTATACATTACATTTTTGGCTAACTATTTAAGAAACATCTTTTTATTTTGTGCAGCCTATTTGCCCAGTTTTTTTTTTTTTTTGCAATGAACCATTCCAATAACATAAGGAAACTAAATTAAAAATTAATCATAGATCTCTGTACCCATTCTTACTGTTTTGTTATAAAAAAAACTGGGGACTTGGATGGGGGGGGGTGGATTAAGTATTTGAGCCAGACTTCCCTATACCCTGCTCCCTACTGCTAGTGGGGGATCCCTATTTATGCCCTGCCAGAGGGTGACTAATATATATACTACCATTATGCCCCTGATTCTTTTGGTGCTGTTTGGAGGTTAATGTCTGGTTTGGCGTAAGCTCCATGGTTAGCCTGCATCAAAAGGTGCAGCAGTGCTCGATTCAGAACAGGAGGCACGGAAAATGAATAGGACCCGACTGCAGTGTAGTAAGTAAATGATGCCTTATTTCTATAAAAGAAGTCATCCAAGCTCTCCTCTTTATCCTCTACTTCTGGACTTTATTAGGTTTATGTTATAGTTGAGAGGACTATATGTGTGTGTTCCCTTAAAACTATATTTCTGTCTTTTCTTCAGTTCAATAAAACTGCCCAGTGGATTTCTATGCACTGGTAAAATGATAACATTTTTCAAAAGGATCAATTGAAAGTAGATGATGATATATATCATTAGATCTAAATTATAAAATCTTTTTTTCTGTTTTCTCTAAAATGGGGACTGGGGAATATAATGTCCATTTGCCGCAGTTTGATTGCCTCCTCTTCTCAAATGTGTGCCATAACGTTATAAACTACAGCCGAATCCTGTCCCTTTATCTTCCCATATGGATTTTTTATAGTTCATTCACTAACACAACATTGCCTAATTAATTGTGGAGTAATGACTTGATAAATTGTCATTAGATACCAGCACACAGGAAAACTGATGGTAGCCAATCTAATTAAACCATTGCGGTGCCGGCTGATATCATACAGATGTGAGACGTTGAAGTAAAGCTGTTTAGGTACTTCCCACAACATATGTCATTTCTACACCAGATTTTCAGACTGTGCTCATTGCTGTTTTGCAAAGAACTGATTTTGACTTAATACTGTATGTGGGATGAACAAGCCTTTGAAATGTCCTGAAGTACCTTACCCAGGTTAGAGAATCACAATCTCTCGTTTGCTCTAGTGCAGCAGATCAACTGCACAGAATTCACTTTGAAGCTTTGTGAATAGACCAAGCCTACTGCACCAATGGTCATGGAATTTCACAGTTAGGCAGATACACAAAAGTAGGGGTACATATACACCAACCCTCCAGCCATGAATGACTTACAGCTCTCAGCAACCCAATCTTAAGACTTCTTATGAAGCCCTGCATATGGAACTTAGTCCACAGACTCCTCTACTTACCTTGGTGTGTAAACTGGAGCAGTAAAACCCTAACTGTATATCTATTAATATCAGGGCACAAACTGATCATTTTGTTGTTGTTTAACATGCTTAAATATACAGATAATGTTAACTTTGCTCTTCCTTAAAAATCCTCTCCATTATGTTTTAAAGACAGACCGTTACATAAACAACCCAAAATAATTAATATTAATCTGACCAGAAATGCAATTTTCTTAATTAAAATGTAAAGTTTACTGATTATTAAGAGCCTTTCACTGTTTATTTGCATTTATACGTATACACTGGGAGTGCCATATTGCTTTTCTATGCTGAGGCATTATTCATATTTATTATGATGTGTAAAAACAGCAGGATAATACACCGCATATCTCCATGTTTCACTGTTTATAAAAGTGTTAAAAATGGCATAACATTTATTTTTTTCAATTTGTAGGTTTATTATGCTATGCCGTTGTACACAATATAAGCATAAGATCCGTTGTAGTCACATAAATAAATTTTACAAATTTACAATTTTGGTAGATTTGTAGAAAACCTGAGAACCAAACACAAAGAAAAAGAGAAAAAGAAACACGTGGAGAAAAGAAGATCATGGTAGTACATGGCATATATTCTAACTAGTATATAACGATATGAAGACAGAGTCGATATTAGATCTGGTTGTTCCCCAGCAACAGCATTAAATAAAAGCTAGAGCTGTGGGGGCATTTTGCAAATTTTTCGCTGTTTCATACATTTCTCTAGAAACTCGCAAAATGCCCAAGATTCGCCAATCACTACTCCTGGCAAGAAAAAAAAATAAACATGGCAGCTCCCTAATAAATGAAAATTCAGGTATAAAGGAAGGAATATTATTTGATATTTGAAGTTTGCAACCTTAGCTCAGCAAGCATTTACCTAGCTGAACTAATACTGTTCCTTGTGCATTTTATTTCAGTTACATTTTAAACATCATTATGTAGTTATTCAATATAATTATATATATAAAAATAATCACTTTTATTTGCCACCATGTGTGGGTAATATAACTGGCACCATGACCCTGCGGCTCACCCCATCCTGGTGCCAGCATGCTGTAAGTTCTCACAAAAATTTGATAAAAAAAGGATAATATACCAAAATCACTTCTGATATCAGCTCCACAAATTAGAATAACCCCTTTTTTACCTGATATCTAATTAAAAACTCATTTGATTACTACATTTCTGACTCGGCTGCACTTATTAAATTTCTGTAATCAATTTTCTTTTATGAAGCTTCTGGGAAATTATCTCAAAAGCAACACATTTTTCTCTTCCTTGGCAGGTTCTTGAACATTTACTGAATTACGTCTCTAGCACCTGCCTGGGATATCAATTAGGAGTTTACTTCTCAAGCCATTTAAGTTTATTTGGGGCCCGTCCAATCAGATTTATGCAGCGGCTGCATTTGAAGAACTTTGTTTTACATATATTATATATATGTTCCTGTGTGTTGATAGGCAAAGGGCATTTATCTTTTTAACACTGTACCTTCTGTCATTAATTGTGTCATCCTAGGGTGCAATAAGTCACAGGATCCATTAGCAGAATCAGGACTTTGCTTACCAATAAATGAGAAGATATGTATGGCATGTTCTGCATTTGGTTGAGGGCAGATAACTTACTCCTTCTATTACTAAAATCTAATCTAGTGTAATGAAAAGTAAGTAAATAACTAACCAGTAGTCCTTTGCGTTTATCTAACACAAATCTGAATATATAATATAATTATATAATATATATCATAATATAGTAATCTTTCATTGCCAGCTTAAAAGAATATTGTCCCACCCCAACACAATTTAATGCAAGAGAGTTGGCATCTCTATTTGCTACACTGATTTATGTGAATTGTGGTTGGTTGTATTAAATATTAATGAATATTACAATAATAATTTAATAATTAGAATAGAGAAACTGCTTCTCTATCAGCCATGCAACAGCTCTGAAGCAGAAGTACATAGATAGTAGATTTCAATCAAGCTATTAATTCAAGAGAATTAGATTTTAAAGTAATCTCTTTTTTATTAGTGAGAGGTGCCTGGTACATATAATTTTACAGTGTGTATGGCCTTTACTTGAAACGATCTACTATGGCAATTAAAAATGATATTGTCTGTCAAGGGTTCACATATATTTTGTTAGCTACATTAACTGATACAACTGTTTTGTTTTAGATACAAAGCAAAATATTGAGATTTTGGGGTTCACAATCACAGTCTCTTGGTAAGGGCAATGACATAGGAGGAAATTATTTGCCAGCAATAATTTCTTCTACCATGGGTAACTATTCTGCAAATGCATTCCCACAAGCGTTAATGTAAAGCAAGGTAACTGTGAGTGAATTTGGGGAAACAAGGCAACTCTATGTTTTCCCAAAGACAATTTATATTATTGCTGGTGGGAGACCATTTGCTGGAGAATGGTTGAAAAGATTTATCACAAGCCACTAATCTACTCGTGTGTCACTTCCATAATAGGTGCAACAATAATAATGTAATCTACTTTGACTTTGCTAAAACATTTGATACAGTACCACACAACAAGGTTCATGGTTAAATTAAGGAATGTTGGCCTGGAACAAAGCATTTTTTACTTGGCTAGAGAACTGGCTAAAGGATAGATTACAAAGAGTGATGGTACATGGAACATTTTCTAATTAATGATGGTGGAGTGATGTTGGTGGAGTACTGCAGGGGTCTGTACTTGGTCCTTTGCTTTTTAACTTTATTAATGACCTGAAAGTGGCCATTGAACGTACCATTTCCATTTTTGTTGATAATACTAAATTATGAAAAACTCTAAGCTCCGTGCAGGATGCTGCCACGTTACAGAAAGTTTGGAACTAAATTGGAAAATAGACGATTGCGAGGGACATATGATTACTCATTACAAGTACATTAGTGGACATTATAGAAAGATAGTGGGGATTTTTTTTTTACAATAAAAAGGACCAACACACCAGAAGCCATTCCTTTAGACTAGAGGAACAGAACTTTCCAATGAAGCAGCTTAGGTGGTTCTTCACTGTGAGGTCAGTGAGGTTGTGGAATGCTGGATGATGTTGTGATGGCTGATAGTAGTGCATTTAAGAGTGTATTGGATGACTTCTTGAGCATAATATCCAACACGACTGTGATCTTAAGATCAACAGTTGGTATATATATATACTATAAATATATGAGTGTATAGATAGGCATGTATAAATATGTACACAATGTATATGTGCACTACGGTTTATTTAGAGGGGTTGAAATTGTTGGATCTTTTAAAACACAACTTGGCTTGTAACTACAGTGAAACCTTAATTATACATCCCCTGATGTAATATTTTCCCTCTTTTTTGTGATCCCATCCATATATTATGCCTAATGCATTTCTCTGATTTTACATTTTTCTGGATTTTACAATGGATTAATTTTATAATACCAATTAATGATACTTGTCACTGACTCTGAACTTCATCGCTTGGTTAGCTTACAATGGGGTGCCTGAACGTTACCACAGCAACCCAACACTGCCTTAAAACAACTACGCACTTCTGAGGTGGTAGATACTGATGTATTAACTTATAGCACAAAATATCAACTAAAGAGTCTTTCAAATCACATATACAAGCATTTTATTCAGGGATGAATTGCACTACTGTAAGGCTCTGAAGGAAATCAATCCAGGAACCTCCTGGTTGCTCTCTTTGACCACTGGAGCAGCAAGTTTTTGTCTCTCATTCTCATGTTTTCACCTTGGTTTCTTGGCAGCTTTATTGATCAGCCAGGTAGAGTGGGTTTTTTTCACAGTCTCTTGGACCGTGGGCATCTGTAAATGCATTCCCACCGGCAATAATGTAACGCAAGACAACTTTGGGAGATCAGGAAAATGAGACAGCTTGTATGCTTGTGATTTACAATTTTGCTGGTAGGAAAATATTTGCTAGAGATTAGTCGCCCACGGATGAAGAGATTTATCGCAGGCAAATAATCTCCTCATGTTTCACTGCCTTAATAGCTTCAACAATAATAATGTAATCTACTAAAGTATATGATACAGTACCACACAGAAGGTTATGGTTTAATTAAGGAACATTGGTCTGGAAGATATATTTAATAATTGGCTGAAACACTACTATAGTTCATGTAACTGGCTGCTGTGTAGCAGCAGCCTGAAACAAGGCTATATGACACAGGTTAAATAGTGGATAACAGAGAACACCATTATGTTTTACAGAGCTTCTTCTATCTGCTGTGTAACCTGATCTTTTTCTCCTTTGAATGGCTACCCCTATTGCCACACAGCAGCTTATTTATATAAACAATAGTAGTTTTTTCAGAAGCAAACAGTAGTTTCAGCATTGCAGTGCAATACTGCGTTATATTTTTATTACTTTAAAATGCTTTAATTGTTTGATGTTACTGTTCCTGGAGGTGGGCATTCTAAGTACTGTATCTGTTTTGCTGATGATACAAAATTGTGCAATTGTGCACAGCTACAGTAGCTGTGCCCTACATAAGTACATCTCTGCATCACTTCCTTGCCTGAGCATTAGCATTCAGTAGCTTGAGCACAATGACTAGTCTTATCCCTTTTGCCTTATTCCTGTTCCTGCTCCAGTCCTGTTCCTGTTTCAGTTTTGCCTGGTCCTGTTCCTGTGCTGAGTTTGTCCCAAGTCTGTTCTGTCTCTATACCAGCTCTGTACAGCCTGTCTTGTCTCTCCTGTCGTGTCCTGTTTCTACGGCTGCTCTGTCCCACTACTGCTTTGTCCTGTCTCTACAAAGCCATCCTGCTCCTGCCCTGTCCTGTTTCTATGTCCTCTCTGTCCCATTCTTGCCTTGTTCTGTCGCAACATGTGCTCCATGATGCTGTTGCCTTCTCCTGCTCTTAATTGGTCACAATAACTTTTCCTTGCCTTAAAGGATAACAAAAGTTAAAATTAGAGGGGGGTTCCAAAATGTTTTTCAGAAGTCCCCCAGGATGATGCAGTTTTCTGCTTAAAGGAAAACTGGCCAGGGGCATCAGGTATGCAATTGTAATAAGTGGGGGGTGCCAAACATTTGGCACCCCCCATTGATTTTAGGTTTAGTTGTCAATTAAGTATTCACCATCCATAAGTGGGGATATCCTCTGAATCCCTAGAACCAAAATATGTAGTTCAATTCATTTCTGAAGAAACCTCTTGTATACTTGATCTGCGACAATTCGAATTTATCAGCAGATCATGATGTCAAGAAACATCTTCAGGGATATAAGTAATTGACTAAACAGGTTTTAGCAGGAGTATTTTCAAATTTGGATTTTTAGCAGCTTTGGGGTATATGTATTTGGGGTTTTTCCCCTGTAAACATTTTAATTTTCCCCTTTAAAAACTCAACCATAAAAAAAAATCGAGGTGTCACTTTAAATATAAGTAGGATAATGTTCCTGTATAATTAAGCAGGCTTTAGCTTTATATTTTATACCAGGTTAGTTTGGTTATAAAACATTACAGGGTATAACCCACATTTATTTTCAGATACAGTATTTGTATGCGTCTGTCATATTGTTGAAAAGGCACTCAATGAATCACAATGTCTGCCCTAGGAAACATATTTATATATCAAAAGTTGAGCCATATTCCAATATCTGCAGCACTGGCCGGGTTTCAACAAATCTTTCCTAATAAATTAGTTTGCATCACACTCAAGGGGCTTACGGACTCCATCCATATATTATGAAAAAGATTAAGCTCCTACAGTGCATGTCCCAGGAATGGATCTTCAGTGTTTTAATTCACAGACCTGCTGTTCTAACAAGTCTTGCCCAGAAATCTATTGGCCTCCTCCTGAACTTTATTCCACAATAAAAGTCGTGTGATTTAAACAGTCAGGCAATGCGCTTTGCATACAAAATGAGAAGCACTATAACTTTTACCATGAAATGAAGGAGATGAAGAGAAGAATTGCAACCTACCAATTTATTATTGGCTGGACATCCAGATAATAAGTTAAATAAAGGGTAGTTCTGATATTAACCCTATGGTGGTTTGCAGTTTTTTAAAACAATTTATATTTTATATTTTATATTAATTATTCCTGAAGTTCTTTGTTGGTCTCTGCAGTACTGTAGAAAGAATAGGCACAATATTCTAACCCAAGGAGCTGACTATCTGCACCTTAACTGTCCAAGTGGAATCTAAATATATTTTTATCAAACAAATTATTCCAAATAATGTAAAACATATATGAGGCCAGACAAAGGCCAAAGAAAAGCAGGATAAACCTTAAGAATCAGAATCAAAGGGTAATAACTAAGACAGAGAACTATGGGCTAGGTACGTATGTATTCTTTTACTATCATTTTTTTCTTTTATGCAAAGCTTTAGAGTTACAGGGTATTTTTGCTGGTTCGATATATTTATTAAAGCCTAAAATAAATAATACACATACAACTATATGGAGATAACACCAAATAAGACAAGCTGGAACTGTCTTCAAGCCCTAACCATAAAAGAGACATAAAACTTTCAATATTTTGTGTAACCAAGAGTTTACATAAATGTTGCTTGGCTTCCAGAATGCTAAAATATATACTAGGGTCAAAGAATGCTGGGATAAGGAGCAGCAACTTTAGGGATGATTCTTAAAGCAACATTAACATAATGCCTTTTCCTTGTCCAACTTTGTAGCCCAGAAACATCTGAGTAAAGTGGTTGAGAAGTGCACTCCAGCCTTTTTACATCCATCCAAGATGGTAGTCAAATGTTTGATAAACTTTACCTAGATTTCCAGGATTAGCAGGTGAATTAATTCAAAAGAATGCTCCAATGAACACTGCCCACCTAAACAGTTATATCAGCCATTATTAGGTAGGAAGGAAAGGCAGACAGGAGTCTTCTGTATCTGAAAATAGGTTTGGGCCATTTACTTTGAAGAGCACAGAAGTACAATGGGACTTTTACAGGACATCCCCTCTAAAATGGTTTTTTTAAACGGTTCCTATTTGCAATACTAGGAGTAATCGTTTTCTAATTTTATCACAGAGGGTTTTAGGCTTTAGCATTACCTTTCTAAATATTATGTCTTTACATCTGAGCTATTAAAACTATCTTAAACCCTATACTTTCCAACATTTATACTAAAATGCAATCAATGTCCTTTTCTTCTGTTAGCAAACATCTTGAGAAAAGTCTTCCATTGGTATTAATCTAATATCAAATGCTACTTTTCTCCCTGATTTACCTGCCTGTAGCTATGAAGGCTAGAAGGATTCAGATATGTTTAAGTCTTTTTTTAAGCTGAAGTGCTTCATACATCATAGTTTTTAGACCCTTTCTGATGTAGTACATTATGCTATTTGTCTTTCCTGAAAATAGAATGGTGATATAGTCATCCATCCATCATCTTTTAGATGTGTCTTACAGTTTCCTAGTCTGTTTTCTAAGCTGTCTTTTCAATCTCAACTTGTCTACTTTATTTTTCATTTTCTTTGCATCTTGTGCATTGCAGCTTTTTTCACTGATAAAAAAACCTTTGAATTTTGCATAATACCTCCCAATGTTAATACTCTGGACTCAGTTACACAGTTTATGACAGAAATAAATCAAATATGAACAAATACTATATTTCTTATATTAGTAGCGCTTGGTGTGATCTGCTGATCATTGGGTTATTTGCATCTGTTGTAATAGCTTTATGTTTGCTCATCTGTGTTTAACCGAATGTAAAAAGGACAAGGTTAGAAGGTTTACAACTCAGTAGTAATCTCCAATTCCCATATTTAGATGCAAATAGGCTAGAAGCCTGAGACAAAGGTCTTAGTAAGGAAGAAGAGAGAACACTTAAGTAATATATATATATATAGACACATTGATGTGGTCCTTGATGAGTCTGCAGGCCCCTCTTTGCGATCAGTTTTTGGCCCTGGGACCATTATTGGATCATTTGGTCCAGAGTGTGGGTGGTCAATATGTCAAGATCCACTAATAAACAAGCGTATTTTGCAGTGTATGGCCAGCTTTAGGCTGAGGGTAAAAGAGCAAGTAGAGTAATCAGAGATTACACCAACTACAACAGAGGATGAACACACGTAAGATAAATCAGTAGGTATCAACTGGTTGAAACTCACTGTGTTTATTAGTCATAATTGTGACAATGCCTACAATGTAAGAAGAGCATTTCTGTTGCTTTTTACACCAAACTCCTCCCAGGTCTAAATAAGATAGCCGAAGCTCTTAAAAATCAAGACAATATACTATACCACTTTTTATCACTAGAAATGTAAAAAAGTAAAGACCCTAACTGAAACTAATGGCAGCTTTGCATCATGTTATTTTAATATATGAGGGTATTTGGTTAATGTTCTATCATTAATCTGCAGCACTGTTCTAGTTATTCAGTGACAGTTGTGAACAACACACTCACCAACAAATAAAACCGTTCCTGACCCTAAAATGGCTCTCCGGTAGCTCCCTGTATTATTTGCTAGACTAATATTCAATAACCAAACCAAGCTATTTATCTACATAAACCCTTGCTTCCTTTATCTTACTTGTAATACTTCAAGACTGTCATATCAGAGCAGTTTGTTTTTATGCCACACATTACACCCATTCTCATTCTAACACTGCCAAGTGAGCTTATTTCCCAAAGAAAGTCAGCTAATGTTATTATTGGCTGATGTACGAGAACACATATTAAAGCACCAATTTCATGCTTGTTTAGTTAAAAAAGAAGCATAATTTCTAGATAATTACTGTACTAGCTGGTGGCATTCTCACACATAGTGCAATTAATCATTGAAATCTGATTTTCGTTCTGGTAAGAACAGAGACTGACTGTCGTTTCATTACAACATTAGCATTAGTCTGATATCGCTATTATTCTTCAGCTTTTTAAATTTTTATGAAAACTCTATGATGAAAAGAAGAGACAAAGAGTGTTTAATTATACCTGTAATTATCATGCGGCACTGAGGAATATACTGTGTTGTTGCAAAAACAAAATATTACATTTTTAAACATTACATCATGCTCTACATGTTCATGGGGTCATTCTTTAGTGTCATGTGATTTGTACCTGATCACTGATGTTTAAGAATAGAAGAATGGTAATGGTAATCTACCTCACCCCCCAAAAATTACATTGTGAAAACTTGGCCAAGCAGACTACTAGACTTTATTTGGTACAAATGGCATTTGACAACTTTACATTGTTATTTTCTACCAAAATGGATCTTTGTTTATGACTGGATTGGCAATTCTGTTGTAAAGCTGTACATTCATAAATTTGCTAATTTTTAGGAACGCTTTTGTAACTTGTAACTATGCCACTGCAAAAATATTTTCTCCAGTATGTTCTTGCTAAGACAAAACCTTCTTGCTAAGTATGTGCCCACAGTCAGCTTTTTATCTACCCAGTTATTGAAGGTAAAGTAGAACAACATCCATTTATTGCGTTCTAATAGACTGATATTAGATCATTTCCAGTTTACTGTATTTTTATCACATCACCAGTACGTCACAATACAAAACTGACCAGAAACCTAGGTGTCCCTGGAAATCAACATTGTTCCAATGAATTTAATACCTTACTGCAGCACTGTCCAGTTTCTGTGATACTGAGGCCTGACATTTATCTGGCCTACGTGGTGGAGGGACAATAATGGAAGCCAGTGTTGACCACTACCTGTTTTTTAACATCAACCACTGTAAACCACACCCATGTTGCTACAAGAGCTTTTAAGACTATGCCCACAATAATGGTGGCAGCACACCAAAAATCCTAAAGGCTAGTGCTCACTGTAGGGATATCGTATAATAAGTTTATTAAATTGTTTTAAGACATGCCCTTAAATATATGTGCATCATTCTCCCCTGTGGATAACACAGCAAACCCAGCACGTGACCTTGGGGATCTCTAACAAGTATTTCCATACAGGAAGCATATGGCAGGAAGAGTATGTCACACAGGGAGCATAGGGCAGACAGAGTATCGCTCACACAGGAAGCATAGGGCAGGCAAATATGGCACACACAGGGAGCATAGGGCAGGCAGAGTATGGCACACACAAGGAACATAGGACAAGCAGAGTATGGTATACACAAGGAACATAGGGCAGGCAGAGCATGGCACACAGGGAGCATATGACAGGCAAATATGGCACACACAGGGAGCATAAAGCAGGCAGAGTATGGCACACAAAAGGAACATTGGACAAGCAGAGTATGGTATACACAAGGAACATAGGGCAGGCCGAGCATGGCACACAGGGAGCATATGACAGGCAAATATGGCACACACAGGGAGCATAGGGCAGGCAGAGTATGGCACACACAAGGAACATAGGACAAGCAGAGTATGGTATACACAAGGAACAGAGGGCAGGCAGAGCATGGCACACAGGGAGCATATGACTGGCAAATATGGCACACACAAGGAACATAGGGCAGGCAGAGTATGGCACACACAAGGTGCATAGGGCAGGTTAAGTATGGCACATCCAGGGAGCATAAGGCGGGCAAAGTATGCCACACACAGGGAGCATAGGACAGGAAGAGTATTGCAAACACAGGGAGCATAGGACAGGCAGAGTTTGGCACACACAGTGAGCATGTAGAAGGCAAAATACAGCAGGAGACAGAGAAACGCTAAGATGAACAATTCATACTGTGGTACAGTGCTGGTGCCCATCCAGCAGTTTGTATTAGATGTGAACAGGTGAACAATGTGAGCACTTTCAGTCTGGGTCTGATGTGTGAACAGTACAGGGCATTAGGAGTGTGAAGAACAGAGGTGTTACAGGTGTGAACAATGCAGAGGGGATTATATGTGTGAACAATGGAGGATTTTACAGTTTGAATTTGAGGTGTAAACAATGCAGGGTTCAGTTAATTTCGGTACTGATACCTTTTAAAGCTTAGACAAGGTAAGCAGTCACAGCAGGCAGACCTTTATGTTGCAGCCACAGGGGGGGGGGGTCACAGGCCTCCAGTTGGACAGTACTGCTTTGGTTTAAAGACCTAACCGATTGTCAGACCTTACTCCCCACTTCCATTAAACCAACACTTGAGGAAAATGCTACTTTGTTTCATTTGCAAGTGCAACACCATGACCCTTAAATTCAATAATGTGGAATGAACTGCAAAATGCAAGGTTTATGATGATTGGGTGAGAATCCACCAGAAATAGCCTCTAAATATGCATGTTTTAATTCACAAAAATGTACTTCCTAACTTATGGGTACTGAGAAGAAAGAAAATTCTCTATTGGAAATCATCATTTTTGTCAGTTGAGCCACTCAACCTGAAGGACCTTGATTAAGTTTTTATATTTATAGGTCAAAATAGGTTTTTGAGCCTGTTTATATAAATTCAGTGCTTGTCATATTTCAAGTCATTTTGAAATGGCACTGTTATATATATACTCCTGTACCCATGCATGTACCCAGCCAATCACTGTAAAATCATTTATGTGGCATAATAGCTGCATATATGCCTTTAAATGTCACATATAGCCATTGATCGCTGCCAAACATTCTTTGGAGTAAATTAATGATAATATTCTAGCCTCAGTTACAGGCAAATGAACGTTAGCATCTCTATCCAAAATTCTTTAAATTACAAAGGATTAATAAAAAATATATTTTTGGCACCTTCTACATCCCAAAATCAAATGCAAATAGCAAAAGTCAGGCCCAGGAAACAATACTTTTACATTTATATGTTTATAAATGTTATTGGATTTGATTTCCCTTTATGTGAGAGCAAGAGGCAGATGAGATGTGAATTGCTGAAGTAGATGTAAGCTGGGCAATAATCATTTTTTTTATGTAGGAGGTAGGCTTACATGGCTTCATATTGTGACATCGGGCTTTTAACTTCCCCAAAGGCATTTAAAGCACTCTTTTCAAATTCTACTGCTGCGTTGTTTCCTCTTTATCTGAACATCAAACTAATAGTTGCACAGCATGGTAGAGAGGCTGCAGCAAGACGGAATGACAGACATCAGTGCATTCCCTTAGGAAATCCTGCTAGGGGTCAGCTGTGCTGTACAACTCAAACTAGCCTGAATCCAGAGCGTAGGCATTTAAGGCTCCCCGCGTACTATACTCATTTCCATGTCTGTGATAATTAAAAGAAATCTCTTGTAAAACTAGTCTTGCAATGTACAGAAACCAAAATGAAACTAGAACATTGGTTTACAAACATAATTTAATAGAAAGGGGTGTAAATAGGCACATAAACCATGGCTGCCTTTGATAAATGTGAATATTTGAGCTTAGCACAGTTGACAAATAATGTTATATTATATAAGGTGTTTTGATACTTGAATAAATGCTAAATTATATACTGGGCATATTCTTAAAGGATAAGCACTCTCCATACTTTCAACTGGCTTTAAGCTGCTTGTGCTTCTTAGATGGAGCTACTCTTATTGGAAATAGAAGGGCGATTTAATAAACATAATTCTCTCACACAGTCATGTGTTGCCCGTTTATGCAATGGATTGATGTTTAATAGCCCAGTTGTATGTCAGTTCCTCTAAAAAATACTGACAATTTCCTTAGGACATAGGTCACAACTAGAAGTCATTTGGCATCATAGTTCAGTTCCATTTATACCCCAGGCTTTGATGTCTCATATACTTCTTTGAAGGTCCCCTTGGCTATTTATCCACTATCATTTCTGGACTATTGTAAGCGTTAATACTATACACGTGGCTGGCCTAAATTAAATAGGAAATAAATGTTATTGATTCTAGTGAATAGGATAAATGATCACTCACCTCATATAGAGGAAAACAAATGTTGTCAATCCATTCAAGTTGTAATCGAGGAAGCTCATCTTTCCTATTACGATCGAAAATGGCCTGGATACAGAAAAGAAATGACATAAGTTGTGCAGGGCCTTATTATTCAGCATCAATAATTCAAAACCTATCAATGTTGCAGTTGTCCAGCAGGCAGCTCATGTCAATCTTAAATTCATTTATCACAGATTCTCAGTGTCCTCAGGCTTCACCATGAGTCCATATTTATGGATATCCCACTGCAGTACAAGGGAATCTCAAAGCACAATTGTACCATCCCCAGTGCCACTGGGTTCCTATCCAGAAAACACTCACTTCTTATGTTGCTTCAGGACAGGACATTTTATTTGCCTTGTGCAAGAACAGATGCCCATCACAATAGACTGTATGAAACTGCATTTAGTCTTGGAACTAAACTGACCTTAGAAAACAAATGTAATCCACGGTGTATTCTGTCACTTGAAAGGATACACCTAAAGGATATTTCCTCAAACTATGGGGTCCGTTTACTAAAGTGCGGTAAAAATTTGCGCACAAAATACAGACAAATTTAACGCAGAATATGTTTCCGCAAGTTTATTAACCTGCGGTAAATATAAATTTGCGAATTTTCTTGCGCAAGAATATGTATTAGCCAGTTATCGCATCCGCTGAAAATAACGCTACATACATATTAATGCATGGTTTACTAAGCAGCGAAATGTGTGAAAGACAAAATTAACGCCAGAATATTCGCAACATTTTACCGCCATCTATATAGTGGCGTTAACTTATTTTTTGGCCAGAAAATTCTCAATGGGAGTTTAATTCTAATTTAAACTGTGCATTTAAATGCTACAAAGAGATAACTGATATGATTTCTTGTTCATAGGATTCTATTGGCAGAAGGGTGTGTGAGTGGATGGATGAAGTATGGGTTTATATGATACATACATGTTTGATTGGTGTCACTCTGTAATGTTGTTGGATGGTATAATCATCAGTCAATAAAGTTTATGAGTTTTGAAGATGCATTTCTGGCAATAAATGTCCCAGAAAAAATTGCCATAATTAACGCCATTATTAATGCATAAAACAACACTATTTTCTAGAATATAAATATGCAAATGTAAATTTTCGCCAGAAAATTCGCAACTCGCTAAAATTACCGCTAACGTAAGCTGGTTCGCTAACGTAGTTACCGCAAGTGATCGCAATGACTTCTGAGCACATCGCTGTTTAGTAAACTTAGTCGCTGCGAATATTCTGGCGGAAAAATATTCTCAGCAATAACATGCGGAAACTTAAGTTCAAATTTACCGCACTTTAGTAAACGGACCCCTATGTTTTAAATAAATACATGTTAAGCTTCAACCACAATTATGGCTCATGTATTATACATAATTGTGTACATGTATTGGAAGTTACCTGAAACTGCCAGAATCCTTATCATTTACACTATTGTCACACAATCTCATATATTTGTAGGCTTTGGTTATGGCACAGATTGCTTGTTAAATTCTTCAGGGTTAATTTACTATGGGCAAGGTTAACTTACTATGGGCATAGTTACTATGGGATAGAAGTACTGGACTACTATTGGCACTAAGATGTGTCCTATATATATATGTATATATTGGTTGGATAAATAAATCTTTTCTTATTTTTGAAAAGTTTTGTCACTTTTTTTCAAATCCTGTGAGTGGCATCACTTCTACATTGTATATATATATATATATAAACTGTCCACAGCTGGTGCACTCTGAATCCTTACTACAAAATGCCTGGGTGCTAGGTTATCAAACAGGTATCCAAAACTTGAAACAAAACCGCACTCACAGGTCTTTTTAGGAGATCAAAAAATTAGATTTCTTACGGTAGATAGAGAGATAGATTTTTTTTCATTACATGGATAGAATATATAAAAAACATAAAGAACATACTTAACATGGTTGTGGGGTTATGTTTGTAGGAATGACCATCTCAAATACATATAACTTACTGAAGGTGTCAGTTTGAGTTCTAATCGTTCACGGTCTCCTTGTTCGAAGAACTCACTGGTTACCAACTCAGCCACCTAAAACACAAAATGGCACTTTCAGATGTAGTTTGATGCTGTCGTTTATATAACCTCCATGGTATCCTCATCTGTCAAATAACATGACTTTCCCATCACTGAATCCACTCTTCAAAGTTCCTCCACAAAATGTAAATGTGTGCAATGGAGTCATTTTCTGCCTGATCCTTCCCTGCCTGCTAATCAGTATTCATTCTGCTCTTTCATATTACCCTCAGGATGTCATGGCCAAGGAAGACATTTGACTGAATGAGTGGAAAGCCTTCAAATTTAAAAACTATGTGGGAACGTATTCATCAATGTCAGCGTGTGACAGTGCCGGAGGTATCTCCATAATGCAAGAATACAAGCTCCCTGAAAGATGGGATACATTATAATGGAAAGATTAGAGCATCCAATTTAGTTTGCATCTTAACTATTAGCTTTTTTCCCCATCAAAAAATAATACTGCAGAGATAACCGTGTTTTGCTACCGCATTTGAATAATCTTAGATATTTCTTGTAGAAAGATGGGGGTGGAGTGGAATGAAAAAAAATATATATGAAGGACAAAGGACAGAAAGTGTAAAAACACAACAGCCATATTTGAAGGTAGGTATTGTGTTTATTTTATGTACAAGTTCTGTGTATTTAGCTTTAATGGAGAAATAAGGTTTAAAAAGTAGAAGGCTAGAAAAAAATTAACACGTTATGCTTTGAGCTTCTGTATCAGATAAAGATAGCCTATTAGCAGTAAAGATGTGTACATGTGAAGATGATCCCATCTTATTTTCTTCTACTTTTCAGATCCAGAGCTAGATCATTACTGGCTCTTACAGTAAGTTCAGAATATAAAATACAGCATTTTCATTGTCCTTTCAACTGAAAGCAAAGGATGGCAGCATAGGACAATGAAAATGACAAAGAAAATGCTGTATTTTATATTCTGAACTTACTGTAAGAGCCAGTAATGATCTAGCTCTGGATCTTGATGGACCATCTGTTGAGGGTCATTGACAATGCACATGCTCAGTATGCTCTGGGCTGCTGTTGGTTAGAAGATCCAGAGCTAGATCATTACTGGCTCTTACAGTAAGTTCAGAATATAAAATACAGCATTTTCATTGTCCTTTCAACTGAAAGCAAAGGATGGCAGCATAGCTTGATGTATGCACATATTCATGTTTATACATATGAATTTGGAGTGGTCACCTTGCTTGCATTATTTGAGGCATCTTCCCTAGACAGCTGTCTCACATCACCATGTATTTATAGTGACAGGTGTTGATGTGTAGTTGTGCAACTGAAAAAAAACCTCAGCCAGGGTAGGCAATATTGCAGCTTCCGTCTATATGTTCAAAAAGTATGAAGAATTTTCTGCATATTTATTCAGAAACATTGCAAACATTACTATATTTGGCTCCATTGTAACATGTGCAACTGTTTAGATGTAGTTGGCCATTATTTCTCTTTCTGCATAGTTAAGGACCAATTATATTATATTTTTTTTTTATTCCAATCCACTCCATCTTTCTTCAAAAAATATGTAAGACTATTGAAATAGGGTAGCTAAACACAATTATCCATGCAGTATTATTTTTTGATGGGCAAAAACAGCTGTCAAAATGCAAACTAAATTGGATGCTCTAATCTTTCATGTTATGATGTCATACAAAAATCTACAGGGCCCTTGTACAGACTGTGGGTTTTTTGAAGGGTCACAATCTGCCTCCAAGGACATCCTTACTCTAGAAATGTAGGTATGCAAAATAACAGCAATTACATATACATATATATATGTGTGTGTGTGTACAGTATGTGTGTCTGTGTGTGTGTATAGTTGGGGCTATGAAGATATATTGAAGAGGAGCATAGTGTCCCTTTTAAAGGGGATGTTCAACTTTAAAAATACTTTTAGTATAATGTAGAGAGTGATATTCTGAGACAATTTGAAATGTTTATTATTTTTTACTATTTGTGGCTTTTGAGCTATTTAGCTTTTTATTCAGCACCTCACTAATTTGCAATTTCAGCAATCTGGTTCCTAGGATCCAAATAAATCTACCAACCACACACTGATTTAACTGGGAGACTGGAATATGAATAGGAAAGGGACTGAATAAGAAGGCGAGTAAGAAAAAAGTAGCAGTAACAATATATTTGTAGCCTTTCAAAGTATTTGTTTAAACTTAATTTCTTTTTATGAGAATGTAAGCAGGGTGATTGATTGTGGGATGGCAGTGGGTGTGATTTACTTAGACTTTGCTAAAGCATTTAATACAGTGCCACACAGAAGGTTACTGGTTAGGCCTGGAACATAGTATTTGTACCTGGATAGAGAACTGGCTAAAATATAGACTACAAAGAGTGGTGGTAAATGGAACACTTTCTAAATGGACCAGTGTTGTTAGTGGGGTACCGCAGGGCTCTGTACTGGGTCCCTTGCTTTTCAACTTGTTTATTAATGACCTGGATGTGGGCATTGAAGGTACGTTTCTATTTTTGCAGATGATACTAAATTGTGCAGAGCTATAGGTTCCATGCACTTTGCAGAGTGATTTGTCTAAGTTGGGAAACTGGGCAGCAAACTGGAAAATGAGGTTCAATGTTGATAAATGTAAGGTTATGCACTTTGGCAAAAATAATATAAATGCAAGTTATACACTAAATGGCAGTGTGTTGGGAGTTTCCTTAAGTGAGAAGGATCTTGGGGTTTTTATAGATAACAAGTTGTCTAATTCTGGGCAGTGTCATTCTGTGGCTACTAACGCAAATAATGTTCTGTCTTGCATAAAAAGGGCATTAGCTCAAGGGATGACAACATAATTTGCCTCTTTATAGATCCATAGTAAGGCCTCATCAGGAGTATGCAGTGCAGTTTTGGACTCCAGTACTTAAGAGGGATGTAAATGAGCAGGAGAGAGTGCAGAGACGTGCAACTAAACTGGTTAGAGGGATGGAAGACTTAAATTATGAGGGGAGACTGTCAAGGTTGCAGTTGTTTTCTCTGGAAAAAAGGCGCTTGCAGGGGGACATGATTACACTTTAGTAAGTGCTATTTATTAATATATTGCTGGTATATAATTGGACAAGCATAGCATTACAGGGAAATAAGGATGTTCCACCTCTTACTATTTCATTATATGCTTTAATAGCAATTACATCCAAAGAGAAGCAAACAAATTTATTGCTCATTTGATATAACATCACTGAGTGTTTTGCATCAGTGAATTTCCTATGTAAACTCTCTTTTTTCCTTCTCGTTGATAACAAAAAGCAGATTACAATCTGTTGGAATATGACCTTCTCTATGCCGGGAAGGTATTGGGACTCACACATCCAGTTTACAGTATAACAACCATTTCCATCCACAGCCAAGGAATATACTTGCACACAGGGAATGTGGGAGAGACTGTGTTAATCACCTTTGGTCTATTTTTTAATGAAATCACAATGTAAACACAATGTCAAATGCAATGCTTTTAATTGTCTGAAAAGTGCCCAGGACTGTGTCCCATGGATAAGAAACATGCAGAAGAAAAGGTTTGGTTGTTTTTTATGGACCAAAAATATTCTGTTGAGAGTTTTCTTTCTGAAAAAGATCTGTAGGGTTAATTTACCATACCCGGGGGCGCAAGGGTGAAAACATTATCATGGTCAGAGCCCCATCGTCACCTGCATTCTCTGCTACTTCTTAACTCGTGCATATGGCTGATTGTGGACTGAGTTCTGTTTCCTAAATTACACATACACCCATATGTAATACAAGGTGCTAAGTTTGTCCAGGTGCAGTAACCTGGTAGATCCTTCCAGCTTACTTGTTGCTATGGGTTATTGCACCTGGGCAAAATTAGTGTATTTTATTACATGAGCCCACTTGTGTATTTCCTATTCAAGTCAATCAGTGAGAGGAGGTCAAAATCCTAAAAGCATTGTGTGTGACACTGGCCTAATAAATTATATGTTAATACTGTTGCTTAATCTTTTGCTGGGCTAATAAATCTGGTGCACTATACCATTTTATCAAGAGTTATAGCTTGATAAACATTTTAAATGTCCCTTAAAACCTCCCACGTGCACTCACCTATTCTCTGAATGGGCACTGGCAGACCAAACACAGAGGACTCCCAAGTTCCTGATCTACTCCCATGTAGCACCCACCTTTCACCCACTTGTATGCAGAGCTGCATACAATGTAAGGCCCAACTTTTTGCTCTTCCTTCTAGGATCAATAGAATTACTCTATAGGATGCAACATGTGGGTCCAAGTGCAAAAAGAGGGTGTTAGGGCCTTTTCTCTGCCCCTTGCTGCACTGTAAATAAGCCATCATAAATAATATACATGAAAGCAAAATATGAATGAAATCTCTTTTTGGTTCCTTAAAGGCATGGTTTTGTGAAAACAGTAATGCTCAGATAGGAATATTCACTCACAGCAGCAAATATATCAAACCCAACATTAAATGGCTTCTCCCCAGACAGCTGCAACTGCTTGGGAATTCCAGGTCCAAGAGGCATCTTTTGGCAATATTTCATTAACATTTCCAGCATCAAAAAGGTTACATCTCCTGCTTGGGTTTTTGTAAGTCATAGTAGCCCTTGTAATATTGTTTTATCAGCATGTTCTTCCCCTGCCCTGCTATAAATCAACACTTGCCTGTCTAGAAATCTCCCATGGTTTGGTTGCAGCTCCAAGGTCACACGCTGTCATTAACATTGATCTAAAAGAAAAAAGATTGATCAAAGCAGGGATACGATGATTACCATAGTACCCCTACACACACATATAGTCATTTATATACAATAATAGGTGACCCTTAGCATTATTATTGTCTGAGCTAGACAAAAAAGCAGCATATTTAGTTGAAATTAAAGAAACACTATTGCTAAATTCAAAAGCATTTGTGCATAGTCACAGTGTTTGAGGGGATATTATTAGCCAGCTAATTTGCCCTATCTACATTTTTTATTAATTATTTTAATAGCTCTAGGTAGTTTTCTGTTGCTAAATATATCCAGTTTTAATGTAGTTACTTTCTTATCACTAATTAATATTCAGAAGGGGTCAAACCCTTGTAATGAGGTGATCACTGGCATTCAGATAGGATTTCTGACCACTACGGCCTGAATGCTTTGTCATAAAGATTGTTAGAATATCAGTCATAAAGCAAAATATATCTACTGCTCTACTCACATATAAAGTAAGAAAATTGTATTACACTTACAAGAAGAAAATAAACTATTATGACCTTTCATTACACATTTAAAGAGCAAGTGCAAAATTTACATGCAGCCTGCCATGGTTTGTACATAAAAGGCAAATCCTTGATTTCTCCACTTTATTGAACCTGAGAATAGCTTCTATTGCTATTCCTTAATTTCACTGCCACACCAAAGGGGACTATCTGCTGTCAATCACAGATGTATATAATGACAGGAGGTCTGTGATGGACCAACGTATATTTTCTTGACTCAAATAGATCAGCTGAACATGCATGACCAAATACCACCCACAGTGCAGTTTTACACAGGAAGGGTCATTTACAGATTCCGGGGAGCAAATGCTAGAGTACTAAGAAAGAACATATGTCCCAGGGAATGCTGCACACTGAAAGCAATGCAGGGGGGCACAAGCCAGCCCTACCATACCACCGTCCATAGAGCATTATTCGGCTATTCATTATTAGGCTATATATTATTAGCCTTTATGCTGCATAGGCTACGAGAATATTAATATGGCTGTTAATGCAAAGACTGGAGTCCTCCATTACAAGCAACATTCCACTGGTTATTCTCTCTTTGACATCAGAATATGCACCTTGGACTGTTAGGTCATTTCTCCTGCTGGCTTATTGTAACAACTAAATACTAAGGTACTGTTCTGCTTTTCCTCTCTGGGTATTTGATTTATTGAGTATAAATAACCTAAAATGTCCTGACTGTTCTTACTTTAGGAAAATACCAGTACTGGCATAGTTGCATGGTGTCACTTGCAACCTTTACTTGGCCATATGCAAGATGATATAAGCTGCTGACTTGGTCGCCCCAAGCTGAATATTTTGTTTAATGTTACATGTATGGCTGACACCCTACCTAACTAATATCTGATCAGGGATTGGCCAGCTATCTAACTGGTAGATGTGGTCCTCCCCAAGGGGTCTGTATAAGCCCCCATCTCCTATCCTATTACTTATCACATATCCTATGACAAATAGGCTGAACAATCGGGCCAAATCACCAAAGATCTTCAGATGAGTTTGTCAAACAAGCAGAACTTTATATGTATGGCAAGCTTTTGTTAAGACTTAAACTATAGCCTAAGCCAATAAAACATCCTCAGAGACACAAAGAATAACAAGGAAAGTTTGGACCAATAAAAATACAAAAGCAAAATGATGCTATAGAAGCTCTTGATACAAATGTTTTTGTTATACCAAGACCTTCATGTCAAATTCTTGAATTTGTTTGTGAAGTTAAACCACAGATGAACATGTTTTCATGAGTGTCCAGTTGGAAGAATGGCATTTAGAGCATAGGAAAACAGTAAGCAAGGTCACTCAGATGCACAGAGCTTGACTAACTCCGTTATGTCAAATGTATGATCAACTTTCTTCTATTTCGCAGGCTGTGCTTCCAGACAAACACTTTTACCAATGTTTGCTTCATATCTGACACATTTATCTTTTATTGATGTTTATTCCAAAGCCTGAAGCAGCAGTGACCTTGATGCACTGCAATGACTGTGATCTTTACTAGACATTATGAAATGACACAGCACAGTACCAATACTAATGCACTGCCCATCTGCCGCTTCAAAATATACAATGAAGAAGAAAGAGCCAGATAAAGGCATTGTTTTTCCTTACCGGAATATAACCCTGTGAGATTTAACATTCCAGTTGTAGTCTCCTTTATTAACCAGTTCAAAAAACTCATTTCTTCTCCTGAAAAACAAAAAGCATGTGCAGGTTAATGGGATCAGAGACGTAAAAATAGAATTTTTTATAGGATGTGATGTTAAGAGATTTGCTTGCCACTTGCACCTGACAATGTTATCATGACAATTTATCAAGATGGATCAGGCTCCTGCCTTGATATAACAGTACCAGTCTCTCTCTGGAGATAGCGTGACATGCATTTTTGTATGTGGAAAGAAATTGCTGTTGTTTTAAATATAACACTGAAGAGTTTAACTCTTTCTCTGCCAGCAAAGAATAATATATACCATACTGTGCACTGTTCAATCCTTTCATCAGCACGTAGGATAAAGGTAACACTAATATGAAATAGAAACCATAGGTTTTTAAGCTAAAATTTCCAAGGATCATGACTGAGCAGTGTAGGTAATGGCTGGAAAAGGAGTTTGCACCATCAGCAAGGTTATTGCAGGAGTAATGGTAATGATTGATTCTATTGTGGGTTTGAAAACAGGTTGGATGTGTTTTTAGGGGGAAAATAAATAATTATAATTTATTTATAACGATCAGTGGTAATTGTTGAGGGAGCAATTTGATTGCCATTTTGGCTCCAGGGCATAGTTGTTTCTTCCCTATGAGGATGAATTGGCAGCTGGCCTGCTGGAGGTTTCCTGTTCCTTCTTTTGGAATATTTTGGAATGTTTTAACCTTATGGATATATGTCTTTTTTCAGAACCATATTTTATGCATCCCTATCATTCAGACTATGGTGATGCCCCCTGGGGGAGGAGGAACATTGCCATGGGAGGCTCAGTCTGAAGACTTCTGTGAGTACGATATGGGGGAATTCATTTAGGGTAAGATTTGGGATTTATATATGCCTATGATGCTGGACAACCTAGTTTACATACAGGGTCTGACTGGGGGGACTGGGGCATGCTGCGCCACATTTGGGAGCATGCACGCAACGCTGCATTTGGGCACATGCATGCAAAATCGTGTTTGGGTGCAAGCGTACACAAAGTTTTTTTTTCACTGCAACCTCCGAGACATGGGTTTGCAGCATTAAAAGGTGTGGACCAGGGCTGGCGGGGCCTGCAAGACCTGGGGGCCCACCAGTTTTTTTCCTGGTGCCCATGGCCCAGTCTGACCCTGTTTACATAAATCATGGAATTTTGATAGTCAATTTGACCCCTTTTGGACAGAGAAAATTTTATGATCATTGAATCTAAAAATAACAAAACCCATGTTTGTTATACATTATTCTAAAGCATATTGTAACTTACTGGTGCTTTATACATAGAGTTGTCTGATGTCACCTTTCCTGGAAAAAAATACAGATATTCCAATACTTTTATACTTTTCCCTATTAATAACATTGGCATTATGCACCATTTTTACTGGCCAGGTTGGTAAAATACCAGATAGGTAGAAATCCTATTTATGCATAAGTGATATTAATGGGGATGCTAATGCATATGAAGGTTTTCATGATATACAGTACATAGTGGAAATAAATCTGCAGAGACTGGACTTTTCTGAGTTTTCTTGAAAACATTTGACCACTCATCCCTGTGGCTTCATCACCTCAACCAATCATCCATTAATGATATTGATGAAACATAACGATGATGATAATGATGATGAAGCATAGCTATAGTCATTCTAAGTAGATGTGGCCCGATGTGGCCTAATGTTAAAAGATAGTAAGTAGGCTGGAAAGTTACTAGTTGGTTAGGTTTGTTTAAAACTTCTGCTAATTATAGATATGCACCCAATGATTTAATTTTATTGAACAAGATTTCCAGGTTAAATTCAATCTTGTATG
>CM044447.1:75119582-75132630 GCA_024363595.1 Xenopus borealis | reverse complement strand
TCACACATTTCTCTGTTTAGTAAACCAGGCGTTAATGTGTACGTAGCGTTATTTTCAGCAAATATGATAACTGGTGAAAAAAATATTCTTGCGCAAGAATATTCGCAAATTTATATTTACCGCATGTTAATAAACTCGCGAAAACATATTCTGTGTTAAATTTGTCTATATTTTATGCGAAAATTTTTACCGCACTTTAGTAAACGGACCCCTAAATTAATCAAATAGTCTTATTATATATACTGTACCAATTGATCAAAGTTCAAGTCTTCCAGGAATTAAATTAGGGATGCACTGAATCCACTATTTTGGATTCGGCCGAACCCCCAAATCCTTCCGGAAAGATTTGGCCAAATCCAGAACCATATGCAAATTATGGGTGGGTGGGAAAACATTTTTTACTTCCTTGTTTTGTGCCAAAAGTCGTGTGATTTCCATCCCTGGCCCTAATTTGGATTAATTAGGATTCGGATTCAGTTCGGCCTGGCAGAAGGATTTGGCCGAATCCGAATCCTGCTGAAAAAGGGCCGAATCCTGGCCGAATCCCAAACTGAATCCTGGATTTGGTGCATCCCTAAATTAAATGTCTCAGCGCTACCGAAGAACATTAGGTCTAAAGGTATTAAAACTCAAAGCTGGCTATGGGCAACTTTTAAAAATGGTTCTCAAATTTGGTGATATTGAATGATATTAACTGCAGGCTTAATTGTTTTTGTAAAAGATACCCTAATCTTTATGGATTGATTGGAACAACTCTTTCTGTAACAAATAAGGATAAATCTACCTATTAATGTTAATTTAAAGATCAATCCTTTTTTCAAGATTTACGGTTATTCTAATTACCTTTATGGTATTTAACAGCTCAGAATAAACCAGTGAGAAGAAGAAACACATTGTATACAAGGGTGTGTTAAAGCTCACAGTTTTCACCATTCTGAGACAGGTATTTTATATGTGCTGAGTAGAAATCATTACGTTTCTTGTCCTGAATGGCAAAAGTGCTGGAGAACTTTTCCCATCCAGCTAAAATGGTGACTGTGGCATTAATTTAATATATGGCACATTTGAGGTATATTTATGGTATTTTCTAAGAAGTCCATTTATTAAATCTTATTGTTTCTGGTTGAGGTTTTAGGGGCAATTTTTTTTGGAAAAAAATAAAGAGATGCGTGTGAGAGACTTGTCATACCCCAAAGATGCTAAAAATCAGAAAACAGACTCTCAAACCTGTCGAGGTCATGTAGAAGCCAATGGCAGATGTCCCTTAATTTCTTAACATGGTAATCTGCGCTGGATAATCTGAAAAATTATGGATTTTTGTCTGATAATCTGAAAAAGTTATAAAGTCAAGTTTTCAGAGCATCAATCGTACCTATTAACACTTGATTTTGGTGATTTTTTTCAAGAAAAATTATTGATAAAGTAGTCAAAATCATGGAAGACCATGGTCAGGTTTGTTTTAAAAAAAAAAATTAGATTCATTTGAGTTTTAGTAAATGTGCCCCTATGTGTTGCCAATACCTTTGAAGGTGCCACAGTACCATCTGTTAGAATTTTATATAAAAACCTTTTATCACCATCATGCTGAATTCCATGGGCAAATATAAATATACCACTGATATATTACCCAGTTCTTTACAGATTATTTTGTATACATGAAGGATAATAAGTAAAATACAATATCATTCATAAATATTCTCTATTTTTTCACTTTGTTTCAGCAAAGCTGGATTTTAATTTAAATCCCAGTGAGACAGGGAGGGAAAAAAAAATTTACTCTTTTTGATAAAAATAATAAAAAGCCCAGAAACCTTTTCTTGGCTAATTTTTCTTTGTCCCTTATCAATACCTATATTTGAGTTATCACAAAACAGTTTGTGCTTTGGTAATTTTGTACTAATATAAACAACATCCACAGCTCCTATCCATATGTCAATATCTCTGGTGTATAATGATCAATTGCCCAAGGCTTCATGATCAGATGTGCCTCCTGGCTGGGTATAGGGCCTCGCAACTTTAAAGGATCTCAAAATCCCATTCAGAGTTCAGAGATGGTTTACATTGTAACCAGTGAACCTGTTCAAGGATCCCATTTGTCAAGCCCATCTGGCAGCCTCTGACATTTAAAATGAGCATGGCTCATTTGTACCAAATTGCAAGCAGTCTCAAAACAGTCTTACTTCATACAAAAATGACTAATATTGTGGCATAAACTATGTCTCCTGTGCCTTGTGTCTAGCCATGTAAACAAGTACAAAGACTGAAAGCATTAACCCACTTGGTGCCAGGTCAGTTGCTTGTTACTGTTCATCTTCTTATAGCATTAACATATTAACTTTTGCTCATCCATTAATGTTATGTTACTTTTATAAATTCACAATTGTAATTAATTTAATCCTCAGATACTGTTTATGCCAGTAGTATCATAGAGAAAGATTAAGAAGGTTTCTTCTGGTTAGTAGAAGATTGGGAATAGTACTTATCCACTACACTATTTGTTTCCCTAAATTGTTCAAGGAACAGGACAGTAAATTGTTTCACAGTACAGTAAATTGTTTCACAGTACAGAATCAAGTGAAACAATAATTATAGGACTAAAGACTAAAGAGAGAACTGAAAGGGAAAGTAGAAATATGACTTGTCCTTTGTCCTCTCTGTGAAACTTCTGACCTTCAAATTAAGGTCCTCAATATTGGTGTTAGTTACATATAAGAGAAACAACTTGTACTGGATCAGAATCCAGATGGACCTGGCTGATTCTGTAAAACTGAGGTTTCAAGTTTCTAGACTTCATATTGAAATACCTCCTTGATATTACCAGTCTTGATATTATCAGTTTTAAAGTGCCTACATAAAGCATGTGTAATGGAGTGGCTGACATGGTAATGACAATGCTGATGACATGTTTCACCCCATCATTGCACATGTGACATAAGATTCAGCGTATACCCAATGGAACAAAAAAAAAACAACAACTTTTGCTCTTAGATAAAAAAAACAAAAAGCTCATGTAGGTGGCAACTTTTCACTGCTATTGTTATAGAAAACTGACAGTGCAAGCAGTTAGTGTTTTCTTTAAGCAGACTGTTACAGAAAATGGTTTAATTGACACAGAAACCAGAAATTGAGATTTTTGGAATCATAGGTGTTTTTGGCAAAGATAAAATGTCTAGGGCCATTTCAACTGGAATTTTAATTACCTGCTCAAGGGTGATGACCCCAGATGATCTGTTTTGCCAGTTTGACTTTCAATCCTAAAACATGTATACAAGGCCTAACTAGTGCTGAATTCATTGCTATATTCCCCTGTCTCTCCACGAAGTTTCCGTTGAGTAAAAGCACTTTCCATATCTGAGAAACAATCTTGATGGCAGACTACCTCCAAATGGTGTTTTTATATAACTTTGATTTATTGTTTAGTGCTGCAGTCTGTCTTGTCACTCTGCAACTATACAACAAGATGTGCCACAGCTGAAGGTACATGGAATTGTAAAATCTTTGTATCTATTGGCAATCTGTTTTTTTATCTTTGCATGAGAGGCCATAGCATGCCCCCCCCCCATTCTCCAAAATAAATAGTAGGATGCATGTGAAAGCTTTTACTGTGGATTAGGGGTCCCTAAACAGTAATGTGCAGTTTTACTAGAATTTCCAGTTATATTGGCTGTTTGTAAACAACATAAAAAAATTTACCTTGTGAAAAAACGTTGATGTTCTTACTATCCCTGTCTGTTTGCTCACTATCTTCCATTCTGAACTTTGTTTTTCTGTATCTTAATTATCCTATTCCCTTTATCGATAAATAAAGCTGCTATTTGAAAGACTAGGGTAGAAGACCTAGAGAACAACCCACTAGGGTAGAAGAACTAAAGCACAACCCACCAATTGCAGAATACTAATATTTAATAAACGAATAAGGAAGCCATAACACATCTTGTATAATATACCATTAATATTAATTCTTCAGTAATATTGTATAGTTATAGATTAAAATATCAGTATATTTATAGAAGGATTTTACAAATCTGGCCTATAACTTTCCTGCAGCTATGAGATTTATATTCCACATGTAACAGTTAACAAGACTGGCACTGAATTTTAGTGATGGCATTTTTCCTGAACTATGGGCTTGTAAACACAACAGGGAACCATTAGGATTCATGTAACTGGGAATCTTGCCCTTAACTTCTACAAACAAATGGGCTGTTGGCTGTGCCTCTGCTCATGCCCATCTGTCTAACAGGCATTGTGCCCGATCACAATGCGTATGGCTATGTCTCACCAAAGCAAAGGGGAGGTATGAACAATAATCTGAAGCTTGCCTTAGGGAAATTGTCTATTGCACCTCTACCCAGCACTAAATACATATTCATTCCCAGTGGAAGACACTGATAAAATGCATGACAGAAGAATAAAAAAGATGGGGAGATCATTAAAGAGTAATTTTCTGCCTATTAATATCACTTATGGAAGTGTTACAATGCAACATTTAAACCTCTCTTTCTCTTTTTTGTTTAGGGATATCAAATACGTGAGCTTCTGGCTGTTGTGAACAAGTCCCAGGATGCTCAGTTGAATAATACTATTTAAATGAAAATTATAAAATGTAATCTGAGAAGTTCTCAGAAGTGAGTAAAAAACACCAATGTTTTCTGTTTTTCTATAATTTTTTATAATGTTTCCACTTGACCTACTTTAACAAGAATGTAACTGAGCATCATTCTCTTGTGAGAAAATAATTTGTAATAATATGTCATTTATACAGAAGTTTATTGGAGAAAACCCAACCATATTAGAAGCACTTTACATTTAGTACTTAAGGGCAATAAGTTAAGTTTAAGGGTCACTGGTGGCCCAAACAGTTACAGAGGAGATTGCAGGTACTGCAAGTTGCTTCAGTAACGTAATAAAGGCTTCATTATGATAAGGCTTATAAATAATGTGGTTGAACGGTTCCAGATGGCCAGTTTTTGAGGTATGAAAGTAATAGACTTCAATGGCTCTGCACCAATGGCAACAGAGCGTGAAGAAGACCTAACAATGGCAAACACAGCTCTACTTGCTATTGGCCGATCATGGAAAAAGTGGATACTACACATTTAACCAACTTTGCATATGGTCATATTTATAGACTGCTTTGTCTGTGCATTTAATTCCTCATAAAAGGCAAAAAAGAATAAATATTGTGATTGTGGCCAATGGTCATCAAACAGAGACTTCTGTGAACATCATACGAAAGGAAGGTCCAAATAGTGTGCAGTCTGAGACTGATAAATTGACTGACTAGAAGTATGTTCTGGTGTATTCATTTATCCCTCATTCTGGGGCAAATTCACTAAGCAGCGAAAATGCGCTAGTGATGGCTTCACCACGATTCGCTGGGCGAATTTTCGCCAACCGCTGCTAATTCACTAAAATGCGAATTTGTGCTCAGGGAGGCGAAAAGCAGCAATGTTTTGCTACCGTTACTTTGTCAGGCAAAGTGCATTTACACTAGCGATGCCTAATTTGCATATGGTGCGAAGTTGAAAGTATAATAGAAGTATATGTTAAAGCCACTACATTACACTACACAAGCCCAGGAAATCTTTAATAAATAAAATAAAGTTGTCCTATTGCCCTAAACATGTGCCCCCTGTATAGTTGTGTTGCCACATGTTAGGAAATGTAGGGGGGAAGGAGGGTAACCTCCCCAAAAAAATTACGCTATTTTTCAGACTAAAGACACCAGCGTTTTTTTGGGACTTAGAAAATATTTAAAGTTTTTTCTTTTCAAACTCCTATCTATTGTATTGAACTTCTCCAGGTCTGACCTGGTGAAGTAAAGTCTAGCGCAAGAGGTAAAGTTTAGTAAAATGGTCATCTTAGTGAATTAGCGTAGTTACGTCCCTTCGCCAGTGCACAACTTCACCTGGCGTAAGGGTGCGAAGTTGCGCTAGTCTACTTCGCTAGCGAAATTTCACCATTACTAACATTGTTAGTAAATTGACAAAGTTTAGGAATGACGTCACGCTGGCGTATGTGCTAGCGTTAGATGCTTTGGGATTTAGTGAATTTGTCCCTCTGTTTGTAGATGATGAGAAGATATATATTACTTATCCTGTGACTTCAGAATTTTCAGGACTCCTCTGTGTATGAATATGATTTATATGGTTTCACATAAAACTGCAAAGTATATTATAAGCACCATCTCTCCCTACTATGCATGCTATGCCACAGCCACCAGTGTCGGACTGGGCCGGTGGGACACCGGGAAAAAACACAGTGGGCCCATGGCCTTTGTGGGCCCTGCCAGACCAGCTAGGTCAGTTCAATTTAGTGGAAACAGAAAATGTATATGCTCGTATGCTATACTTTTTGGCTGCTGTCACTGCTGATTTCAATGCAAAAGTAGCTTCCCTACAGTAGAATCATGGAGCAGTTGAGCCAAAAAACAGGGACATTATGAAGTCTACAGATGTAGGCAGGTACTCAAAATAAGGACAAATTTTTCCAAGGACAGAGGTAGTAGGTAGAAGAGGCATATGCCAAGGGCGCAACATTAAGGGGTGCTAGGTATATACCTCTTCTGCCTGCCTACTCTTAATTCCAGCTTTTGAGCTATAAAAACCTTATGAGTTAGCACTAGTACTAAAAAAAAACTGTCTAGACACATTTATATCCCAGTAGCATAATCATGTAAATATCCCAGGTAGCATAATGACATCATATCTCTGATTGGTTGCTATGGGTTAATGCACTAGGGCAAGTTTGGCCAGTGTTAATAAACTATCAAATAAAAAAATCCATGTGTGGTTTACTAGAGAGAAAAGTAAATAATTTTCTGATGCATTATGAAACATAACCCTGCACAAAGCTGAAAAATGGCAATCGGTTTGTGAAAATGAAAAGAGAAACTGAAGACTTAGCCTTTAGCTTCAATGATGGAGACACTTCACTGCACTTGTAGGCAGGCTGTTAACGCAACCATAACACAGTGTATTTATTTTTTTCTGAAACAAATACATTTTGTTCTGGTTGTTTAGGTGTGCGTATATGTGTCTGGGAATACTATACAAAAATGAATAATCTAGCACCGACCGAGTGATCGGCGCAGTCCATGTGTGTAATGTAAAAACCATTCAAACGACAAACAAGCTGTCTCAGCACATAGCAAATCGTTGCAATTTTCAGGCTGATTTTAAAGTTTTTTTTTTCTTCATTACGCTGGCTAATACAAAGATTGCTGGCATCAAATAAAAGTGGCTTGTGCTGTGCAGTGGCGACAAACTGGGATGTGACACAAATGCATATTACGAAAGCCGCTAATAGGATTCAAAGTCATAAGCACAAAACAAAATTAATTTCTCTCATTCAGATGCATGGCATGACGAGGACATTTACAGTCTCAAAGGGGATAAATGCTAAACTGAAGCAAGCATGAGCATCTCACATCCAGCTAGTGCCTAGACTTTTAATCAGCCTGGTGGTTGGTGGCTCAGGAAGAGCTGGCTGATCCAAGAACATAGCAAGGCTCTGCAAGGTAGCATCTTATGTAGGCAAGCACATTAACATACAACTGATTTATAGTATCACTTTATTGTTCAAGAATTATTTGTAAAAATGGACAAAACAACAACTGATAAGGGACTGTGGCTGGGGGATAGCAGCTATAGTAGGGAGAGATGGTGCTTATATTAGCAGTGGGGATAATAATCTCTGAGAAGAAACTGTGGCTGTCAGATCGGAATGGGGGGCCCTGGGCCTACTGGGGCTGCTAGCCAGGGCCCCACTACAGACCCCTGGCTGCGGCGCCACACTATTGAGATCGTGCACAATGCCCCCATCCACTTGCTGCTCCACCAAGAGAGTGCACTTGTGCACATGCCTATTACCCAATAAATGTAGTGCGTGTGTGCGCCTGTGCACAAGCGCACACTCTCGGCAGAGCAGCAGAGCAGCAGCACAGCGGGGAGGTGTTGTGCACACACTCAGTGGCACGCCGACTTGGCTGTGGGGTTCGGGGGTCGGAAGGGGGGCCCTGGCTAGCAGCCCCATGGGCCTGCAAACCCTGGGCCAGCAGGGTCCACAAAGGCCGTGGGCCCACCAAGTTTTTCCCGGTGTCCTGCTGGCCCAGTCAGACACTGGTGGTTGTGGCATAGCAGGTATTGTAGGGAGAGAGGGTGACTATAGTAGAAGTGGGGATAATAGTCTCTGGGAAGGGACAGTGGCTGTGTGATAGCAGGTATAGTAGGGAGAGATGGTGCCTATAGTAGTAGTGGGGTTAATTGTCTCTGGAAAGGGACTGTGGCTGTGGGATAGCAGGTATAGTAGGGAGAGATGGTGCATAGCAACAGTGGGGATAAAAGCCCCTTAGAATGGACTCTGGCTGTTACAATGTAAGTACATGTGCCAAATATGGTAACAATAAAGCTAAGATCAGTGTCTAAGGATGAATACCAGTACTTGAAACTCAATTTCCAGTACATGTATGTACCATTGCACATAATCTGTATATTCCAATTTTTGAGTAGCTTTTCATATTTACTCATATTAACTGTATTTATTATTTTTTTGTTGCATCAATATATCTAGCTTGCAATATAAAAATACATACTCAAAATGGAGAGTGATGTCTGTGGCCAGGATAGACTGCTTCAGCAGCTGCATGAGGTCGCTGTAGTCCTGTGATGACAGGTTGGCAAAAATGTTGTGCCCCTGTAAGACAAAAACTACCAGGAATAAACAACAATATTTGTGTGTGTGCAGGACACAGGGTTACATTTCAGAGGAAGCAGCACATCTACGATTCGGGATAAAATTAAACAGAATCATAGGATTTTTCAAGATCTAACTGAATCCCACTATTCCTCCCACTGGCAGAAAATAGGAGTTGCAACTCTGAGACTGCTCCTACACGCATAATGCAGTCAAATCCACATAATGGGCGAATGTAGTAAGAAATGTTTATCCTTCATGTTCAGTAAGGCCAGGAGTCCTAAAATACTAAAAAGTGAAACATTTTATCTTCTGAGTGAATGTAGCCTCTTTCCTTTTATGACAATCTTAATCTAGCCAGACAAATAAATCTCTCAAATAAAAAAAAAAAATGTTCCCTTGAAATCTCAATATCTCTTAATTCACCTCTTTACTAAGAAATCATTTTCAATATTTTTTTAAAGCAGGGACCTTTTTTCCACCGGGTGAATATTTTTTTTTTTTACTTTTGCCTGAACAATATTAGACAGAAGATTGGGAACTTATTTACCTCTAATAGTTAATCTTTTCATGCCTGGTGTAATTCTTTTAGTAATTCTGTTAGAGTAGCTTTCAAAAAACTATAGGTGGGTGACCAAAATATTGTGTTGGGGGTAACATGTTTGGCCATATGGATAAATATAGAGCTGTCAGAGATTTTCCATACACTGCAGATTGCATACTGAGACCAATATAAAAAAAGCATTTTACAAATAAACTCAAAATGTTAGCACATATATACAGATGGGTTTATGCAATCATATGTTGTTGGCCTGTGTTTATTTGTGTATGTGTTTCTGCAATGGCAACAAAACAAGGAAAAGTTGAGGCAGAACATTTGTCCAATGCTGTACATTGACATGTGGTTTCACAGAACTCAATGCATATATTCATACAGATGTTCAAAATGTGGCTCCAAACCCTTGTTGTTATATGACCATCTGCCGCTGTTAGATGCAAAGAAATAGAGCATCACAGACAATGAACTGCAATGCAAGCAAATATCTATGGTGCTTTAGGCTAACACATATTTTATTAAATCAAGATGCAGCAAATGTTTCTGAAAGAAACATTGTGTAGCATCTTTGCATCCTGACTTGGAGATCTGTTACATAACTGACTTCTCTTTTTTTCCTATATATATAACTGACATTTAGGGGGTTATTTATTTATTATGGTGAAGCTGTTTTTTAACCCAAACAAGGGTATTTTTCAGTCAAAACTCAAATTTTCAGGTTAAAATTTTTTTAATTTTTTTGTAAAACTCAATTATTTTAGACCTATTACTGGAAATAGCTCAAATGTGTAAATACTCCAGCTAAAACCTGTGAGTCTCATGTAGAAGCCAATGGCAGAGGGCCCTTGAACAATTTCAAGATGTTTGTATTCGAATTTTCCCCCCCAAATTCACAGATTCTTTTATACCATTCAAGTTTTTTCATAAATCAAAAAACATTTGAGTTGTGAGGTTATTCAAGGTATAGAGAAACCACAAACCTCTAAAACTCAACCTCTGATAAATAACCCCCTTAATGTAGCATTCAGGTGATCGTTCAGCTTCTGCATCAATCCTTGCCCTAGTGAACAGTTATTTGCATGTGGTCTAGTAATCCATAACTACCAAACATTCTCTTGCTCTCATATGGGGGGGACAAGTAAATGTTACCGGTTCCTTGGCTGCCATGGGCTTGCAAACCTAGTGCAGTTTGTGCACTTGTGATACTTTACCTCTTTACCACATGCACCAACAATAGGGTTTCTTTTCCTCATGCAACAATTAGGTGAGCAGTAGTGTCCTGGGGTGTTAACAAACCCTCAAAAATATTTTATAGCTCTGTATTTTTTTCCTTATTATTAGAACATATTACCCCTTATATTATTTTAAACAGACAACCAATAAATTCTACCTGCTTATTGATTGCTATGGGTAATTGTTACACAATATTTAACTTAAGTAAACTGTTTTTCTGTGGTTTAAAAATAAATTCTGTCTCTGAACCAACCTGTAGTGATTCAGGCAAGGCTGTCACTGAATTGCTTAAGAAAGGGATAATGCAGGGAATAAGCACATGATAAGCCCCCTCCACACCAGATTTAAGAACCAATTTGTAAAACACGCCATGCATTTTTCTGTGTTAATGGAAAGCATTTCATTGTAGACAGCAGTCATCAGCGGACACGGCACTGGTTCTTGCAACACATGGAGTCCTCTGCCATCTACTGGTACATAGAAATATCTATTGGCCCTTCCAAAAAATGCTTTCAGGGAGAATATTGATACAGGAGCAGGGAAGTATCCATCAGTAATACAGATGGATCTGTTAGAATTAATCATCAACATTTCCTCTCTGAGAGGATATCCTGAAGGTGCCCTGCTAGGGAAGGGGCCACCTCCTCCTAAAACGAATGTTGAAATACAAAGTGCTAAAAAATGAGTGTCACGTCTAATAAAGCACATGCCTTACACACACGACCTGATTAGAGGCTTTCTGGTAGGATTCATTAAGGGGTATTTATTCCAGTACTATGTGATCACATGATGGATATAGAACAGCCAGACAACAATATGTTTTTCAAATTCCTGCTGTCCAGGTGCTGCACTGCTTTATGTAACTCGCCCCTCTCGTCTGGGTCCTCACAGGATCAGTGTAGCTGAGCTATAACTATCACACACAGTTTCAAATGAAATCTTGGACGCCAGAGGTTCTTAAACAGGCATACTGGAAATATTTCTGAATCAAGATTTAAAAAGTTACATTGGATCACAAGCTCTGCACAACAATCAAGTCACTTAGGCAAAGTGTACAGCACCAGCCTACCAAGAACTCACGAGCGTGAGCCCTATTCAATGAGGTCCCTAAAGTCACCAAGGGGACAACCTGCACTACTTCTCCTTTATGGAGCACACAGACACTCATACTATATACACTGTGTTGCTCACATTCTTGTAGGCTCAGTTATGAATACAATGTAAGGTGCAAAGTGTGCAAATAGTTCAGTATATTTGTCGCAAACACATCCCTAACACTTTGAGGGGGCCTGTAATTTCCAGAGGTTCCAAAGGCTTTTGCATATGTGATACTTACTATGGAGGGCCAGGGGTGGGAACTTAAGGGTAAGCCTCCCTTTAACGGACTTCCCTCGATCTCCAATATAGACATCAAAATCTTCAAAGCCTTAATTACAGATGCAAGAATATTCTCCAGTACAAATTCTCCTACTTATCCCCCTTATCTTATCCCGCTTATTAAAGGGGCAGTATATAGAACGCAGACTTGACATGACATGATTTATGTATGTATTTTTTCTAAACCACTCTACTCCCAGCACCCATAGTGGAGATGGGATGATGATCTGATATATGTATACTGTGGTTGCTTCCACTTCAATGTAAATGTTAAAATCTGTCCATTTAATGGAAAAAAAGATGATGTTTGGGCGTTTCAGATTTTTCTGTCGCCCAGTTAGAAATCTGGAATGACAGTAGGCATTCTACAGTTATGAAACACTTCCCATTCATTTGTATTAATGCTAATGAAAGTTCACAGTCAGTCTGCAGCCAACACAAAGCTAGGGAACTAGTCACATGTGATAACAGACAGTGTGTCCTGCACACAGATTCATTCTTTCTTTTCACCAATAAATATATGTTCTGGGGGATGGGGTAAACTATAAACTTTTTTTTTTACATTTGACAAACCTAAGCTTATATTCCATTGCTGGTTCTGCAATTCAGCTGCAAAATAAACCATTTATTGCTCAATAGCATATTTTTTATTTGAAACCTTGCATACCTTTAATAATGTCTGCAGTGACACATTACAAAAAATGGTGCAAGGAGTAAAGTACACATAAAGGCAGTGCTGGCCTCAGAAGTATTGGCACCCAAGGTAATGCACTGACACATCATTAGGAGTCTCCTTGTTGTAGGGACTCGAGCCACAACACACACACACACACACACTTCTTTAAGTGTTGCTTTGTCACAGACTAATGTATTGTCGTATTATCTTCTTATTTGTGTGATGGATTTCTCCCTCTACTGCCTATGTCAATTATCGGTCTATGGTGGCAACAATGTGGCTTTAAATCTATTCGAACATTTGCACTAAATAACTCAGCCATTTGATTCCCCAAAAGCTCTTGTACATAAACTCGCATGTTTATGGGGATGATTCTGGCACGGCATATGGAATCAGATAATTGCTTGGAAGATTAAACAGGAAACTGATGTTTATTCATTGGTAACATTTCTCAGGAGAAATTGAATGTCTAGTATATTTACTGTGTCTGTGTGTTTATATATAAATAT
>CM044447.1:75093663-75104687 GCA_024363595.1 Xenopus borealis | reverse complement strand
TATGCCACTTAATTTGATATAAACTATCTGTTGCTCAAGTATTCATTTTGGGGGTATAGTATTCTTTTAAGATGCATATTGTTTCATTGTTGCTGTTAATTACATTTGTCCAAATGCTTTCCTACTATAGGGGGAATATGTGGTGTTTAGACAAATGGCCTGTAGGTGTCACTGTGCACAAGAGTTATACTGTGCATATACAGTACTTTCTATACTGCTTAAAGTGTTAAGGTGACCATACACAGGGAGATCCCTAGGGTCGAACAATCGGATCAGAATGGAGGCCGAATGGGTGGCCAGATCACGGGACCACATCAACTACAGGATTTTTTTACCTGCACGATCAGCATCAGGCCGACTCATTTAGCAACTGGGGCGCCCATCAGATGGCCCCACAAACAGGCCAATAAACTGCCGAGTTGATCTGTCAGCAGCTTTTATCAGCTGAAGTTCCTGTTGAAGTGTAATGGCTGCATAAACCTGCTCTACTCATCCTCGGCTACCAAAACATAACACTTAGCCCACCGGGTACATTCCAGCCCTAGTTATGCAAAAGAAGAGCTATGCAAAAGATGAGCCCTTTTTAACCCTTTCTCTGGCATTGATTATAAAATGTACAATGTCTGGACCAGCCTGGTGAAAGGGAAGTGGTTAGCTTTAAGCAGCATTTTTACTGAAGATAGTTCATATGACATTTGTGAAAGGAGCTAAGAAATAACTGGCAGAATGTAATAAATCACAGGGTATAGTTTTTCAATGGTTAGTGTACCTCGCTTTGAAGTATCATGACAGCATGATTAAAATGATGGTGCTCCAATGTGGCTGATGTTCCATAGAGCTGAGACAAAGCTGAGCCACTCCTGGAAATGAAAAGGCATGTCATCAAAGTGGCATCTGTCATTGCACTGCCTTCAAAGGGCAAGTAATATGTCAGTGTCCGTGAGCTATAGCTCTGCCATTCACTAAAACAGAGCTCAGTGACCTGCTTACAGGCACACTATTAGCACAGAAAGAGTACATATCCTTCTGGACTGTCACTGTAATTACACTGTATTACACATGCAGAGATGTCCACTTTTGCAGACTGAAATTCAAGCAGATTTTTAGAAATGTCAACGTCTTACCCCAACCACTTTATGGTATGCCCAGACCACACCCCCTTACTCCACCCAAATACAGGAGACATTTCCGACACTGGGGTTGTACACTTCCTGCATCAGATGGGTCCAGCTCGTCTCTTGCTCTATCTGCATCTCATACCCCCTGGTTATCAGTTGTGGGACTGACTTACAAAGAAAGTGCTTCATCAGTATGTGTATTTAGTGTATTTGACACCAAGCATTGCTTTATTTAATTCCAAAGCATGGGACCTAAGTGCTCCCTGCAGTTTAGCTTGGAGAGTGCACATAGGCTGTTAGTGACTCACAGAAATAAAAAATTCAAGTATAAAACAGAACATCTGTGGTGAGGGGAGAACAAGCATGAGCTGTCACAAGAGATTTATGTGCCCTTCCATTCCACTGCTGGATCCAGCCTTTAATGCTAAGATCTAAGTTTTCATCCACAAGAAATGAGTGCAAAAAATATCACATTAGTAAAGAACAAGAGACTCCTGGGTGTGAACCCAGCAAATCTGCACTCTCCTGATATGTATTTACCAAAGGCTGCTTGCTGTTGGGGAGCTGTGCACAGACACATATCCGCCTAGTGGGGAGGCATTACCCTGCTAGTACTAGACAAGTTAGGTCCGTACAAGGTAGCTGTGCCAGTCTTTTTCTGCAGTGATCATACTTGCATGTCTACGGTTAATGGCGATTAATGGCATGTCTGTATGCCAGTAAAATCACCAACAGCACTCTGCTAGTGCATTTTTCACACAAGTGGTGGCTTCTGGAGGGGGAACTCTGGCAGTGTGAAGATATGAGAGAATCCTCTGAAGAAGTGTTGAATTGTGTTACAGATTTGTATATCTGATTTCTACTGACAATGTTGGGCATCCCCACCAAAGCTGCTAAATAAAGTCTGTGCTTTGGTTCCCACAGTCCTCTGCCCTACATCCTTGATCCACCCTGGCAACCCTACTCTCTTAACCCTACATATTTAGCCTTTATTAGTGACACTCTACTTCTGATGCGAGTAAAAGTAACATAAAGACAATTATAAATTCATAAGAGTAGGAACTTACTTGGCTTGGAAGGCATTGTTGGTTCCCCGGTGATCAAGATCATGACATAGGCAGCCCACAATCAAAGCCAGAATTTCAATATCAGATAGAACTTCTTGAAAACCAGCTGTCTGTGGACACAAAAAAAATGATAAATCAATAGACAGTTGTGTTAATATTGTCAATGCTTTCTATGCCCCCAAACATAAGAAGGGTCAGTGACTAAAGGGCATGCAAACCAGTTTGTTAGGCACCCCCTATGCGCTCCTAATGATTCTGCCAGTGGACACAAATATTATACTTTACAGCAGATTTGTAACTTGTATAAAGTAGACAGGTGGGCCCAAACCTGCATTCACCAACCCCCTGTCTGCACGCCATTTGTGCATGCCCTCTGTACTGTCGTGACCAACTAGCTAGCTCATTATTTGCAGAGGGTATGGAGCTTGTAGGAGATAACCTAAAGCAAAAGGGGGCCCAAAAAAATGTTTTCAGTAGCATCAAAAAGTCACTGCTTTAAAGGGACATAGATTTTTTATAGCAGTGTTGTTCCAACCAAATAGTGCTACACTACAACACCCAGCATGCTTCATCATCCTCCATTAACTGTAACCCACCAACAACAGAGAAGTATGCTTAAAGCACAACTGCATAATTCCCAAGTCCCCTAGGGCCAGCGGTCCAAATGACACAGTAGATTTCTGACTGCCACGTTTACACTTGACTCTCTATTCTGGGGTTCTGCATTATTGTGAATGAAGCTGCTGAGCAAAGTTTTCTACCTCTGAATATGAAAATGACCTGTCTAACTCAGACAAAGTCCTGGAATATGTGGCACATTTATGAGTAAATGAGAGAAGCCTGGAAAGGTGCAGGTATAAGAAACAAAATTAGGAAAGGTAATTGATGGCATGTGTAGGGATGTGAAAATTAGACACCCTCACATATTTCTAACAGGCACCTTCCTAGTAATATGGACGCCTAATGGGTCCTAATGGGGACCTTGGTGTTTATGTAACCCCTGCAGTTCTCACAGTGTACACTAGATGGCACAGTGTAAAAGTATAAAGGTCTTGGGAACCATGCAGTCAGGGTTCATTGCTTTAGCCCAACCTTGCAGGCTGGAAGGGAATAGGCATAATCCCTAGGCCCAAAGGCCCTAGAAGTACAGCTATACTCTGCCATAGATCACTCTAGGAGTGATAGAAAGGTAGCTAGTTGAGCAACTCATGCTCCGACAGGAGAAATATAGGGATTAAGATCCCAGGTACTAATAACCCAGAAGTAGGGACTAAGTGTAAAGACCTAGGGATAGGGTTTCCCCTCAGGTTCCACTTAGGGCAAAGGCTGAAATCTGGTACGTACCTTTCCACATTCAAAGCTCAACTACTGCTGATATGACCCCTTGCCTGAAGGGATCCAGCCCATGTGTGGTGCTATGAGTATATGCTCCTTTATGCTGTGTGCTCTGTACTTATGCCGTGTAACTGTATAAGATGCTCTATACTCCAATGTGGTGATTGCCCTATTGCTCTGCTGTTCAATAAATGCTGTTTTGTTTAAGCATAAAGAATCACTGGCGCCCAATTTATTGTGCTTATAGCACCTGGTTACAGTTCAACTATATCCTTCCTCCACCCCGCTGCCAGGGCTCATCCCTGAGAAAGAGAGTTTCATTCGTGGTTTAATACCTGATAACTGATCCCCGTCACACCAGTTTACTATAGCGCTACACACGTAATAGAAAACGGGTATGTTATTTGATATATCCTTGATCATATTTTTATAAGAACAAACTGAGCATGTACACAATCCAAAGATAAGGGCTTTGGGTACTTACAGTTAACATAGCAAACATGAGCTGGCACACATTAAAGGCATGCCGCCAATTATGATACAGGACCATGCGGTAATTTTTTCTTATTGTTAGCAACCACCTGCATAATGTCTGAAATGAACACAAAATATCATTTAGATTAGTATATATTATGGCAGCACTGTACAGCTGATAAAGGATGATTGTGTTATTTACCTCATAATCAATTTTAAACTTTTGTACCATCCCCAGCTCCATGAACATCCGCAGGGCAGCTGAAATCATGGCATCGACATCAAGGGAGAAGTCATCAAAATGAATGTCAGCGATGGAAAGTTCTGACACCAAAGGGATGTTGGCTGCCTTAAATGACAGAGAACATAATGAGCACAGTGGATAACGTGTCTGAATCTCCCATCTGAACCATTATTATTTTCATACATTAGTTTTATGTAAGGTCACTTAATAAAGACCAACTGCAACCATGCTTTTTGCACCAAACTGAGTAAGAGTGGGTGTGTTTCCTGCCTCATCAGGGCACAGTAGTCTCTCTGCTTTCTACTCATATTACTGCCAAGTAAGGATTGGCCCAAACACTGATACAATAGTATTTTCTATTACCGCACACCTCCTTCCACTTTTCTGCGTGGTGGTGCTGGTCCTCCGTTGACCTGGCCAGGTCTCCCTGCTGCTTTGTAGTTAGAAAAACGGTCCGCACACACCAATATTGCAGTCAGGGATTGTGCCCCTTTTATTAATGCCACCAACAATCATTGATCATTGATCCCCAATATTGGTGTGTGCGGACCGTTTTTCTAACTACAAACCAAACACTGATACACCTTCTATGATGTTAAAATATTAGTAGGCTAACATTGCACAATGACATTATGTTGTGCCAGTATTGGCCAATAGATGGCAATATAATAAAGGAGAACACACAACATACCCTAAAATACACTTTATCACATGAAAGGCCCTGACACACAGGTGTTTCTTTCTGTGTTTGATGAGCATTTGAGATGCAGGTTTGAGTGCACCTAAACACATCAGCTAATTGAGCATTAAGTTGCATTTTATTTTTTTGGTGACAAAACAACAGTGCACCCTAATGTATTTTGCACTGATATGCATTTGCAAATTTCCCTGTGGTTTCGCCAATTTTTTGGCAAAGTGTAACAGGAACTTATATATATATGTCGTTGCTCACTGTACATTGGAAAAATACATTTATAAATCAGAGGAGGAACAATAAAATAGAAGTTGCAAGAAGTGCAGTAGAGGAACAACTGAGGTGCTAAGAGTGCAACTGCACCAGGGCCTATCCTTCCTCCCACCCATGGAGCCTGCAGGAGATGTGTTTTGGTTAAAGGCAAGATTTAGGTGAGGAAATAGTATATAGGTGTGGATGCTTGGGGTGCAGGACACAATGATATTGCAAACCAGCAAACAATGCAAGGAATAGCAGGGAGGCTGCCACATTTTTTTTAAAAAAAATGTGTTTAATCAAAACTCCTGAATTACAATGTTTTTATTTAAAAAGTAATTTGTATGTAAAAATAATACATTGCTATTTGTTCTCACGCAAAGTGGGTATGTTCTATAGATAAACACACAATAATAAAAAAAATTGCGTATATGCCAAAGGGAAAAGTACCAAAATAATTCATTTCTCCCAAGGTTCTGACTAATGCTCTTTTTCCTGCATTTGTTTTTTTTTTCATCTTGACTGTTGCAGCATTCTTGGACCCTGGAACAAGTATGTGCTTAGTTCCAGTCTTTCAATGAAAAGCTTAATACATTTTCACCCTTTGCTAAAGATGAATTATAACCCCCTCCCAAAACACAGAAGCCATGTCATTCCTACAAATCTTCTGAATAACCCCTGTAACTGCAACCAGAGGCCCGGACAGTGGGGCAAAGTACAGAGCAGAAAAACATGGCAGCATGCTCCTGTTTTTTTGTACTTATACCCTTCTCATTGCCAGTATACGATCCCTTATGTATTCAGACAAGTATTCTTCTACACTTGTATTCCAACCACCCCAAATCTCAGGTAATAACGTTGTTCTCAATACAAACGGTCAACACCCTTCTATGTAGATACTAGCAACACAAATAATCCTACTACAGATGCAGTCACTTTGGATTGTGTGTTAAATGCGTCGTGACTTAACTCATCTATCTCATTTATCCCACTTCGCACAGAATATTGTGTCACAGCATCCCATCCAATTAAAGAGTTCACCATTGAAAACAATGGAGCTTTGGTATGCTAATGAAAAGGTTAAATGCATTAAATGAGTTAAGATGACTTTAGATAACACAGTTTCTTCAATTAGCCCTGAGTCATGACGCATTTAACTCACAAATCCAAGTGACTGCATCTGTAGTTCTTCTGGTTCCAAATGAGACAGACAACATATTCTCTACTCTACTAATTTACATAAAGTAACTAGACATCAAGAAGAAAAAGCTATTCAGAATTGAATTAACATAAGTCACAGTACAGATGTAAAAGAGGAAGGTGAATAAAATATAAAATACCTAAACTTACATTACTTGTTGAATAGTCTGCCAGTGGGTGGATGTTGGTGATTGTTGTGCACTTTTGGGCAAGGCATCAGTCAACCTGAAGATGTATGAGGTCATGTGACCAGTTCTACATGCAGCCTGCCCCTCCAGCCTTGGATTAATCTCAGGGATAACAAGGGGGGAATCTATTATAATACACCCAAAATGTTTCTGGCCCTGTAATTAAAATCTGGGTACTAGGTGGGTTCCGTTAGAATTTCCTGTACATTTCATCTCCTGCCTACTAGCCATTTACCTTCAGCTACTCATTGGATTTAACTTTTGTAGAGCGGGAAGGATCATTTGAAGTTGTAAAACCACAGGGTTGACTTGAGCTCAGATTTGCATCCAATTGTGATGTATATCCTTCGATCTCCGTATAAACAAAGATTTTTAAGTGCACTAAAAGATCATTTGGTAGGAACCATATGACAGAGCGATCAAAGAAACTTGTAAGCTTTAAATATCACAAGTGGTAACTGGGCTAAAACTATGCTAATATTGCACCCGATTTAGTCTATGTGAACTAAAGGTTCCAAAAGCTAAATTTGAAAGTATTTAATTTCCAGACTGAAATAGTGCAAATAGCTTGGTTCTGTCAAATGCTGTGTATATAACAGGAGGCATGGCAGTTCTTTTTTTTTTTTTAAAGAATATTTTTCCTTTATTTATTCCAGACTTGTAAATCCCAGAAACTTGATTTCAGTATTTGAATGTACTTGTAAAATTCTCAGCAGCTTTTTACTTTCCAGCTAAATCTTCAAATAAAATCAAACTCAATGTTATCTGGTTTGCACAGCTGTAAAATAATGATTTTCATTAGAGAAAAAACTTTTCAGAGCTGTTACAATAGAATAGTTTTCTCCTTGCTACAGTCACCTGGGCCATAATTGCCATTGTAAGTGTTGTACCAAAAGGCATCATTAGGCAGCATAAAATCTATTTTTCCGTAGACTAGAACTTGCCTTTGTCTTGCTGTGCTAATAAGTCTCTCTGTGGTTTCTTGTTCTCATCAACTTCATCCTGTCCTGCCAGCCAGAGTTACTGGATTTTCCTACATACCCGACACACAGCTGACTGCACCAGGGCACATTTATTAATATGGTAATGTGAACACCCCAGTATATCCAGGAAAGCAGGTCCAATTCCTTATCTCTCTAACTGAACTTTTTCACTATTCTTTTGAAATACACATTGGTATTTTTGATAATAAAGCACACCACGGGGCATATTTACAATTATTTGGCACAACTCTAGGCAATTTCATGGCTGCATGTTCTACACTCACTACTTTATACTGTGTAAGTTTTGCCTGCTGCACCATTGATGCATAAGGTGCAAGGAAGCCATATACCCTACACCTGCCATGAAAAAGAGGTAAGTACAGTACCCCCTTGGTATGCTGATTTATAGGCACTCCTATCTGTGCTAGTTAAAACATGCACACTTTACATGGAACACTTCCGGTCAAGAAGAGAACAGGGTAGGAAGGATTAAATGGGTGGTTCACCTTTCAGTTAACTTTTTGTTTGTTACAGTTTGTGCCAGTTCAAAGCCACTTTCCAATTGGTCTACATTTTTAAAAATATTTTTTTAATTATTTGCCTTCTTTGTTTCTTCGCTTTTTAGCTTTCAAATGGGGGTCACTGACCCCATCTAAAAAACAAAAGCTCTGTAATGTTACACTTATTATCATTGCTACTTTTTGTTATTCATCTTTCTATTCAGGCCCCCTCCCAATTCATATTCTAGTCTCTTATTTCAATCAGTGCATGGTTGCTAGGATATCACTCTCAACATCATACTACAAGTTAACTCAAAAGTGAACAACACCTTTAAAAGCACTTTTTTGGTTCAATAAACCCTACTCACCTGAGATTAACAAATTTAATTAAATTAAATTAAAAAAATTTCTCCTGGAACTACAGCAAGTTGACTGATAAATTATTGATTTCTTATATCTATAACCTTGTTAATGAATAAGGGGGAAGAGGTCCTGTTTCAATGTTGTACTCCAAAGTGGTGCAACCATTTATAGCATATTGCAGTCTTTATTGATATAGGCTACAATGAACACTACTGACTACTGCACTTTTGTTTATTGTTTATCTAGCAGTTTTTACAAAAACTGTCATACTGGGCTATCCCTCATTAAATAAAACTTGCATCCTTTGTGTTTTCCACTTCAATTTTAATTTCATTCCATATTCAGTCATTAAGGTACCGCAATGCTGGATCCAGGAGCTTCTCCTAGCAACGGGGACAGACGCACACAACTTAAATTTAAAGAAGAGCACAATAATTGGAGAAGCATGCAAACATTTAAAAGACCATAAAGCCTTCACAAATCTGTGCATTTTTACAGCTGGTGGGAGGTAGCAGAACACAGCAATTCAAACTAAGGATTTATACAACATCTATTCAAATACTGCAGCAACTTTGGAAAAAGAAATATATTCATTCCTGAGTGATCTGTAATAGATCTTGTGTATCTCTGTGGTATCTTTAAAGTGGTAATTGCATTTATTTTTTATTATAGTATTACATTTCTGTAGAAATAAGAATTTTCATGGGAAAATCAATGTACGATGGGTAAACAAAACACTGGAGCAGTAACGCATGGAATCCAATCAGCTGATACTGCAGGATTGAGACACAACATGCGTCTGTGTGAGTACAGCCCCCTTCAAAAGAACTGAGTGCATCTACTCCTGCGCTCCCCTGCAGCTGAATGGAACAAAACGGAACGCAGGGGAGTGCAGGTAAAAACACCCATGTGTAAGAGCCCTAAATGACCCCTAGTGACTAATATGTACAATTAGTGGCACAACTACAAATCTGTTCCAACTGGGCAGGTACCATATAACTGCACCCTCAGGCCAGTGCTGGGCCAAAGTCCATGGTCCCCACCCATGATTCAACCCTCCCTCCTGCTCCACCCCTTGTGCAACAAATGTCCCCGATTTCCCTACTACCTGCTGCACTGCTGCGAGTATGCGTCTAGCAGATCATTTCAAAAGGAACCTCATGATTACATGTGCTTTACTGCATTTTCTTTACTTTATTATCTTTACTATTTCAAGCCCTACTGTAGCCTTGTTTAATACCTACTATTTCAAGACCTACGTTAAGTCAGTAAAATAATGAGAAATAAAAATTATAGGTAAAAATTAAAAGTCTTCCTGTAGCTTTTCATCCCATATCTATAGCACTTCCAAATATAACCCTATGGCACAAGGTTTCATACTCACACAATAGTTAATTATACTAAGGAACTGCAAAATGTTACCTTTGCCTGCAGCTGGCGACACGTTAACCAATGTGTTGTGACTGAGAAAAGGTTCCTTGCAGTTTTACAGGAAAATCAACTGTTAAACCATGAATATTTTTCTGCGATACCACTGCCTGCTAAAGCTGTGTCATGCAATAAAAATTAATTAAGACTTGTTCTATCTAATCTTCAGACTTTTCAGAAATTATTCACTAAAGTAACATTGTGCATGTAACAGATCATTAAGACTAAATTTATTAAAAATACAGTAATGCAATAATATATTATTGCTTTACTGTATTTTTTATATGTATTATCACATGCACTGTGAATTTTATACGTGAAATAAGTAACATATATTATGAATGCACATGATAGTAATATGCACTTTTTATAACTGACATGGTTGACTGTTAGCACAGAATCACTTTATTGCACTGGTCACTTTCCAACACTTTTCAGGACTTTACACTTGCTTTAATGCAGTAGTCACTTTGTGGCACTGATGTCACTTTCTAATTATTGGTTTGCTATGGGTATATATATATATGTATATATATTTTATTTATTTTTTTTGTATTGTATGCATGGTTGCCTCGAGAAAGGTCCCAGTGGGGACAGAAATATCTCAGTGTTGCTGGTCTTCATTTGAAGTGTCTGAAACATGCACACGAGGCAAGTAATATAGCGGAGTGATGCCCCTAAGGTGTATATATGTATGTATGTATATATATATATATATATATGCTTATTTTTTAGATGGTTAATGTGTAATGGAGGCTTTTTATAGCCACTTGTAGATTTTTGTTTTTTTACTGTGATGTTTCCCCAGTCCTGTACACTGTCTAACTCTGAATCAATATGGCAAGTTAATTTTTATGGTTACATTGCTGCATATTTACTTTAAACTGTACTTACACCACTGCAAAATGTGCTGATATTTTGCTGTCACCAGTGTATTTTGGCAACAAAATTGTTGGTGGGGAAAATCCACTGAATAATTTATGTGCCCTTGTTCTACTCCCTTGGCTGAAGGTTTGGGGCTTGGCACCCAAAACTAATATTTACACTGGAGAACTTTATAGATTTATTAATATGGATGCATAAAATTAACCTATGCCCTGTGAGAGGGATGCATTCCTCTTGACCTAGGGGTTACAAACTGAAGATAATACTGTTTATGAGGGTAATTATGAAAT
>CM044447.1:75082515-75093130 GCA_024363595.1 Xenopus borealis | reverse complement strand
TTTTGTGTTTTGCTGTTTTGTTGTGTGATGTTTGCCCTATAAATGAGAAGATATCACAAGGCTATAAATAATGCATTGCAGTCATTAAATATTGATCAGCCTTGCACCACTCGTAGCTATACAATTAGGTTAGCTTTTTTACTCAGCATTGATAGGCACGACTTTACGTAATGCCGTTAGAAAATTAATTACCATTGATATTTCAAAGTAACGTCTGCTTTGGTTGGGAATCGGGTTTGATACACAGAGGATTACTGGCCCAAGATAATTATAAACAGAAAGGGGTATAAAAAGGGGCATAAAAGATACTTTCTGCATGCTGTCGCTTGTATATTACAGAATAAAAATGAAGTCATGCCCAATTAAGTCCTAACCCTTTGTTGATCCAACCAAAACATTTTTTTCAATCAAGCCCTGACCTTTGCAGGTAAAATCTTAGTAACCATTTAGCCATGTAAAAGGTGAATGAATGCTCACAAGTCTCTCCTGTAGAAATAAAGACAAAAGGACTCATTTATGTCAGTTGCGCAAAAATGCACCCAAAGGAACTCCTTGCATTTTCTCTGTAGTTGCACCACCTCATGCATCCCCTCTCTCTAGACATGGGGAACCCTCCACTTTCATGTGATTGCATCTGATTCATTAAACCACTTGCCCACAGTTACTTTTGATACCTCAGGCGTGATTGTGGCAAATGCAACACTGCACTGCAGTGGTGCTGGACTTGTGGGAAGAACTCAGTATTGTGGGTAAAAACATCACAAATTGCTGCTGAAATTGCTGAATTTGTGTTTGTAAATGCCCTATAATATATTGGGAGCTTATCAGTCCTAGATTTTAAATAGTAAGTCTTCTAATACCTCTTCTTGTCTAAGACTATACAAGTACTCAATGGCAAATGGAGCGGAGATGGAGGAGGATGAACAATGCACTGTAATCTGAAAATCATATGATTAATCACTTAAGTCTCTCTAAGAACATTTCAACCTTTTTTTGTTATGGAGTGAATTACATCTATCAGTACCTCTGGTCTGCATGGTTGCCAAAGGTATGACTAAGGGTAAACACATTAACAGGTAAACAAAGTTAATACTAACCTTTATATTCTGCTTACCCCTATTTTTCTCATCTTAATGCCCCCCTATATAGCAATCCAAAGAATCACCCAGTTCCAGATTCAAATCAGGACAACTTTTTAACAGTTTATATTTGGTTATTGCCCCTTTTCTCTGTTTCCTTGTGCTAGTAACATTCCCAACCATCAATAATTTCTATATATTTCCTCTTTGGAAAAGCAGTTCATTATAAAGCAGTTAGTTCAAGGCGACATTTTGGAGAAACATCTGATTTTGCTTAGTCAGTTCTGAAGATCATACAAAGCATAAGTAAGTTTTGTAAAGGTCATTTGCCTCAGTGTCAGCCAGAAGGGATTGTCCTATATAAGGGGAGAATAGTGTACCCCATTCTCTTTTCATCTCAGTTTATCTTCCCAACTACAAGCCTCCCATTTACCCCTAATGGTGGTGTGCACATGAATGCTTATTTAGACCATTATTACCAAAGTTATTCTGACCTGTGGTGCATCTTTTTCAACCTTCTGTGGATCATTAATATTTGCTCTGGAATGTTACCCTACCATTGTTCCCCACTCCAAGGTTACAACTTCCTTATACACAAAGTTCAATTTATTTTCTTAAATATTACTGGAGCTTGGTAGGAATTTCTTCTGTCAATTTTTTTCTTGGCATTTGTTTTAACGTCTGCCATCATAGGTATGGGCCCTCACGTGTCAATATGTAAAATACAGCCCTGCCTGTACCACTCTATCCATTGACCCTCTGGCTGGTGTACCGGTTTAGGAAAGCTATCCTTTTCACTATTTTCAAAGAAAGGTAAGGATGAAATCTACTAGTGATGTACAGGCTGACCACATTTTGGGTGGGTTTGGGTTTAAATTTGGCTTTTTCCAAAGACTGCATACAGAAGTGTTTTACAGAGTGAAAAGACTTGGGTATGAATGGGGGGGGGCAGTCCTGCTATGGCAGCATTTTGAGGGTTAGGGTTGGGTCTGGGTTAAAAATTTTCAGATTATGGTTGGGTATGGGTTGAATTTTTCTGACCCGCCCATAACTATAAGATACATGTCCATTTGTTGCTGGAGAGTGCAGGGATTTGCACTACATCAGTAACAATAATCAGCAGAATTTTTTACAAACTGTATTTTCCAACACAGCCACTAGAGGGCACATTTACATCACTATATATTTAAGCTTGTTTCTGCATTGTATGCACATGTGCCTTTGAATATAGCCAGATTTTGTTAGGGAATCAAGTATTCATATAAATAGGGATATGGCTGTCATGAGACAAAATCTCACAATACATAAGGTTTTTGACAGCAGACCTTTATGACTTGATTATATGAAATAAGAACATAGGCACCTGTTACCTGCTAGGAAAAATACAATGATTTTTAATGTTCTTTTAAGGTCTAATAGAGTTTTTTTTTGTAATCTAGTAATGGTTTCTTTAAGGTCTAACAGTTACAGGTGTGAGAAATTTATTGAAAACTGGTGAAAACCTAAATGAAGCAAATGTTAAGCTCCAGTAACCATGCTGTTTTCATAATTTCCATGCATGCATATTTAAAAGATCATTCCTTTTTAAAACATATTGTTTATAATGTTACAAACCTGTAATTGCAAGTCACCCTTATTTAAAAATAGTACACCTGGAGGCTTTTAAAGAGCAATACTTATAAGCCATTTGAGTCCAAATGAAACCTGTGATTCTGGTTATAGGGCCAAGGGTGTGTACATGAACGGAGGGGTAACTGGGCAAGTCTACCTGAGGTTGGGTCTCTCTAGAGCAGTGATCCCCAACCAGTAGCTCGCAAGCAACATGTTGCTCTCCACCAACCCCTTGGATGTTGCTCCCAGTGGCCTCAAAGCAGGTGCTTATTTTTGAATTACTGGCTTAGAGGCAAGTTTTGGTTGCATAAAAAACAGATGTCCTGCCAAACATTCTCTCCTGTAGGCTGCCAGTCTATATAGGGGCTACCAAAAAGCCAATCAGAGCTCTTATTTGACATCCCCATGGACTTTTTCATGCTTGTGTTGCTCTCCAACTCTTTTAAATTTAAATGTGGCTCACGAGCAAAAAAGGTTGGGGACCTCTGCTCTAGAGGCATGCAAAATAGGAACAGCTTGCCATACACCCACCAGATTCATTTTAACTGGGGAGAACGTTACTGGGGCTTGCGTGTTTTAGTTGGGAGAAGTTATCTTGTTATAGCAATGGATGTTGAGGACAGTGCTTGCCAGTATTGGAATGTGCTGGTATTCTCCTGCATAATGAGGTTCAGTGACAACCTCCTTGGGTAATGGTCCCAGGAGTTTTGGGTCTGGAGTGAGGCCTACCTTGCCTTCAATTGCCCACTCTTGTGCAGCTGCCCTGGGTGGCTGGCATGGAGGATGGCCTGTTCACACCTGTGGAGTACTACCAAGCATTTCTGAGATACTGATTACTAATATTAGTTTTGCGTTACAAGTTTCAAGCCTGTTTTCCCCCCAATTTATTGATCAATGTATTAATAAAACTGTGGCCTTTATTCATTCAACCTGTAATTCTTTCCCTGGTGAGAAATTCCTGGGGTTGGATGAAACTGGATGGTTTGGGATACATTAATGTGGGTGTGCAACCAGCTGCCGTGACTCTGCTGTGGTTGAGAGGCTAGTAATGTGTGCAATGTGTGTAACCTGTGCAATGCAACAGGAGCAGAAGTGGATAGGTGACTCTAATGTAAAACAAGGAGACCAAAACCTTTAGTAAGAAAAACATATACCCAAATTGCATCAGCCAGAACCCCACCAGGCCCTCTGCACTACTTGACCACTATTATTAGGCCTCTGCTGACATAAAGGTTCACTTACAGGTGCTGAAATAGTTAATGTTGCTTAGTGACATCCCCATGCCAAAGCCATAAAATATGTGAGCAGCGATGTCAACACAATATTCAGTGGCAATAAAACATTTATAGGGTTGATTTATTATGAGTATGTTACTCTGGGATTGATCAGGTTGAGTCTTATGTAGGTGGTAATATAATTCCTTTTTATTGAAAAGGAGCTTGATGGTAAATGTTACCTATGAGCAATTATATTATACCATGTACGTCTGTGTGCGGGATTCATGTGTAGTGATGGGCGAATCTCCCGAGATTCGCTTCGCCGAAAAATTTGCGAATTTCCAGAGAAATTTGCGAATCGGTGAAAAATTCGCGAAACGAGTCGCGGGACGCTTTTGACGCGCGTCGCGTCAAATTTGATGCGCCGCGCCGTTTTTGGCTTTACAGCTAATTATTTATATGCCCAATTAAAAGCTAGCAGCTGTGTGAATTACTAAAGGGGATGTGACAGGTATGCACTAGATAATACATTTACTGCATAACAAACACCTCCAACGGAGAAAAAAAATGACTGTTGCACAGTTACAACTTCCTCACTTCTGTTTTTTCCTTCAGGCTTCTAATTTTGTCAATGAAGGTGACTTCTCACATGGCAATAGTGTCAGCTATGCAAGGAGAGCTATCCTGGCAGCATCCGGTTGTCATGGCAACACCGGGTCCTTTATAACACAGATTCCTCCAGATACGTCACAGGATGACTGACATCCCAGCAGATGTTGCTGCCATATGCCTGTAATATTTGTCAGAAGGTGACTCAAAGTGTTTTGTGTTTGTGCCACCAACATATCGGATATTTGCGAGAGTTATTTATCATCTTTAGGCTCACAAAATTGTGAAAAAAAGAGCTTTTTAAAACCCCAATTTATTCAATTAAAGGGATACTGTCATGGGAAAACATGTTTTTTTTCCCAAAATGCATCAGTTAATAGTGTTGATCCAACAGAATTCTTCACTGAAATCCATTTCTCAAAAGAGCAAACAGATTTTTTTTGTATTTCATTTTGAAATCTGACATGGGGCTAGACATATCGTCAATTTCCCAGCTGCCCCAAGTCATGTGACTTGTGCTCTGATAAACTTCAGTCACTCTTTACTGCTGTACTGCAAGTTGGAGTGATATCAACCCCTCCCTTCCCCCCACCCCCAGAAGTCAAGCAACAGAACAATGGGAAGGTAACCAGGTAACAGTTCCCTAACACAAGATAACAGCTGCCTGGTAGTTGAGAAATGGATATCAGTGCAGAAGTCTGCTGGAGCAGCACTATTAACTGATGCATTTGAAAAAAACATGTTTCCCAATGACAGTATCCCTTAATATAGTATGGAACCTGTGATCCAGAATGCTCAGGACCTGGGGGTTTCCAGATAATTAACATTTCTGTAGTTTGGATATTCATACTTAATGTATATTACAAAATTATGTAAACATTAAATAAAACCAATAGGCTGGTTTTGCTTCCAATAAAGATTGATTATATCTTAGTTTCGATCAGGTACAAGGTACTGTTTTATTATTACAGTGAAAAAGGAAATCATTTTTAAAAATGTGCATTATTTGGATAAAATTGAGTCCATGGGAAATAGTCTTTCAGTAATTCAGAACTTTCTGGATAATAAAGATGCCAGATCCCTTTTTCAAGTAAAAATAAGTAATTGTTTTGATAAAACACTAAAAATAAAGTTAACATTTAAGGTGTGCACCCATGCCCACCGTAGTTGTTCCTTAAAAACAGGAGGAAATGCTTAACCTATCCATAAGGCAACTGTGGGAACTAGGAACTAGCATGGTAATGTCCTGTATTGTGGCTTTCTGGGGTATTGTTCATCTGCTTTGTTGGTAAGACTGCATCACTGCTGAGTTCCAAGCTGTAAAAAAGACTGACATTGCTTAATGAGCTCTTCCTCTGGGAACTCAATTCACCCACGCAGGCATACAGCCAATCTGACCAAGCAACTGAGGTTAAAGCCCCAAACATTAACAAGCTACATTAGGCATCATTTAGGAAAAATAAACGTAATTATTCTTACAAAAACCTTCTGCGCATATGCATACAGCTGCATAATATTTACCTTGCTGCACAGTGTTAGCCATTTTATGACTCTTTATATTGAAGGACTGAAGGTATGAGATTTTTTTTCTCTATAGGAATACATCAATTAATTTATATACATTTTATAATAAAATACAGGTTTCTCATTGTGATTGGGATATCTAGTTATCATAAACTGGCATATTTAAATATTCCCATACCTCCATTTTGCATGCCTGTGTAATACACGTAAGAAAAGAAGATGTATGTAGCACATCAATTTGTCCCTGATGCCACTGTAATGTACAATCATAACCCAAAGGATGTTCATAAAGCTCGAGTGTTGAAATATTTTTTTCCCTAAAATATATATACAGTAGCACATTGGACTTGATTTTAGGATCTGTAGGAATAAGACCATTTGCATGGCTTCATCTGTCATTACTTTATCTTCTCACTTTCCTTCACCCCTATGTGTGTTGGGGAGCAAAATACAGTATAAATAAGCAGGAACTGTAGACCGAAGGAGAAAGACTGGTCAAGTTTTTATTGCTCCCATCAGTTGCATTTAAGTGAAAAAATACCAAGGCCTCTTGTGTTAAGTTTTTGCTTTTTATTTTCCTTGAAAGAATCAGGCCACAGCTGTTTTATCCATGCCTTCGTTGTCCCTTGTTTTTGAGGTAGAAGAGCAAGAATTGAAGGCAACAACTGACAATGCAGTAGGGGCCCCAAACAGAACATACTATATATATATATTTATATATTTAGGCACACAAATGGACCCCAATTGTACAATCCTATTTCCATCATCATCTACAGTACATAATGTCAACTTAAAACTGCACAGAATTTGGGGATTTCATCATTTGCATTACATGATATCATTAAAGGTCATGGGAAAAAAATTATTTTCAAAATGCATCAATTAATAGCGCTGCTCCAGCAGAATTCTGCATTGAAATCCATTTCTCAAAAGAGCAAACAGATTTTTTTATAACTCATTTTGAAATCTGACATGGGGCTAGACATATTGTCAATTTCCCAGCTGCCCCAAGTCATGTGACTTGTGCTCTTATAAACTTCAGTCACTCTTTAGTGCTGTACTGCAAGTTGGAGTGATATCACCCCTCCCTTTCCTCCCACCCAGCAGCCTAACAACAGAACAATGGGAAGGTAACCAGAGCTCCCTAACACAAAAAACAGCTGCCTGGTAGATCTAAGAACAGCACTTAATAGTAAAAACCCATGTCCTACTGCGTACTATTCAGTTACATTGAGAAGGAAAAACAACAGCCTGACATAAAGCAGTTCCCTCCTAAAGTGCTGGCACAAGTCACATGACCAGGGCAGCTGGGAAATTGACAAAATGGCTAGCCCCATGTCAGATTTAAAAAATTAAATATAAAAAAATCTGTTTGCTCTTTTGAGAAATGGATTCCAGTGCAGAAGTCTACTGGAGCAGCACTATTAACTGATGCGTCTAAAAAAAAAATGTTTCAATATACGCTCATAAGCATTCTGATAACTAGATACCATTTCATACAGGTTATAAATGTGCACACATTCTATGACTGCTTGAGAGTAGAACAATGGAGAAACAGTGTAAGAACAGAAAAAGAACAATAAAGCTGCAGATGAAATGTTCTGTAGCTACAGGCCACTAGCTACAGAACAGACAGATGTTTTTATGGAAATAAATTACACCAGCATGAAAATTACATTTAGAGGAATAAAAAATACATTTACCTTTAATGTTAAACTGCCACGGTTATAGAACATTAGCAATGTCATTGTGAATAAATGATTGCCTTTGCTGTTTGTGGGACTCTTTGTAAAGGCCTGCATGTATTCCAATCAAAAAGACTGGGTATAAAACAGGCACAAACACGTAAATACTCCAGGCTATTGCTTTTCTTAGAATAATAAAGAGTGTATAAAAGCAATATCTGTAAAGCCTGCACTTATCTAATTTCCAAGTGCCTCTTCTTCATTCCATGAGCATGCACTGAGTACTGTTACTGTTAATGCTACTTGCTGTGTGCTCTCGAAAATAAGTGCAGGTGATTATCTTTCTTATTGTTATGGAGTGTTCCCACACTTCTTCCTAAAGCTCACAACCGATTAATGATTCCTCTCTGACCCTATTATTATTACAGGCCATATATGCCCTCTTTTAATGTCATCATTTTTCTCAAGGACTTGCCACTAGTGATGGGCAAATTTGTCCCGTTGCGCTTCGCAAATTTTGACTCCCGAGTCAATTTTGACGCCAGCATTAAAGACAATGTGTGTCCAAACTGTTTTGACGAGCCACGGTTTTGACGCGAGCAGCTTTTTCAACGCACATCCAAAGATTTTTGACGCTGCTGAATTTTCACCTAGCGAATTTTCTCTGCAGTTTCGCAAATTTACTCACCAGCGGCGAAAAGCGGAAATTTGCAGCAAATTTACAACTGGCATATAAATTCACCCATCACTACTTGCCACAAATTATCATTAACACTCAGGGTAAACAGGCAAGAATAATATTTAATCTATTAACAGTGTCATATTGAGTATGGGCCTACAGGTGAAATTGGTTCTGTTTAAAAGCCAAGATTGAATAATAAAGAGTTTGGATCATGGATTAACATTACATTATTCTTCCTAGAACCTGGACAGGAGTGAAATATTAATTTTGATGCTACATACACCTTAAAGGACATGTCAACCCCAAACAATTTTTGGGGATGATTCTAAGCAGCTTTGCAATATACATTCATATCACATTTTTTGTTTTTTAAGCTATTGAAAGCAGTATTGGTCTGTCCCTTTCTATTCTCTGTACTGGTGGCTCTGGCTTTTGAAATAATGTAACATAAACCAACTGATTAACAGACCTGTCTTGTTGGAGGAGACTGGCTTTTACAACATTGTTTAAAATGTAACAACCAGGAATTATGCAAATACTGCTTTCAATAGCAATTACATTATTATATTACAAATAACTTTTAAAGCACCAACAATTTTTAATACATTAATTTTGGAAAGTTGCTTAAAATTGTGTTTTCTTTTATTAGGCAAAAAGTAATTTTTTGGGTTGACATGTCCTTTAAAGGGCTGTTCACATTTGTGTTAAGCTTTAGTATCATATAGAGAATGATATTCTGAGCATTTACAATTGGTTTTCAATTTTTATTATTTACGTTTTTGAGTTATTAAGCTTTTCTATTCAGCAGTTTTACAGTTAAGCAATTTCAGCAATCGAGTTGCTAGGGTCCAAAGTACTAATTACCAATTGAAACATTTCTTAGAATTGGCCATTCTATTACATACTAAAAGTAACCTTAAAGGTAAACCTCCCCATTTAAGGTATATGGCATAAAAAGTCAGCCCTCTTTAAATATATATTGGGTACTGAATCTTACCTTAAACTTATCAACTTCAGCTTTTGAACAGGTTGCATGATAAGAAAGAACCTGAAAAAAGAAAATAAAATAAATTTGTATTTATACAAATCTAGTGTCTATAATTATATGGATGAATGTATAATGATAACCCTGTACTAGTTTTTTCCCCTGTTCATATTAGAGGGGTCTGTACCAAGAGCAGGAGCCTTGACTGTGTTAGAAAGGGTGGGCAAGAGTTTGGCAGTGAATAGGTAGGATTAGGATTGATAGGAGAGGGGTGAGTCATGAAGAAAGTGAAGACAGGATAGGGAAAGGTATTAGCAGGGTGAAAGGATAAAAGGGTATTTTCACCTGCTGGAAGCCAAGGAACACCACCCACCCACCTTTCTTTTATTTAGTTGAACATGGTAGTGGAGTGTGGGGCGCTGCTAGAAGGTGGGGGCTAGGCCCCAGTATTTGGCACATGGGTGTTAAAGACTGATTGTTTGCTTTGATAAGGGAGTGTTGTGTATTATAGCTTGCCTGCTCTCACTTGCATTTGGAAGGTGGTAGCATGACAAGCAGTCATTTTGGTGGTTTATTAATTGTCAAGCATTCCAATAGGAGAATAACATGCAAAATTGTTTCATGCAGTGACTTTAAATATTACAGTTCAGCTTACTGTTAATATGTATTTATAGTTTCAATACAGCACTGTACAGTGTGTCAGATACTGTCATGGGGAAAAAAATTTTTTCAAAATTCCTCAGTTAATAGTGCTGCTCCAGTAGAATTCTGCATTTCTCAAAAGAGCAAACCGATTTTTTTTTATTTAATTTTGAAATCTAACATAGTGCTGGACATATTGTCAGTTTCCCAACTGTCATGTGACTTGTGCTCTGATTAACTTCAGTCACGCATTACTGCTGTACTGCAAGTTGGAGTGATATCTGGGCAACATATTTATCCCATAATCCTTGTTTATTTCCCTTGTTAGAGAGCTGTGCTTGCTTTTTGCTATGGAATTTCATCACATACGGCATTCTGCCTATTTATAAAAGTAAATGCATACAAAACTCTTTTGTGTTACACACATTTTTATGGATATGTCACCTTTCCTCATATTAAAAGGAATTATATCTGTTATGTTAGCTCAAAAGATGGATGCCTCATTTATTACTTGCTCCTGATTGTCACAAAAAAGGGGGATAATTCATCTAAACTCTGCAATAACTACAAATAGACATACT
>CM044447.1:75054873-75079869 GCA_024363595.1 Xenopus borealis | reverse complement strand
AAGGCAATGCTAGTGGATTTTCGCCGCTTAGTGAATTTCCCCCCTGGAGTGCGTCATTTTTGGGAAACTATTATCTACAACATATATGACAGCACCCAGGCATGAAGAGAATACTTTATTGGAGTGCACCACAGCTGGAACTATCTATAACTTAATAATACTGGTGGCAGCACCCTTAGCAATTTACCATTTGATTGCCACTGGACTGTGTCACCACATTGAGTGAGCATTCTGCCGTGTATTTGAGAAGAACAGAATTCATTCTCCTGTTTGGTATAGCCGAATTTCTGGAAGCAGCTACACAGACGATAACTTTTCCTTTTTAACTGCATTATGAAGTCCTGGAGTGCGTCATTTTTGGGAAACTATTATCTACAAAATATGTGACAGCACCCAGGCATTAATTTATATATATATATATGGTCCTTTATCTCAGCATATAAAAATAAAAAACATAAAGACTAAACTATATTTTATATACTATTTAAATTGTTTCAGTTATATTTATTCTGTTCCTGTCATTGGAAGTTATAAGATGGAAGAAATAAACTAGCTTGCAAGAAAACAAATGAGAGCTCTGCTTTTTGCAGTATATGGCCTACAGGGCTGAATATTAATAGTTATACTATGCGAATACTATGAGAATGATTGCATGTTCTATATTGGTTTCTTGACATAATGCAATACACAATAAATGTGTATATTAAATAATGTTCAGATATCCTTTTGGTAGATCATATCTTTCATTCAACATTAAACTTAAGTTAAATTTACTTTGTTTATTTTTTTTATTGGTTCAAGGTAATTCTGAGACAATATCACAAGAGCTAGTGAAAGTCAACGTGAATATCATATATGATAAAAAGGAAAACATAAGCCTTTCAAATTCAACCTTTCCCAAACTGGTTGTTCCCAGGATAAAGAAACAATGAATCTAATTATTAGTTGGCTTTTTCAGATATTGCCTCTTTAAGATCTCTATTTATATTTAAAAAAAATATATAGTCCACCACAGTAACAACCAGCTGTTTAAATACAAAGCTCTTGAGGTTTCAAAATGATGAAGCTGTGATTCTTGTGAGATGTGCAGCTAACCAGATTTTAAGGTGGTGTTGTCTAAATCTGAACAGTCATAGTTTCATGTATAAAGCAGACATGTTAGTCTAACAATATACTCCATACAATGTACTCTATACTTTCCATTGCCATATTCCACATAAGGCATTATTTGGTTGCTGGAAGGCCTAAATATAATATACCTACCTCTTTTAAAATTTTCTTATTGCCCACTTTACAGTTTTACAACTCCAATACACAATGTTGAACTTAGAGTACATTGTTAAAGGAGAAGGAAAGCTATGGGGGCAGTTTATTGACTAGCTGCAATAGTACAAGCTAGAATGCTATATTTATTCTGTAGAATGTTTTACCATACCTGAGTAAAAAGCTCTAGAAGCTCTCTCTGTTTGTTTAAGATAGCAGCTGCAGTATTAGCTTGGTGTGACATCACTTCCTGCCGGAGTCTCTCCCAGCTCACTTATAGCTCTGGGCTCAGATTACAGCAGATAAGGGGGGGGGGGGGGAAGAGGAACAAACTGAGCATGCTCACACCCAAGGCAAGGAGGTTTAAGCTGAAGGCAGGAAGTCTGATACAGAAGCCCATGTGTACACAATAGAAGGAAAGAAATGCAGTGTTTCTTTTGACAGAGGACTCGGAGCAGCATTACTTTAAGGGTTTACTGGTATATGTAGGTGGACCGTTGTCAGTTTTAGCCTTTCATTCTCCTTTAAGATGCTATGGTGATTATTGTTTTAAAACCATTAATTTCCAAAGATGATTATTAATTATCTGAAATATTATATTTACTTACATCTAGGGCCACTGATTGCTTTGCCCACGACTTCTTAACTTGATCATACATTATTGTGTTGTTAATACCAAGGCCACAAAAGATAACAAAAGCCTAAAGAAGGAAACAAGAATATTGTTACAATTTCATAGGCTGTATTATTTTAGATGCCATGAAAGATAATGTACACTGCAAGCATATGTTTTCTTACTTGAATTTCACCTTTGATTGCAGAAGCAACAAGTTGAACGAAATTGGAAAGCAGCTATTCAGACAAACTACTAATTCATGTGGCAATAATTCCAATATACTAATGTCCCTTCAAAATGAATTACAGTACAACTGCCAAAATGAGAGGACATATTTTGTGGTCAATCGTATATCTGGGAACATTATTCTGCCAGAATTAAAATCAAATTAAATTAATCTTCACTAATAGAAAGTTCTAAAAGTAAAAAGTAGACAGTAGAAGGGTTCTAAAATATCCTTGTTAGGTCATAGAGCTTTTTATATTATTAATTTCTGCTAAAACAAAACCATTTTCAAAGGGATTTAAAACCAAGAGAATATTTTCTATAACGTAAAACATATGAAAGAGTGACATCCATGCCTCTTGAATATGATAGGCCAGATCTTCTCAGTAACAACATATGCACAAAAAGCAGTCTATGAGGTCAAGTCCCTGGGCTCTAAAACCATACTATATTTTAAAATTTCTTATTTATACTTCAGTGGCATCTTGGATGGTCTTCTACGATCTTGACCATGTAAGTATCTGAAGCCGTGTGTTCATATTTGCTGTGACCCAATGTTAACAGAGCTTACAGTAGAACACCCAGATTACTTTACCATCAGGCACATCATTTTCATTCTCTTATCTGCAATTGTGATCAGTTTTTATGCCATGTTGCCCCTAACACCCTAACATATATATATATATATATATATATATATATATATATATATATATATATATATATAAACCTATACAGAATATAAGTCCATGAACTTATACAAACACTGCATTTCAATCAATAAAAAATAACATACCATTTGCCACGCTCCAAATGATATAACTTACTTCAAATAATCTTTGATCTGCATCATCAAAAGGCTTCCCATCAATTCTGTTCAGCACTTGTGCTACACCTTGTGGATAAAGAAATATAAAAGCATTATTATTACCAGGCAGCATAGATGAATTCAAAGGCAAAGAATAGCATAACTAAAAATGCTTGGTGATTTCCCTTATGGGAACATTTGCCTGAGAAATCACTTTTACCACCAACATGTAGACATTGATATTCTGAGACAATTCAACACTGGTCTTATTTTTCTCTTTCTGCGGTTTTGTAAATCTCTGTCTTTCAATGAAACAAAAAGCAGTTACATAATTACAAATACTGGTCAAATGGAAAAATCAAATATATACATAAAATGTAATATTTAAGGTGTGATTGACCTTTATGTTATAGCGTGACATTTTGTAGTTTTTGGATTATTTGCCTTCTTCTTTCCAACTTTCAAATGGGGGGGGTCACTGATGCTACATGTGTATTGTTATGGCTACAAATGTATTGTTATGGCTACTTTGTATTACTCATTACTTTCTATTCAGACCCTCTCCAATTCATATTCAAGTCTGTTATTCAAATGAATGCATGGTTGCTAGGTTCATTTGAACTCTAGCAACCAAATTGTCTCAAACTGGAGAACTGCTGAAAAGAAAGCTAATAATAAAAAATGAAAACCAATTGAAAATTCTCAGAATATCCCTCTCTATATCATACTAAAAAATGAATGAACAACCCCTTTAAATAAATACATGGGGCTATGATGACCTATATTATGGCGGAAAAATGTGTACAAGGCTAAATGCAGTTATAAGTTAACACTAGTCACACTCAACTTCACGTTGAACAAGGGACTATGCATAAACTGTCTGGTTATGTCAGAATGTAATATATACTAATGTAAATCACAGAGTTAGGTTGTCAGGATTAAGCCTACAAAAAGCCCCTCACCCTGTGAACTGTTCATTAAAACACATCAGTACAGTTAGGCTGATTAGCTGCCCGGAGGGTATCTTCATTGGCTGCTCCTTTGGGAGTCTGATGGGAGGTGTTAGGACAGGAGGTTTTGGTTCCATGCACTTTTTAGTAAAACAAATAAAGAAGCATGTCTACATGGTGCCCTTTATAAGATGCACTACTAACAGCCTTATTGGCTATACATTGGGAAATGTCATCCTCTCCCAAATGGGTTTTCAAATCTGTCAAATTGACATCTTGCTGAATCATCCAGATATCATTCGGGCAGGGCAATCAACAGACACCATACATTGGCCAATAAGCTGCTGACTCTGTCTGGAAGGCCCATGTTGGCAACTTTTATTGGTTTATGTACAGTCATCTTTTCCCTCCAATTTTTCCTCATATACTGTATTCCATTCACTCTACAAGTTATACAATGTGCATTTTTACAGAAAATTTGCAATAAAATAAAGTATTAGAAAAGTCACTCACCTATTATTTGATGGCTACTATTCCATATAGGGACACATAAAACTGACCTGATGTGGAACCCAGAAAATTGATCGGCCTAAAAAACAAGGGGGGGGGGTGAAATATCTATAAGGATGCAGTCATTATTGTCAAGTAAAAAAATTGACAATACCCTTTTGGAGATAATTAGGTTTGCACTTACCAAAACATGGCAATGTTTGTTTAGTTGTGCTACCCAAAGAAATTAATTTTTTGGTCTAATACAGTTAGAATAATCATACAGACAAACCCTGATCAACCAGAATCAAGACCTGACTTGACTGAATATAGTTTAGGCAGAGTGAACCATGATGGAATAAAACAATATTATTGTGGCCAGTTTACTCCTGTCTAGATAAAGCAACTAATGGAATCAATATAATCTGCTTTGTGTGCCCAGTGGTTATATATAGTGAATCAGAGTGAGAATTCATAGTAGCATTCTGCCTATTAAAATGTGATAGAGACTGTTTTAACCAGTTGCAACACTGCAGAAAAGAACAGTATAATTTATCATTTAATGGCTGAGCAATAAAGTGTATTCTAGCACAAAATATATAAATGCAATACAAACAGCAGACTGTTAAATACACCAGAGTATGGAATCATGAGAATGAAGAATAAGTTTTTTAATATGATGGGGCTATAAAAATAAATTATATAAATTATAAAAAAAATGTTACACATAGAAAAGACCCTTTATACATAATTTGAAAATGATGCATATGCTGGCATAACTTTTTTGAAATTGTGTTAATGTTTTAGACTGATAGGGGGAATTCACAAAAGTAGAGATATATACATGAACATGTCCACTTTTATGCATTTGCCTTTAAAACACATGTTCACATTTGCCCCCATATGAAATATAAGGCACTAAGTTTGCCTAGGAGCAGTGACCCATGGCATCCAATAAGATGTTTGCATTTAAACAGGTGACTAGTAAATGCTACCTGCTGATTGCTATGGGTTACTACCCCTGGGGAAACTTAGTGCCTTAAATTACATAACCCCATTGCTGGTCTTTTAGCTGACATTTTAGGAACTTTTTTTTAGAATTGATATTTCAGTCTGTCACCAAGTACTTGTCACATGTATAAATGAAAATGTAATCATAATATTGCTAAAAAAGTTTACTTCAATGATGTTACATTGGATTTTACATGAAATTTCCTCCTACCAAAGCATTTGTTCTTATAAAATTCCTTTATTTCTAGACTGCCATGATCTTATCTAGTGGGTCATGCCTGCCTGCACCATTTTGTACTAATATCGTGACTATTTCCATCCTACAGTTAATGTATTTGTGTGCTTGTGCTAATTAAGTCTTGTTACATCAATACTAAGGAAACAATTAGTAAGTCAATAGAATGGATGTTTAAGAATTCATCCACGCAACTCTTAAAGGCATTCATAGAATCTGCTATTGTAACATCATCAGGGCATTCTGCAACCTCACTACCCTCAGAATGAAGAACCTTTGTAGCTTTTAATGAAAGTTCAGTTACTCAACTAATAAAGTGGACCCGTCACCCAGACACAAAAATCAGTGTAATAAAAGTTCTTTTCAAATTAAACATGAGATCCAATTTCTATTTTTTATTAAAGCTTTCATAGCTTTTGTAAGCTATGTAAAAATATCAGCTGTCAGTCAAATATTGTCTGCTCTTCCTCTATGCCAATGACAGAGAGAGGTCGGGGCAGATAATTACTTTCACTTTCCATTCAGCACTTCCTAGATGTCACTCACTGCTCTCCACACATTCCCCCATTTTCTTCACTGTTTAATTGTGTAGCCAGGACATGGGGATGGACATTGGGTCCCCCATTCTGGTGCACAAACAAGATTTTAAGATGATATAATGCTTGCCTTAATAACAGTGTCCACAAAATGGCTCCTGCCTGCTTGCTATAATTTTGAATTCACAGACTGAAGGAAACAAGAATCAAATAATTTATATAGTGTAAATAAAGTTAATTTTGCTTGACTAATGTGATAAAATAGGATTTTGAATATTTATTTTGGGTGACAGGTCCCCAGGACAGGAGTGAACTCTGTTTTTTTGTTCTTTTCTATGGGAAGAAGATCCTTTGCTATCTGTCTATTATGCCCTGTAATGTAATCATGTGCCCTTTCTAGCTCCTTCATTCCAGAAAAAAATAACCCCAGCCATGACAATCTACCCTCATAGTTTAAATCTCTCATGGTACATGTAAGCAGCTTAATACAAGTGTGAAAGATGCTGCTTGGGTTGGTTAGCCAATCTGCATAGTACATTTGCCTTGGAAACCAAATTTTGTGGCCTTCAAAATGGCTGGTGACAGAGCGATTTCATTTAGTGACAACAAAATGGGGCCTAAGTTTAATACAGTCATTAACAATGCTGCCCTATATCTTACAGTAATGCCCTCTTGTTCAGGAAGAAAACAGATATTAACATACTGTAGTAACTGGAACTAAAAGCACCACCAAGAATAACAGTACCAATTAACAAAGTCTGATATAGGCACTTTTATCAAGGGTCAAATTTTGAATTCATGTGAGTTTTTTAAAACTCCCATAAATTCGAAATTCGAGCAATCTAAATTTATTAGTAAAATCAAATTTTTTTCAGGACGAATTGAAACGACCCAAAAAACACGAATCAAATTAGATCAAACTCGATTTTAGTTTTTTCTACTAAAAAAACTTGAATGTCAGGAAGGCTGCAAACATCTGCAAATTGATCCCTAGACCTCTTCCATTAACTTAAACAGCATTTTGGCAGGTTTTAGGTGGCGGATAGTCAATTCAAATTCTTAAAGGGTCAGAGTATGATAAATCTCTAATTGAATTTGGATAACGCTCTAGTTGAATTTGACAGTTTTGAACATAAAAGAATTCTAAAATTCTAATTTGAATTTTCAATTCTACCCTTGATAAATCTGCCCTTAGATGAAAAAATTGAGACCCTAACCTGCCTATCAATATGGGATTCCAAGACTTAGTCGCAAAACATACTACAATGAGAAAGCTTGATGAATGGTTTAATGAATAGAGACAGTAGATTTTAATTTAATTTCTTACATTCTTTGAGCTGGGCACAGAGTACGTAATTTTGTGGATATTTACATTATCTCCATCTATCATGACTGTTTCTTGGAAAAGTTAAATGGTTACTCCCACTACACTATGGTATTTTTACACTGCACTCCCGGATTTTTACTCACTTCACTGCTTCCGTGGTGCTGGTAGTCCGTTGACCCGACAAGGTCCCTTAGCAACAGCAATTCCCAATAATGGATCCGCACACACTTATTTCTGCAGTGGGGGAAATCCCCTTCTCCTTTATTCAACCACCAACATCAACTTCAACGTTTCAGGTCCTGAAGAAGGGAGGTTGTACCCCCCGAAACGTTGAAGTTGATGTTGGTGGTTGAATAAAGGAGAAGGGGATTTCCCCCACTGCAGAAATAAGTGTGTGCGGATCCATTATTGGGAATTGCTACTCCCACTACACCACAAAGCTCAACAACTTTGAACCCATCTGTTATAGGTTGGAATTTGTGGATGACGCGGTAATGAAGCACAGTATCAAGCAATGAGAAAGATCATCTCTGACTCTGAGGGATTTAAGGGTGAGCAGATTTAAACTTAATTCTGTTCATTCTGACTTTTCTATGTGCAGAAGCTGCATTATAGGGTGTCAAGCAGACATTTTCAACAGAAAAGGGCACATAGGTTATTCAACCTGCTACTGTCGCTCAAAGAGAAGATAGAAGTGGAAAAGGGTTACTTAAAAGTACACTCATTATGAAATTAGTCACTTGTGTAATACAGAGAACGCTTTACCGATTACTGATATAAATGGAAATGTTTTAAAACTTAACAAGTGCTCACATGACAATGACTTTAAGGAAGCAGATTTTATTAACTTCTTATTCCCATTTGTATTTAGGAAAGTAAACCAAGGCCTCCAGGGGAAAAAATGCAATGTAACACCAATGTAAAATGGTGCAATGTAACACCATCAAGCACTGGGAACAGTTTTCAGATACAGAGACTATTTATTTAGTCCTAGAAGAGGGTTGCCCTCAGCCATTTATTATTTCTGTAGAAATAATTCCTGTGCCTTTTTCATGGGACATTATATCAGCCAAATCTGGATTAAAAGAAAATCATAAGGGTAATTTACAGAAACAAGGGCAATGGTGACAAGATGGGCATTCCCAAGCTTGCTGTGTCTTAAAGGAGAAAGAAACCCTGAAACTGAATAGGGCTAAATATGCCATATTTTAAATACTGCACTTATTGCACCACCTAAAGTTTCAGCTTGTCAATAGCAGCAATGATCCAGGACTTCAAACTTGTCACAGGGGGTCACCATCTTGTGGGCTCTGAGCAGCTGTTGAGAAGTTAAGCTTAGGGGTTGTCCTAATTTATCAGGTAGAAAATGAGGTTGGCCTGTAATATTAAATTATGATGCACCGGTTTCTTTGCTGCTATGTAGTCATTATCTAGATTAATGAATAATCAGCCTTATATTATGACATTTATATTCTATGGGTACTGTATATTTTGACTGGGTCCCTAAGCTCAGTAAGGGACAGCAGCACAGAGTATGTGCAGTGAATCAGCAGAAAAGAACATGGGGAGCTACTGGAGGCACCGATCTTCCCTGCTAAAGGGCTGTGTTTGCATTAGGCTGGTACAGAAGCACAAAACATAATGTGCAACATTTATAGCTACTTCTTTAGTTCTCCTTTAAGCAGCATCATGATTCAATAAGCACAAACAGTTATAGGTGCAAAATGCAAAATGAACTCTGGATTTACTGTCTACATAAGGCATAGCTAAAATCCCTATAGCCAGAGCAAAGGAGGCATCTTTTTATATAAAATGATGGATCTAACAGACCGGACAGGGCTTGATTTTGGCAACAGATTAATGTTAACGATGACTGAATGCAGCAGAGCTAACTTCAATCAGTTGCAATAAAAGTAATAACTTCTGCTCCAAAGTAAACTTTCAGAATAGAGATTGGTGTGTCAACTGGAATGAGTGATTTTGATGTATGGCAATGTCTCTATGCACCAAACAATCACATGTAATTGCACTCAAATATATCAATTTATCTGTCCTAACCAAATACTGCTGTTGTGTTTTGACCTTGGAAACAAGACTTTATGGCCTAAACAGTGGCATGTTGAATTTCATCCATTTTGCTACATAATCCTGAAAAACAATCTAACAAAGCAATAAGTTCATACTGCTCTTATAAAAGTGATGTTACCTACTTCAACATCGAAGCGAGGGTCCTGATATGCATCACTAATGTTCACTGGAAGACCCGTCGAGGCAACTAGCTCAGCTATGCTGTTATTTACTAACCAGTCAGAATAAGATGATTTCTCCACGCTGTCCTTGAAACTAAGAGAACAAAAGTGAACATGTCATATATGCACAATACATTGCTAATATATTTTATAAAAGGAATGAGAGGTCCTGCTGTCTTTCTCACAATGTGACATTGAAGCCAAAATGACATGGCATTAAATTTGGCATCATCTCTGTTGTTCCATTTTAAGTATCCTTATCTGTATCATTTGGGAGTTATCTGCGTGGACAGCAACTAAAAACATGACGAATAAGAAACAGGTGATAAGGCAGGGAACTTCTGATTTCCAACAGATTTGTGTAATAGAAAATGCCCTACATAAAAGGACAAGGACACAGGGAGGTTATCAGTTCAGCCATTATTTGTAATCCAACTATTTAACAGACCATAACTTTAGGAATGAAAATGCCCTTTATGCATTTGCTCAAAATATTCACTCTATTTAAAGCACAATATTTATGGCCTTTTTTCTATTAGTCTAATACAAATATGTTTGTGTTCTAGTCCCCCTATGATAAACCAGCAAAGGCTGAGCTAGAATTCCAAGTGCATGTTCAAAGGTCAATAGAGATATGGATCAAACAGGAATGCTCCATAATAGGGACAAATCCATTATTTTAATAATCATCTAATTTAATAGTCTATACAAATATACAGCAAAAACGAATGCCATATAAGGCAGTTAAAGCCCAATATTTGCTAACAAAATCTGTTTGCAGTCCAGTGCTTCCAGATTTCTGATTTTATTTGCCTGAATACTAAGGATTTCATTAAATTTAAATATTGTTCCAGTATGGAATGTGTGCCAGAACCAAGAATAGAAAAGTTCAAAGTAAAAATGACATTGCAGAACTACCATTTCTTAGACAATTGTAAGTGAAAGGCATCAATTCTGTTGCGTAGCTGTGCTTGGCATCAGCATTAGTATGTCATTCACTGTGAAGTTAACAAACACCTTCTCAAGACATACAATCCAAACATGGCTGAACCAGTGCAAAGTGTATAGGATAAATTGAACAAACCAACATTATTAACATTATTAGTGAAACCTATTCATTAAAATTTCTCAGCAAGTCCAGTTGTTTTGAGTTACTTATGTTAGATATACCTTTGACCTGGATGAATGAGAATCGTCATAGTCATTATTGACGCCCACATCCATGCTTCCACAACTACCACTAGATTTACCAAACGGGTGCAAGCTTTGTGTGTGTATTCACAAATCTGGCACAATTTTGTTGCATCCAATTTTGTAGGTAGAAAAAACAAACATGCTATATATAAATCACTGTCTGCACATCAGCTACTTTGTCAACACTATTAAAAATCGAGTTGAGTGGAATGGAAACAAAGTTTCAAACATTAGGCACAATGAGTGTGGTTCCAGCTAGAGTAGAATGTGGTATTAATCAGTAAGATACCTTAAAAACAGAGTGTAGGAGATGCAGAACATTTCCTTTAAAGATTCTAAGCCTGAATATTTAATCTCCATGCTTAAATTGTTTCCTTTTTTTTCTTGGGGGTAAAATTTTATGATGTCACTTACAATATTTTCTTGGTACTTACTGCCAAACCCATGTTTTAAGCAGTTTTTATTTGCATTTTAGCACTTTGAGAAAGCCATATTATTGTTAGGAAGGCATTTTGGGAAGCAGCTGGAAAGAACTAACTTTTTGTGAACAAGGGAGCCCTTGCTGGTACTGTCCTTCACCTACATTCTTTTGCAGGCCCTTTTGTGGAGACCAACAGGATGTGGTCATGTGCATGTGCAACTGGGTGCAGGCACCATTGACAGGACATGAATGGAAGGGGAGGTGGCACAACGCAGAAAGGAAGAGAGACACGAGAAGGGGAGACACGGGGAGGGAAAGAGAGACACGGGAAGGGGAGGAGAGACACGGAAGGGGAGGAGAAGAGAGAAACTGGAAGGGGAGGGCAAGAGAGACATGGGAAGGGGAGGGGAGACCCGGGTAGGGAAAGAGAGACATGGGAAGGGGGACACGAACATGGGGGCACGTGGACGGGCTAGGGGCGCCGCCTTTGTAAATCCGGGTCTGGCTAAACAGGACAGATTTACTCGTCACTAAAAAGACATCCAAGCCTCTCTTATGGGGATCTTTGCATTGTCTCTGGTGAAGTTTTTTGCTATGTGAAAAAGATCCCCTATCTTTCTAAAGCACCCTCTGATCAATTTGTATATTTGAGCATTTCAGTATCATGCTTCATTTCTTTTGCTTTATATTATACAGCATTTATAGTGATGAGCAATTGTTTTCTCAGACATGGATTCATGGCGTAATTCTGCCTTTTGCCATCAGTGATTATTTTCCAAGACCACTGCAACTTTTTTCCCATGAAAATTTTCACCGCAAACAAAACGCAATGACAAAATACCACTTAACCAATTTCAGTGAAATTGGGGAAATTGGGGAAAAGACTTTTTACTTCAATGCATTTCTCAAAGTTTTGCATTTTAATAAATCAGCAAACATATTTGCTCATCAAAACACATTGAGTTGACACATAACTCTGTAATGTAGCACTGTGTCTTGCTCTGAAGAACAAGAACAAGAACCTTAAATAGCAGATTAGGAAGAGTTGACTCCAATGGGCACAAGCAAAACCAAAGGCATACGGTAGGGTGAAGTTAGAGATCACCACAGATAACAATGGTAAACTTTCACCCTTAGATAAATAAGCCTTTAAAAAATCCCTTAGAAATTAATGGCGCTTACTGGGCCCAACAGCAAATAATTTTTCAGGCCCCCAAAATGTCCAGTGGTTGACCTGTTTTAACAATATATATTGTAATTGTATATGAATTAGGGCCTCATGGGGTCCCTATAGCTCCTGGGCCCCCCTGCAGCCACAGGGTCTGCTTCCTCTGTAGTTATGCCCCTGCCCCATAGTCTCCTTCGTTATAGATAAAATCATTAGTTTAATGCATTACTTGTTGTTACCGAATCATTATTATGTTGCGGGAGCTTGAACACAGCTTGATTCCAGCCTTTTTTCCTCATTCTGCTTTTTTGAAGCTGATAAATGACTATTTATAGAAAAGGCGAGTTTGATTGCTATTTATTTCAGTGGATTTCATGAAAATTAAAATTCAAAGCAAACTTTCATTTTAAAAAGCCCCTTTCCCATGCACTATTTTTACTTGCAGCAAATGTCAGAATTCAGCCCTATATTAAAAGGAGAACTCTAACCCGAAATTAAGAAAAGCCCCTACCTACTAAGCAAGATAGTCCCCCTCCCTGCTCCCCCCCTAACGCCAGAAACTTCAAAAGGTCTGAAAATATCCCTTGTGGGCACCATCTTCAGTGTCTTTGAATTTTTTCGGATGTCTTCTGCAATTTCAAGCACTTTTGGCCCATGTGCAGTCAGTACAAACTTGGACTGCTTAAACTGCACATGTGCCAGTACTCTGTTACAGATGAAGACTTGTGATCCGGAAGATGGATGCTTATTATTGTATTTAAGTTTTGGCAATAAATTAAATATTTAAGAAGCAAAATACACCTGTGGTCAACATGAGCCAAATGAATAGGGATTAAACAGAGCATTGTGCCATTTATTTTAATTTCAATTTATCACCAGTTTATTTTATGAAATGAATCTGAAACTGAAACCATTATTATTAACATCAGATTCCACCTCCCTTGTTCTTCAGCAATTACCAGTTAAAAACACTGTATAATAAACTCCTCCTTATCTGCCACCTAGAGACACAGTCAGTCTTTAGGGTAAGGGAGGGCAATCATCCATTAGTAGAGATACAAAGAATCCATCATTTTCTACTTTGACTCAATGATACAAACTGAATATGAACCCTAATTTACTCTTCCAGGCAAGCTCTACCTTGCAAGTGATATGTTAATGAGACAACATGCAAGGCATTGTGGATATTGGAGTCTTAACTGAAGCTGAGCTGATTACTGCTACAGTGTTTCCTTGTACCTGCAGTTAGAATCAGTAGGGCAGAGAATAGACAGACAGATACTTCAATAATAATAACATTTTACAAATAACTTTAAAGCAGAGGCAGAACCTCCAGGGGAGTAGGGGGTGCGATTGGGCCAGGCCCCACACCCAGGCCCACCCCCCTCTAGATACATTCCTGCTTTAAAGCCATTGAATGTTTGTAATTAATTATTATTATATTGGAAGGTTAGCATTTCATGTGGTTTTTGTTGCAAAATGTTATAATTAGGTTTACTGTAACCTCTGTAAAAAAATATACCTTATATTCACACTATATTTATGCATCAAATTTCAAAGTTGTAAAGACGTACCTGTTTTCTGTATCTGCACTGCATTTTGGAGAAAGTAGTTCAAAAGATTTTGTGAACTTGACAACCTGCCACCAGAAAATAAAAAAATGAGAGGCTTTTTTTTCATTTTCATCTTATCAAAAAATTACATTACTCTTGGACTCATGCGTCTGGTAATTAAATAGCTGCATAATACAATACATTTTAACTAGTGCCACTTGTGTGACTTTTTCAGTTTGAGCCCCCTTGAAGGTCCAACTTTTGTATAGGGTCCCTCTTATAACAATGTCACGTATATAGAAAATAGGAGGTATAGGAAAAGATTTGTCCATTGGTGATTCTGCCATAGTTCTAAAGCTGGCCATAGACGTAAAGATTTTTAAAAGATTTGATCATCATTGTGAGACCACAATTATCTCAAAGTGATTGTACGATCGTACGAATTGTCCATCAACTAAAAAGACCATTTCAGGCGATATTACCAGCAAAATTGAAGGGTAGCTGCCTGCTGGCCCTGCAAACGTAGACAGATTGGGAGATGTTTTAACCTGGCCGATTAATTGTCTGACAGATGCCCGATGAAAAATCGTACAATGTACAATCGTTGGAATCTCACTAACTGCACAATAATTTGACGGATTGGTTGGACTGCACTGAAATCGGTCGTCCACCAAAGAAGAATTGTCTCGTCTATATTAAGCTTTAGAATATTTTTAGAAAAAAGATTTTACCAATAGTCCTTCAGGATGAGCCTTCCTGTCACTTCTTCAGGACCACTTTGGATCAGCCAGTTTGGTAATCACTGCTATAGGTGCCCCAGTCTCACATTTGTGGAAAAGCTGTCTCTAAAGTCACACTACTGTGTGTGGATTTAATAGGTAATTAGGTTGTTTGTTCCAAGTTGGGGACAGATGTTAGTGATTAAACAATCTGCATAACTTCTTCGCACTATATAAAGATGAAAACTAAACAAATTATATATAATTGAAACCGTGGGACAGATCTGATATTTTTGTGAAAACAAGTGATGGGCGAATCGGGGGAGTTACACTTCGCCCAATTTTCTGCATAAAATTCCCGAAAATAGTTAAAGCGGTCACAAAATAGTTAAAGGTCTCAAAAGATTTCACTAAAAATTTGTGACATTCGATCGATTTCACGAAAAATCGTGAAAATTGGAAATTAACACAGGGGAATTTTCGTGGGTGTTTCGCTGGCGGCGAATTATTTTTGTGGGAATTAGCCACGGATTCGAGCTAGGCAAATAAATTCGTCCATCACTAGTGAAAACAAATAAACTCAACACTTTCTAAATTATTATAATGAAGACATATATATTAGCAACATACTCCATTTTAATGGCTGCCCATACTTGCTGTCTGTATCAGAGAGCGTTAACACACCACATCTATAAGTCATTTGTCATGTTCATGGTAAAGTTCATGGAAAAGGCCAGTGGCGTAACTGCAGAGGGTGCAATTGCACCAGAGCCCTTACCCCCTTGGGGCCCATCTGAGCCACGATAATGGTTATGGCTGGTTATCTAGGGGGAGATTTTACAGCACACATGCTATCAACACTCCAGCATGGGATTTATGGAGGTAAGGGCCGCCCAGGTGCCCATCCTGTACCGGGGCCCACCAGGGAGTAGTAATGCCACGGGAAAAGGCACCAGTCTTAGGCATACAACCATCATTAATATGTCATGGAGTCAAATATTTTATGCCATTATTTTTAATGGCCAATGTCTCTAAATGAAATATTACAGTATTATTTTGTAGATATTATTTCTTGGGAGCAGACCAGATCACTATTAGAAGGGAGTCTAATAAAGTATTGATTTGCAACTAAACACTGGTGCAGCGCATCAAGCTAGAATTTGAAGTAGTATCCCCATTTTTTCACATAATAATGCAATATGTAAAAAACATTTATTTGCCTGACAAACTAAATGACTGTAAAGTGAAAACAATAATATAAATATATTCCAGATGGCACTATAGGGGGAACATTTAATAAAATTTGCAAAGAGAACAAATTTGTGCACAAAGGATAAAAATTGCATGTCACAATGTAATATTCTTCATTAGACTTTTATTGTATTGTGAATATTTTAGGACATGCTTGAAGGTGCTGTAAACTTTTGATGTAAACGTAAGCTTTTTCAGTAACAAGTTTTATTACATACACTGCACACACTTTAAAATGAATGGCCTACTTTGTAAAAATGTTTACTTTAAACAGCAGACCATTGTATGATGACTGCTGGTCTTCTATTCTGCTGAATAGAATATGGCTGAATTCTTTCAGTATAGAGCAGTGGTTCTCAACCTTCCTAATGCTGTGACCCTATAATACAGTTCCTCATTTTGTGGTGACCCCCAACCATAAAATATTAAAATATTTTTGTTGCCAGCCCAGAGCGGATAGTTAGGAAAATACAAGAGACAGCGTGTCTGCATAAAGGTTTATTTTCCGTGCGTAGTGTGGCAAAATATTTTGGCCACACCCCCAATTACCATGTTAATTTTACAAATATAACTGCCCGCTTTAAATGGGCAGGGAGAACTGTATGGCAGTCCATACTAAGGGGGTATAGAAAGTTGTAGTGCAACTGGCTTCCCTACACAGGTTACTTAACTACAACTCCCAGCACCAACCTTGGCCCAGGGCTAGTAGGGAGAGAGATGAACCTGCTCCTGGAACCCCTTAAGTGACCCCTGTGAAAGGGTCGTTAGACCCCCAGGTTGAGAACCACTGGTATAGAGCTACACTTGTCACATAATAGACTATGTCTCTGTAAACATAAAATAGCCACATTGGAATATCCAGCTCTCCTATACTTTATTTACTTTGACATCTCATGTGCTCCAGCCTATGCTACCTATGTACAAATGTATTATTGTTCCATGTAATATAATCTCTAGCCCAGGCAGGGAATAATAACTCATGGGCTCTAATTTCATTGTCTTGGCATTTCCATCTACCCACATAGAACAACTTCCTACCAGAGCATTATATAATTAAAAGCTTGCACAAATCATTAGGTCAAGATGTATTCAGTGCTTTACAATGGCATGGTCTGATGGTATAAAAAAAAACTGTATTGTGGGGGGTCTTCTCAAATAGGTAAACATAGCCCTCTCTAAAATGAAATATAGTATTGGTAAATCCTACCTAGGATCTTGATCGCCTATGAATTTTGGTGGAAGGTCTGACCTCTGACCCTCACCCCCTAAGTATTTGGGTGAGGATCTCTTCACCCTGTATAAAAACACCATGAAAAAAATAGTATTATTATTTTATTTTGCTAATGTACATTGGTCCAGGTTCCAGTGCTGTCAGTAGATGTTTTTCTTTTTCTTTTGTTCGTTGCTGCTGATTTTTACTTGCCAATGTAGTGCTTTGACTACTGGAGGTTGGTTCTTTTCAACATAAACAGCAATAATGTTGTTCTCTAATTATCTTAAACAGCCCAGTAATGGAAGGTTCTATTACAGGGGGGGGGGTTTCGAGCACTTTTAAAGTTTACTACATTATTCAGTCTGCATTGAGACATGGTTGGTTGGTAAAAGAACCCATTCTTTGTATCTACAGTCATAAAGAAGCAGAATTGAAAAGAATATTTTCCTAGAAGTGAATTTACTTTTCTTTCCTTTTGTACCACCCTCCATGAACACTGCCATGTGACAAGTGTGCATTTGATCTATGCACAGTATAATGCTGTTGCCTGTGTTTTGAGTAGGCAGAACATGAACATTTAAAATTATCAGAAATATCAGGTACATAAAAAACTGAGAAATATAGGTTTGGGTTTTTTATAGATCTAGGCAATAGCCAATAGACAGATTATCGTATGTAAGACTCAAGGTTGGATATTTCTCCAGGCAGTTACAGAAAGGAAAAATTCAAAAGGATTTTCTTCTTCCCCTATGTACAACAATAACTTATAAATAACTTAGGTCTCTACTTGAAGGCCCTGTATCCTCTATTATGGGGGCCACTAATATTTGGTTAAAAGTAACTGCAAGAGCCTACACTGGAACCAAGATGAAAACTGTAACAAAATCAGTACATAGTCAATACATATTTTGGAATATATTTTTTTTACAAATACAAAAATATTCATGGTAGAAAGCAGAGGTCAGACCTTTCAACCCAAAACACAGACTTTATGGGTCCAATCTGCAATTTATTTTAAGTTTCATTTTAGGAGCTTTACTACTCAGTGTATTAGGGTTTGGTAAATGGATAAAAAGCACAGTCTCCCCAGCCTAAGGGTGTATGAATCAATGACTGCCAATATCTGCTGACTTTACTGTTGAATTGTGGTCAGTAGCAAGAGTGGATCATTCTGTTAGACAACCCTTTCTTACCCACTACAGTGTAACAATCTGTCCATCTGATCATGTTGATGCTTTTAAGAGTGGCTTGGATGATTTCTTGGACAGACATAATATCAAAGTCTATTGTGATACTAACTTCTATAGTTAGTATAGATATGTTTAGTATGTGAGGGTATGGAGGGGTGTGTGTATGGATGCTGGGTTTCATGTGGAGAGGTTGAACTTGATTGACTTTGTCTTTTTTCAACCTGATTTAACTATGTAACAAAGTAAAAGGCAGATGGTATCAAGCAAAAAACATAGACCTTCTGAATTGTAGCCTATGATACAAATCATGATTCAAATCCACTGAGCAAGGGCCAGACCCACTACTAATTAAGATTCACAACCTTGATCACCTTTCCCTTACCACATACCAAGTCTGCAGGGGATTTAGAAGCTCAGATTCCCTAGACTCCATAGAACTGGAATTTTATGCAGTGAGGTTAAAAAAACATTGCAGGACTCCATGCCATTGAATAGTAGAAAAGGTACATGGAAGCTTAGTGATTTCTCTAACATTACTGCTGCTGTCAAACAAAAATATAAAGCCTATAATTTCAGCAGATTTCAGGTTTAGATTATAACAGTATGATTAACAAAGTGGCAAAGCTGCAAAGATTCAGAAGTGGTTTACTCAACTAACTTTCAGCATATATGAATTGGCTTTAGAACATATGGGGGGGAAATTCACTAAAGCGCGAAGCGTCTAACGCTAGCGCTAATTTGCCAGCGTGACGTCAATTCGTGACTTCGCAAATTCACAAACACCGACTCTGGCGAATTTCCGCTAGTGAAGTAGATAGACTTGAGCAACTTCGCACCCTTACACCAGGCGAAGTTGCGCACTGATGAAGGATAGTAATTACGCAAATTCACTAAGATGAACATTTTACTGAACATTACCACTTACGCTAGACCAGGGGTGTCGAACTCAATCAGAGAAGGGGCCGAAATCTAAAACCCAGCCTAAATCGCGGGCCGAATGGTTTACCCCCAGAACTCACAAACAGATGGCACAGGGGCAAGTACATGTATAAATACCCCCAGAACTCACAAAGAGATGGCACAGGGGCAAGTACATGTATAAATACCCCCAGAACTCACAAAGAGATGGCACAGGGGCAGGTACATGTATAAATACCCCCAGAACTCACAAACAGATGGTACAGGGGAAAGTACATAAATAAATACCCCCAGAACTCACAAACAGATGGTACAGGGGCAAGTACATAAATAAATACCCCTAGAACTCACAAACAGATGGTACAGGGGTAAGTACATGTATAAATACCCCCAGAACTCACAAACAGATGGCACAGGGGCAAGTACAGACATAAATACCCCCAGAACTCACGAGTACAAGGCTGCAGACTGCAAAAGATAGGGCTTTCCTTGCTTCCTTTTCTCCCGCGCTGCTATCTGTGCTGCTGGCCAATCAGATGCTCCCTGGCTGCTCTCTCTCCCTGTCACAGTGTAATACGATCCCGGCAGCTCTGTGACAAGGGAGGGGGGAGCGAGCGAGGGAAGGAGGGAAAAGAACACGCTGCTGCAAACAAGAAAAATCTTCAAGGGACTTTGAGTTGAGCAGGAGAACATCAATTTCGCCCGGCCCCCTCTCCTTCTTGCCGGATGCCTGAATATCACGTGACTGTCACATTGCAAGGTGCGGGCCACATTGCAAGGCCTCGCGGGCCGGATTTGGCCCGCGGGCCTTGTGTTTGACATGTGTGCGCTAGACGTTACTTCACCAGGCCAGACCTGGCGAAGTTCAATACGATGACAGGAATTTGAAAAAAACATTTTTTTCTAAGTCCCAAAAAAACTCTGGCGTGTTTTACCTTTCTAGGGTGATAGTCTGAAAAAGAGTGACATTTTTTTGGGGGGTATACCCTCCTTCCCCCCTCCATTTCTTAACATATGGCAACACAACTATACAGGGAGCAATATGACAACTTTATTTAATTTATTAATGGTTTCCTGGGCTTGTGTAGTGGCTGTAACATATACTTCTATTATACTTTGAAATTTGCGCTGTATGCAAATTAGGCATCACTAGTGTGAATGCGCTTTGCCTGGCGAAGTAACACTAGCGCAACTACGCTACAACTACACTTCAGTTCGCCGACCTTATTGTAACTTTGCACTTTAGCACTGGCGAAAATTCACCTGGCGAAGTGCGGCGAACGTTAGCGAAGCCAACGCTAGCAAATTTTCGCAGCTTAGTGAATTTCCCCATGGAGTTTACATTCTCAGTAATAGAGCCGGACATGGATTTCATAATATTTACAGCTGTATTCTACATATTATGTGTGAATACTAAAGACACTAATTAGATTTATAAGTAGTTTTGTGATTAACAATGTGTTATATATTGCATGACTTATCTTGTCTTTATTTATCTAAGGCAGGGATCTCCAACCTTTTGAACCCGTGAGCAACATTCAGAAGTAAAAGTGCTGTGATTGGCCATTTGGTAGCCCCTATGTGGATTGTCAACCTACATTGAAGCTCTGTTTGGCAGTACACTTGGTTTTTATGCAACTAGAACTAACCTCCAAGCCTGGAATTGAAAAATAAGCAACTGCTTTGAGGCCACTGGGAGCAACATCCAAGGGGTTGGAGAGCAACATGTTGCTCACGAGCTACTGGTTGGGGATCACTGATCTAAGGGAAGGATCACACTTACAGCCTTATTTACAAAGCACAGGAGCACAAAGACTGTGTCTGCTGTATCTTCTGTGTATGTCTGCATGTGATCAGCAGCACTGTATCCCTGACTTAGGATTCCCCGCTCATGCCATCCACCTTTCCCCAACTTGTTTTTCACTCAGATGTCTACCTCTGTGCCTTGTGCCTACTGCCTTGTACCCACCAACCGCTCTTTCAATAAAGTAAAGGACGGCTGTAATAAAAAATTGTTTCTCCCATAGGAGGTGCAGGCTACTAGAACCCAAACTCCAGTTGGGGGTAAAAATAGCCTTTTCCCATATGATTACCCCTGCAAGAACTGAGTTGATTGTACTGGGAGGTGGCACTTAAAAACTATTAGCATTATGCAGACAGTGATATTTTGAAGGACAAGGGCCCAAGAGTAGGGGTAAGAAGATAGAAGGGGTACATGCCTTGTACCCACCCCCCACTGTTGTGCCCTAAGCATGTGTGTATTATGTTGTTCTGGCCCTGGAACTTAGTAGAGGCAATAATTTTATCTATCATACCTATATACTGGTATTTAGAGAAGTAGAATATACAAATAGTCTGAGTTTACTCATATAGCCTAGAGTTAACACCTGAGCAGGAAATATCCCCATACTGTAATATACAACAGCCCTATATAATACACAAATAGATGCTAATCTGAGGATTTCTTTTGTTAAAATACACTGATATATTAAAAAATGTTTACACAACCTGCACATGATAGAGCTCATTAAATTGATACGGTGTAGGTATTGATGATGCAAAAACCAACTACCATACATCAGCTCTCCTCTAGACCAGCATTAGAACACTCATTTACGTAGTCTAGTTTAACGGATTGAGCTAACTTTGTTTTGACATCACTTTTTCCAAACAGTGCACCATAGCACAACACATCAATTATACATTTCTGTTTAAAATGGGTGATAGTTTTGGACTAAATGTCTTGATAATGTTTGCTCAGTCTGTAGTAAAAAGATACCCAACTGGTGAGCCTTAAGTTTTCATTGGACTACATACATCTGTGCTTGACAAGAGAAGTCTAGAAGGCTACAGGTATAGGTCAATATAAGGTGTATTTTTTGGTTTTAGACCAATGTGAAAAAGATAGATACATTTACATGGAATTGAAGGTTACATTCTTGAGATAAACCTCCCATACTGTGACTGTAAATGATGCATATGATTTCAGATGTGACTTGATGATGATCCTGACATATCATTTCTTAAAGGAACTTACCGGAGACTCAATATCCTCCAGTAGCAGCACAGAGCAGCGTTCACACTTTAGAAGGGTCTGAGCCCGGTGCATAATTTTCTTTACAATCTTTTCCAGATCTGTCTGTTCCTCAAACAGGTCATTTACCACCTCCAGCAAAGCCTGCACAACACGAAAAATTAAATCATCATGCTGTTAAAATATCATGTTGTTAACCTTGGAGTACATTTTATGCAGCTGTTGGATCCAAGTATCAGTTTGAATCATATGGGTTATATTATTATGAATTCAAAAATTGCGAGTGTGTCATAAATTATTTTATTGGAAGGTTTCCGTTAATGTACTTACATTTGTGAAGCAGTAGCAAATTATGAGGAATATTTTTATTCACAATGAACTCACCAATGCTTCTTACAGTATTACTTTATTTTCAGCAGAGCCATATCTCTGGTGATCCACTTTTGGAGGCATGCTACCTACGAAAAGTCCACTGTACTAGGATCTGATCTTGGTGAATCTGCTACTACATTTCAAGCTTGAATTCTCCTATATTATTATCAGTATACTGAATTAACCAACTGTTTTTAGACACCACCTACAAGGATAGCTCAAGCCACACTAATTGTCAGTCTTATGTTAGACTATGGGACCTATTTACTAACAGTTGAATTTTTTATTTTTTCCATGAATCTCTAAAAATTTGTGGGTTTTGTATTTGTTTTAAAAAAAAAAAAAAACTCTAAACGTTTCAGATTTATTAAGTGTAAAGACCACAAAAACCACTAATGCAAAACTTTGCCAGGTAAAAGTTGTCATGGTCCTATAGAAGTCAAAGGGAGCTTTGCTGATCCTATTGAACCATTTTAAATAAATTCTAATTTTTTTTGCTAGGAATTGTCAGAAAAACTAACATTTTAGATGTTTTCAAGGTATTCATGTTTTTTAATTCATCGTTCAGCATAAATTTTCGTTCATACGTTTGTTATGTCATCATATTCTTAGAGGCAGATTTACCAAGGGTCGAATTTTGAATTGAAAAAAATTAGAAATTCGACCATTGAATTTAGAGGGGAAGTAAAGCAATTCGCTACATTATACTGTACATTGTCAACAGAGATGCAGAAGACATAAATATTAGGAGATATGCAGCATATCACCAAGAAACAGCAGGCAAAAAAACTAAGACTACATGAAGGGGAAGCAGGGGATAAGGAGAAAGAAGAGCAGGATGCACAAGGAAGAAACTGACAACATAGAAAAAGTATGTGGGGGTGGAAGTAAAAGAGGCTAAAGGTGTTTATATAAATAAAAATTATTTGAGAGATAGTTCCATTAATGTTACTATGAATCAGTCTGTATCTTGTCAGCAAACTCATTTATAGTGAGTTCGTTTTGAAAAGGGCATTCTGTCTGAAAGAATATTAGCACAGCTCTTCATAAGAGTACATGCTTAATCTCTGTTGATACATTGCAAAAAAAAATTGCTAGGTTTTCTCAATGCTCTTTTTCCGAGGTACTACTGTAGATATTGTACAGGCATAATCCCACATACAAAATGAAAAGCTAGTGCTTCTTCCAGTAAGCTCTTATAAACAGTGTTTCCTGTTTCACAGAAAGGGGCTTTAACTTCCATCATTAGAAACATTATTTGCCTGAACGGACTTCTTTTCAATACAGTGATGCCTCTGGCTTTTAACAAATTAAGAATTTTCTTCCTACCATTAAATAACTTTTAGAAAATCACTCTCTCTCCTGTCTCTTTAGATTGTTTGTATTACCAAAGCTGATAAATGCAGACAACAGGAAAACTAAAACAAAGCTTGTTCTCCTTAAAATGTTTTTGTAAGGCACTTTGCTGAAGGGCATAAAATAATCTTATTGTCACAGAAAGTTTCTGAGCCAATAATATAATTTACCATGAAATCAGTATTCCTTACTACAGGATGTGGTTATGCAGCTGTTTTCTGGTATACAAAAATACTATACAACATTAATGCAATTACTGTTGCCTCACTGGTTATGTTTGAAAATGTTATGTTGTGGGGAAATGTATCTCAGTGAAACAAGCATTTTATTATTGAGGGAGCAAAGACCATACCTGTATGCTTCTTTATTTGATATGCCTTGTTATATGCAGAAGAGCCCTAAAGTGAAGCACACTGCAAGAACTAACCTTTAACTGTGCAGTTTCTACCATATACCTTGAATGAAATGTCGTAGGTAAGTAGTATACCTCTTGTCACATGTACACTTCTGCTTATCACCCCCTGTTCCACTTTCTCTCACTGCCTTAGTCACTCCCACTTGCCAGCCTAGGACCAGCTCACTTGCAGAGTGACAATCTTCCTTCAGATGGCAGTGCTCTGAATCAGTCGTACAGGCTGATACATTAAATAGCTTTAAGAAGGGATTGAATGGCTTTTTAGCAAGTGAGGGAATACATGGTTATGGAAGATAGCTCAATTTCATCCAGGTACTAGTCTGATTTCCGGAAGAAATTGGAGAGGCTTCAAATGTTTTTTTTTTTGCTTTCCTCTGGATCAGCTAGCAGTTATGCAGGTTAAAAGAGTGTTAAAGGAAAACTATACCCCCCGAACAATGTAGGTCTCTATAAAAGATATTGCATGAAACAACTCATATGTAA
>CM044447.1:75020520-75048997 GCA_024363595.1 Xenopus borealis | reverse complement strand
TTACTTCGAAATTCAAATTTTATTTGAAAATTCACTTCGACCCTTAGTAAATGTGCCCCTTAATGTCTTGACTCTTATTAAGTGTTTATTTCAGATGTGGCTCATAGGCTCATCTACTTTATTTGAATCAAAATTCCAATTTCTTTCTTCTTCTTGATTTCCTACTGCAGAACTTTTGTTTCCTGCTCCATCTTCCAACTGTCTTTTTAAAAACATATCGTTATCATATACTATCTAGAGTTACACACATCAACCATCTGTTGTTTAACAAAGATTATCTTAATTCAATGGAGAAACCTCTGTCACTTGAAAAATGGTGTTGTTCCTGAAACATACTATCTAGTATTTAGCAAGAACAACAAGCGTATTGTACTTCGGTATATTACATTGACTAAATTGATTTTTCTTTGTTTTGAATCTACCATCAACTAAAAGTGAAAATTGAAATTGATGAAAAGAAGAGTTGCAAGCATTTAATTCCACCAGGCATGTTGTGGAGTAAATTGTTTCTCCATTCAAAAAGAGTTGGTTGGTGAGATGCCAACTCTGAGAGCAAGAAAATGAGCCATGAGGCAGCTGGGTATGAGCAGGTAGTTGTATTTTGTCATAGTAGAGGATTTGAGGTGTTGCAGCTGGGGGATCTCATCCTGAGATATATGGCCAGATAGCAATGGTTTTTAAGAGGAGCTGGATAGCTTGTATATGTCTCATTCATTAAGACGTTCTATTGTAAAAAGGTGCTACCCATCTTTCCATGGAACATAGCTTCTGCAAGAAATACAATATAGGCAATTTCCTTTACTCTAGAATGCACTTTAGTTTGACTACCTACCAATGGAGGCATTTTTATATCATGCTTAAAAGCTCTTCTGTTTATCGGTTTATCAATCAGCATGCACCCGTGTAGAAATTTCATGTTATAGAATGCTCAGCAGAATATTCTGATAGATTGCCCCTAGAATGGTAATTCATCATAGTACCCAAAGGAGATAAGAATAAGCATTTCAAATGTTATGGTTCTCACACTCTCAAACCACTGGGAATGCTCAGTGGAAATCATTGAAGATTCACAGATGTTCAGCACATTTTAACATTCTGTGCATCAAAGCCTTCTGTGAATACTGTGAAGCAGCAATACCACCCCTACCTTCAAGAATCTGAAAAAAATGGGCACTCCTGCTGGTGCTACAACTCTTAAAGGAGAAACAAATTATAAAACATATTTTTTGTTACTACGAGCAAACTGCAGTCAGCATTTACTAGAATGACAGAATTTGAGCAGCATCTCTGTGGCATGGTCACTATAAGCTGGTAGCAACGCAAACAAAGCAGAGGAAGCACACACTGCACTTAACATGCTACATGTGATGGCAGTGCTATCCTCTGTTACCATTCCGAAGATCACAGAAAAAGGTACACTGTGCTACTCCAATACATAGTATTATCCCTCAGTTTTTACAAGAATAAATTGACTTTCCACATTTAATCCAGTAGAGCTGACTCATGTTTGTTTGATGCTGTTTAGCCCCAGATAATTCATAGAGAGAGACTATAGCATTGGTATTATCCTAAGGGTGATTTGCCGCCTGATTTTTATTAGCTACAGTGCAAAAGACTACTTATTGTTCCTTGTAAAGCATAATCAAGTTGAGCTTAGAAATGAGAGGCAATTGCATCTTCAGCTATGAATGACATGTACAGTATATATTGTTTTGACAACCATTAAAAACATACAAACTCGAGGCAAAAATCATTTAGAAGAAGACAGAGCCATCAAGAACAATCCAGTCAACCAAAGGAGCACATGTCAGTTTTTAACCTAAAATACTGTACAAGTCATCAAGTCAATGAGCTGTATATAGTGATCACACTTCCTTATTTATTGAACCCAATGGGCTAGTGTAAAGTGCTCCAGGAGATTTTAAGATTTTTGAAATTTGTAGATATATTAAAATTTCCTGGCCCCTTTTCCATTGCTCAAGCTGGCTCTTGTATATAGTACCTACCAAAGTCTTCCCTGTGTGTTCCTGATTTTTGATCCCCTTGACTCTTGCCAATTGTAAACTGCCCATCCTGACTGTCTGCCTACTTTTTGAACATGATCCTGTTTAAACAATTTTGGTACTGCACTATGATTTTATCTCTGCTTTGTTTAGGTTCTGCCTGTTGATCCACAGAATAAAAAAGATGTTGGTGAAGGGTGGATTCAGCAATGCTCTCCTGTTCCCTAACAGTGCAGTGCCCAGGGTTTCTACAACAGAGACTGAATTTGTGACAACTAGATTGGGCCATGATGGTGCACTCTCAGGCTACTGGTCCAGCCTTTTCTTTGGAATTCATTTTGGAATCTCTCCTCAAGCTTTTTAGAGATTCAAGAGGCACATCATTTACATGTCAGGCTCTGCAGCATTTCTTCACTCATCTGAATGCTCTCCAATCTTCTCAAGAGATTCCAACCCCTCTTCCTCTGCTGCCAGCACCAGCTATTCATCCTGTTGGTGCAGCTCAATCATCTGAGGTGAAGATTCCTGCCCATTCTATTACAAAGGGGATCCTGACACGTGGGTTCAGTGCAAAACTCTGTGGGTTGTTGGTAAGAAAAGAGTGGCTTTTAAGGCAAGTTGGCCAGGACAGCCGAAATGTTTGTCAGGTATAAGGAGGCCAATAAATCATGCAAAAAACTATCAGGCAAGCTAAAATACATATGGAAAAGATTATTTCAGTAAGGAATAAAATTAACCTAAAGTTATACTTTTAAATATGTATAAAGTAAAAAAATAAGCAGCATGTGGTTGGACCATTGTTGTCAGAGCTGGGGCCAGTTGATTGATGAGAACAAAGATAAAACACAAAATTTGAACTGATATTTTTCATCTGACTACACATTTCAGGACTTGCCTGTTCTTGAACTCTTGTCTGCTCGATGAACACTGTCTGCATTACCCTACTTAGCCACTGGGGGTTTTCAGAATGGAAACTATGGAACTATTCTGATGGTCATGGGACGCTCTCTTCCTGCTGGTCTCTTCCTCTGCCCAACTTATCTACATCATGTTTTCAATTATTCAATTCAAGGACTTTATATTAAGGGTTAGGGTTTCCACCCTCTCCAGATTCAATAAGCCCTCTAGAATCCACATTCTGAGGAAACCTCACAGTAGGGGGGTAATTCACAAATTCCCACACCAGAAGACAAACGATCAAACATGCACAACTTTCCTTCTAACTAGGCAAGAGGGGTTAACATACATTTGACATACACACTTCTCCTCAGGTAAAAGGTTTGTTTTAGGTTTGTTTGTCATTATCAGAATAACCGGTAACACTGACAGGGATCATCATAATGTGGGAGTGTTTGGACTCCTTGAGAAGTCCTAGCTATAAGGTAACTAATGGCTGCGGTGAATTCTGTCTATATTTAGAGGGTATTTGAGTTAGGAGCATAAAAGAATATTACCTCTAAACCTGCCCTGAGGCAGACCACTCCACAATAGCACAGGTATAATAATTGTGTTTTAATTTCCCTAGCCAGGCAGTCTGTCCTCAGAAAGTGGATTCAAGAGGGCTTATTGAATTTTTAGATAGTAGAAACCCTAACCCTATCTATGCTGGAACTTACTGTTCCGTCATGACAGCCCCCCCCCCAGTCTTCATCTGATTTCCTGTTCCTGCGTTCCCCCACTCCATTTATTACTGCTTGTTGGATCTCCTGGTATTGACCTTAGACTGCCTATTGCCTCTCCTTGTCAGCCACCTGCCCAGACCCTCTGAGAGTTATCAGATTCTCCTTGTCAGCCAAATGCCCGGACCCTCTGCAAGATTCATTGTGGTCTGCCATGGTGCTGAAAGACTGGTAAAGTGCTAATGTGGTGCTGCTGTCCCGTTCTAACCTCAAAAGTATAGGCTGGTTAGTCTGACATCAGTGGAAGAAAGCTTTTTGAACAGGTATGAAGGATTAAAATACTTGACATAATTGCAATTCATATTACTATGAGTTTGTGCCAGCATGGTTTTATGTGTAACCGATCTTGCCAAACACATTTACTTGTCCTTTATAATGAGGTGAGAAGGAACCTTGACTCAGCTTGTTTATTAATTACCTGAGGGTGGCATTGAAGGTACCGTTTCTGTTTTTGATGATGATACTAAATTGTGCTGAACTTTAAGTTCCATGCAGGATGTTGCCACTTTGCAGAGTGATTTGAGGTTCAATGTTGAAAAAAATCAAAGGTTATGCACTTCGGCAGAAATAAATAGATGCAAGTTATACTCTAAATGGAAGTGTTTTGGGGGTTTTGTAGATAACAAGTTGTCTAATTCCAGGCAGTGTCTCTGTGGCTACTAAAGCAAATAAAGTATTGCCATGCATAAAACCCAAAAAAACCCTAGAGATGAAAACATTTTTGCAGTTTTGGGCTCTGGTCCTTAAAAAGGATATACACTAAATGAGCTGGAGAGAGTGCAGAGACATGCAACTAAACTGATTAAGGGGATGGAAGATTTAAACTATAAGGGTACATTGTCAAGGTTAGGGTTGCTTTCTCTGGAGAAAAGGCTGCATTATTCCTTAGAACATTAGAGGGCATTAGAGACCACTAGTGGGAGATCTATTTTCTATAAAATTGATCATCAGACCAGAGGCTACCCCTTTAGATTATAGGAAAAAAACGTTTATTTGAAGCAGCGTAGGTGGTTCTTCACAGTGATAACAGTGAGGTTGTGCCGAGTGAGGGTTGATTCTGTTAAAACCTTTAAGAGGGGGCTTGGATTGGGCTTGGACAAGCATAACATCCAAGACTATAGTGATACTAAAATCTAAAATTAATTTCAGTAGTTTCAGCCGGTATGTGCAGATATGTGCTCTGGGTCCCCTATTCCATTGTGACCATGATCCTGTTAATAATTGTTGGTACAACACTACGATTTAGCTTTAAAACCAGATCCAGCTAAGAGTGCTATCCTCTAAGCAGCTCCCAGGGTTTCTACTATACAGATCGTGACAGCTATAAATATATATCACACAAACACACATGCACATAGATAAAGGTCTTAGAGATGCAACGGAAATGTGTGGGCTGCTTTGGAATTGAACCACAACTTTTCCAGGCAGTATTGTGTCTTGTGAACTACTGACACACACCCACGTACATTCCTGCAAAATGAAATGGTATGAGACATAATCTTTAGCATATCTAATGCATGTGGCATTCATAACAGGAGCAGGGGAAACTCTCAGAGTGAATGATGAACCTGAGAAGCGCTTGCTTTTGATTGGGTTGCCGTCTGCTTACACCCAACAGGGATTGTCTCTAGCAATTCGTTCTTTAAATGCGCATTCTAATGAATGAACATAATAACCAAATGCGAGGAGGAATCGGTTCTCAGTTCAACTGCAGTTTAAAAAAATGTGTGTTTACTGTTATACAGGAACTTCTGTCAGTCAGCTGTTACTGTATATATTTCAGAAATGAATCTTCCTTTCTGACAGTAATTCTCGGCTCCTGCAGACGCTGCCACTGTGAAGCCCACTGCTCCTCTTGTGATGTCTTTGAAGACATTATACTTTTTTCAGGGCAAGAAATATTCTCTGTGCTCATTAGAAAGGGATCCACTTCAGCTCTCCGAACCTTGAAGACTTTTCTAGCATATATGTCTCACCTTGAAACAGAATATTCTTCTCTATTATTGTGATACAAAATTAAATTATTTTACTCCTGATATTTAAGTATGTAGAAGATGCAAAAACTGAAATTTCAAATGGGGTTAACTTCTTGCTATAATTACACCATTAAAATGCATATTCAATGGAATAGCCTGAGATATAAGCTTGGTATACCTCTGTAGTTCACTAGAAAAAAGCAATTATAAGTCCAAGGCTGAGTAGCCAGTCCAAAGTTCCGGGGATACCACCCAAAGTTGAAATAAAAAATGATGCCATAACATATCATAAAAAGCTTACATTTTATTTAAAAAACATGTTACAAAATAGGCATACAGACCACCTGATATTCCTGAATATGTTATAAAAACAGTAATGCTGGGGTTCACCTACCCAAAATAAAAAAGGGGGATCCAGGTGCGCAAGCCCTGGACCTTCAACTCCAAAAGGTAAAGTAGCAAATAGAAAATATGTAAGGCTTGTCACAAACCGGATCACACTCCATAAATTGATGTAGTAAAAAAATCTAGTTTATTGTAGCAAAAACATCACAAAAAGGGGCCTTTTGCATTTCGTGCCTTAGGGGCACTTATCATAGGCTAATCACATGTATCTAACTCTCAATCCAAATTGTAGGCAGTAATTGGGGATAACGGTAAAGATAAAGAGAAAAGGTTAGTTTGTCCTTTCGGTTTGTCTTCTCTTTCCGATCTCTTCACAGTCTCCTCACTGTGCACAAAAGTCACGCTTCACAAAATAGGACCAGCGCCTAAGGCAACAGAGAAGCCAGAAACATAATATGGTGTATTATGTTCCACTAATTTTGTCCACCACCTTGTTTGTAGATATAGTTCCTCTTATGTGTATATAGAGCAAAAGTGATAGTTAAATTCCCCTTTAAAATAATGAATATTGTTGTTTCCAGGGGCATCCACTGATTTAGTAGTAATGCCTACTCACAAGACCCAATCTGGTATTAGCGTGTCTAAAATTTTCCTGGTGCACAATGTCTTTGTGCTTTATATGCAGTAGGAGGTGGTTAACTTCTTTTACCAGTGAAAATATCGTTATTCACCAAACACCTCCATCAGTCTGGTAACAATGCCTACTTACAAGACCCACTCTTGGGTTGGTGTATATAATATACAAAAAATCTGGGGCAAACAGTTAGGAACTATGTCCCAACTGAAAAAACTAAGATAAAAAGACAAAAGAAGGAGTGAAAAGGTTTCTTCCCCTGTGCATTATGTAAAGCATGCAGATACCCAAAAAAGCGAACAACTTTTAGATCAAATGTTACGAAAAAATCATATAACATTGAGCAATGCATAAATTGCACTACCAAAAATGTATTTTATTGCCTGGAATGCCCCTGCGGTCTACAATATGTGGGAGAAACAAATAGAATATTAAGAGAAAGGATTAATGAACATATAAGAAATATAGAAAAAGGGGTAGAAAATCATAATGTATCAAACCATTTCAAACAGAAGCATAGTAGAAACACTAACGGGGGAATGTAATGTTTCGCTAAGAGCAAAATATTGCGCACCAATAAGAGTAAAAATCCACATCTCATAATGTAATATTGTTCCTTATAACAAGTTATTTATTTAAAATACTACCATCTCTAACATGTGCTGAAACTTTTTCTATGCCTATTACTGAGAACAAAGAGAGGGATCTACTAGTACAATTAGTAAAGTGTCGAGCTACAGTCGTAGAACTATTTGAATCTTTTTTGTTACGCATGTGTTCCCTAATCCTTTCTTTTCAAAATACGACTTGTTTGTCCCACATATTGCTGAAAACATTTCTTACCTCATATAACATTTTTTGATTTACAATTGATGTATTGTCTAATGTTATACATCTGATTAGACTGAGAAGAACAAAAAGTTGTGGTTTGATCAACATAATTACAAATGATGCTCCACATCTATACATCCCTTTTATATTTAACCTGGTATTATGAATAGATTCCGAACTTTGTATAAGACTAGGGGATAAATGGTCTCCAATATTTTTTGAACGTCTGGAGGCAAATGACATTTTGATCCCTGGATTTGATTTTATGTTGAATCTGTGTGCAAAATAGCTAGGTTTTTAAAACTAATTGTACTAACAGATACCTCTATTTCTTCTCAGCACATGTCAGAGGTGGTAGTATTTTAAATAAATAACTTATACAAGAAGCAAAATGGATTATTTCCTAGACACTAGACAGCCACTAGGCATGAACTTGAGTATAATGTATTCTGCTTGTGTAATAATTAAAAATATTTTATAAACATTTTAAAATGCATAGTCACCCTATTTATACACACTGAATATGTAAACTTTGTTTATTCTATTTAAATTAATATATTGCTGTTATTAACTGCTTTTGTACCTGGCAAATTTTTTTAACTATGTAAAAAACATCAACTTATGGAGTGTGATACAGTTTGTGCCAGCCCTTACAAATGTTCTATTCACCTGATATTCCACGTTATGCGTTTCATACTCTCTGGTATTTTGCTGAAATTTCCAATATATCAACACAAAACACAACTTTTTTAACAACATTCCTTCTATATTTTAATGAGTATAATGTACTGGTACATTTTTGTTTTTTTACACAATATTTCTCATTTAAACAGTTGACTGACTTGCATTTCTTTCATTTCCCCTACTGCATAAGCTTTTCTTCACTTAAGCTCAGAGATATACCTTTCCCTCTGTTCTTGCACTATTATATAGAAATGCAACCCATAATTACTTAAAACCTAAACATGCTGACCTCCAAGGTCCACATCCATGTAGGGGACATAAAAGTTCCACTAAAAAAAAGTTTGTATGTCAGTGTATTCACTAACAGCAAGCATATGCTGAATTTAAAACTTTTAAAACATTTTTTACCTTAAAAAACACAAAACAGTTGGAGTCAAGCATAGGTTTGTGTTGGGGTTGTGGTATTTAATGCTATTTAGTCAGTGCCACAGGCACCTCTGAACTTCAGTTGGAATAATGCAGTGGAAGTAAAAGAGTTAGGTGGTGCTTGCAAGGTATTTTTGCAATAAAAAATTAAAGTAAGAAAAACACAAATCTATTCTATTTTATATACAGACTGTGACATTGCTTCTGAAACCATTTGTCCCTTTTTTACACACCTGTAATTGCATGCATGAATATAGCATTGTCTGTGTTTGGTAGTGCTATATTCATCAGGGACCTGAGGGAGGCACTTAGGGATACCCCTGCTATTTATAGCATGTTAAACAAGCCACTGAATAATAATTACACTTCCCCATATTTAATTCTACAGATTTTGTTACCCCATCCTGAATTTCTTTAAAATGTGTTGCTGGCATCAAATTAAAAGAAAGCAAAAGAATTTCTCAGTTCCAACATTTGATATGTTGTCTGTTACTTAACATTTTATAGAATGAATGTTCAAGTTTCTTAGAATGTGTTTGACTTAAGCAGTGGAAAGGCAATGGGATGTTAAAGTTGAGAGGCACTGTTGAGCTCTAACACCTCAATGAATTACAAATCAAATCAATAGTGGGATCAATAGGGGTTGACTGATTTTACAATTCTGAAAATCGACTGAAAATATTGCAATTGGGCACATTTTTCTCACCCAATTTCTTACATACACTTATAAAACACCCTAAAAATTTACGTCAAGGGTCTACAGAACAGTTTGATGCCCAGTATGCATACATATACCAAAGCAGCTGGCATATGCGGACCCCAAATAAAAACAGTGCATATGAATTTTCTCCACTGCCGATTCGCCTTCTGTGAACAAAGACCTGTGACTGAGCATTGTCTGCCAAAAGACCCTCCTAACAGCACAAAGACCCCCCAGAGCCACATATCTTTGGAAAATACACATTCTGATGAATCAAAAATAGGTTATTATGTCTTTCATCTCCAAACTACCATACTGCAAAGCGACACTAAAGGCAGCGGTTTTTATGACATTTCTGAAAATCTCCTAAAAATATTGCAATTGGGCCAATTTATCTCACCCAATTTCTTACATATAATTGTAAAACATCCTAAATATTGATGCCAAGGGTCTACTGAACAGTTTCATGCCCAATATGCATAGATATACCAAAGCAGCAGGCATGTGCGGACCCCAAATAAAAATAGTGCATATGAATTTTCTCCGCTGCCATTTTGCCTTCTATGAGAAAAGACACCTACAGTGTATTATTTGCCACAAGACCCTCCTAACAGCACAAAGACCCCCCAAAACCATATATCTTTGGAAAGTACACATTCTGACGAATCAAAAACAGGTAATTATGTCTTTGTACTCCAAACTACCATACTGCAACTCTACGCTAAAGGCTGCGGTTTTTATGACCTTTCTGAAAATCGCCTAAAAACATTGCAATTGGTCACATTTATCTCAACAAATTTCTTACATACAATTGTAAATCATCCTAAATATTGATGTAAAGGGTCTACTGAACAGTTTGATGCCCAATATGCATAGATATACCAAAGCAGCTGGCATGTGCGGACCCCCAAAAAATGTGTGTATTTGAATTTTCTGCAAACATAACCAGTAACTGTGTATTGTGCCACAAGACTCCCAAACAGCACATAGACCCCCCCAAAACCATATATTTTAGTAAAGTATACCTGAAATATACAAAAATGCATAAAAAAAAAATAATCCTGAAAATAAAAAGAATAAAGCTAACTTGGTAAAATGGGTATTGTGTACATGAATGTGTATATGAATGTGTATGTAAATGTATGTATAAGTGTCACATAAAGACCACCTTAGAAGCCATGGGAGATCCTAACAGCAGAGTCCATGCAGCAGGAAATAGGGAGGCAGGCAGAGAGGAGACGCAGCACAGTGCAACACGTGTCTGCATAATCAAAGGCGGGTCCTGCGACTATCGTGTCGCAGGACCCACGTGACCTCCCCCTCCAGTTGCTAAGCTCGTTGCCTAGTGAGCGCACCGGAGTGCTCTGCAGAAGCGGCAATGGCCGCTAATGCAGAGAGGAGCCCTGGAAAGCCAAGAACGTAGGTACTACGTGCTTGGCAGTTATGGCTTTTCCTGCAAGAACGTAGTACCTACGTTCTTGGCAGGGAAAGGTTTAAAGATAATGTGCACTACTATCACCGTGTCACTTATGGATACTAACCCCACACCATTCATTCTTGGTGGAGGTGTATACCTGGTCAAACTGTTCCAAGGTTCACATGGATGCGTGTAATGAGTAAAATGCTGGTAGTCTTCCTTATGTTTGCAAGAAAGTGCTGTTATATTATACAGAGTTTAAACTGATTTATGATCCATCTAGGTACCCATAGGCCCTTCCCTCACTTTAACCTCATACTTGATTCACTGTATTAGATATTTCAGAATGTGATAATCATATCTGTATCTAAGTGAGTTCTAAGAACCTTCCTTAGGTTTTAGTGTCCACCTATCAAAGCTTTTCTTATAAACAATTCACTCAGAAAGATAATAATTTGCATAATTCTGCTGCCTAGTCCACTACATATGCTATAAAAAAATCTTGGCTAAATATCTAAGGTATGACATGACTCAACAATTTCAATGAATAAAAGTGGAAAACTGTCTGACTATTCACAAAATATTAATTGACATTATAAATTGTTAAAAACTATTTTAATTCTGTAATTGAGAATGATGAACCACATACCCAGAGGATGTTGCTATAATGTCCTCTAATAAGAATCTACTAAGAATCAGTTATGGACAATGTTTATGCATTCCCTTTTGGTTGACAAATTTAACAGGGTTGTTGTAAGGGCCCAGATTAACTTAAAAGTTACCCTAAAGGGTAATGTTATGGGATGATCAATACACCAAAGGTTCACATCAAATAATCTCTGTTTTGGTTTTATGCATTTATAATTAGCAATGGCCATTTGTCAGTTTATTGACCTGGCATCTATAGCACTGTATATTTTAATGGTGATGTTCATTATGCTAATTAATCCTGTTAAGGGCTCAAAATCCAGCACTGGTGTAGTAGGTTCCAGATAGAAGACCTTATTTAGGAAGCATGTGATGTGCAAAGTGCAAAATGAAGGTGCCATGTGTTATGCACATTATCACATCTGACTTTCCTGTATGACCTGTGAATCACTAGCCCTGGTAAATTAGACATTTTCATTATATTAGCCCCATAGATGATAACTTACTTATAATAATAAGGTTCTTTTGACAGAATATTTTATGACCATTTAGTTTTACTAAACATGTTTTGTAAAAAAAATACACATATACAGTACATATTGCTCTAATATTTTAATTAGTTATGCTGTCAAAGTAATGATGCACTGACTGGTGCCACTTGCATCCACCCTCTGCAGAAATCGTCAACAAGTCGTATTTTAAAGAGCATATTAGCAAATCAATGTCTTGTTAAAGTGAATTAGATAATCTGTCAAATTGTCATTCACGCAGTTACATGAAATAAAGTAATAATACCAATTAAATGTTCTTTTTATTAATATATTGGCACAATTCTTTATTGTCTGTAATTGAAAATTAAAATTAAAATCAAGGCCAAAATAAGAGAAGATGGGGTCACTGGCAATGCAACCCTATGCAATACCCAACCTACTGCACTCCAATTATTGTTACATAACATACATACTGAACATATCTACTTTGGAATAATATGATTTTTCTTCATAAGGGACTCAATGACACAGGGGAAAAAGGCAAATGTTCACTAATCCAACTCTCTTTATAGAGCACATGCAGTATCATCCAATAAAGGCATACTCCACCCAAATTTTCTTGGACTACAACTTCCTTCATTCCCCATCATTGTTATGGGTTAAAGCTATTCTCCAGTGAAAAACCTTCCCACTCTGTTTATACTTGTTTCTCAATTTTTGGTTTCACGCAATTGTTGTTTAATAAACATAATTTTTTACAGCTCTATAAAACAAAACAGTATTATATTCACCTTTTCTCAAAGAATAATATTAGCAAGCCATGGTTGCATGGTAATCCCTATAGATAATAATGAGATGGTAAGGATGATTCTCGTTGGCAAATCCTCTTGCATATTTAATTAAGTTTGTGATGCCTACTTTGGGGAGCTATGGGAAGCAAAATGGGATTAAAAGAGAATTTAAAAAAGTAGGGTAGAAATGCTGCACATTGTGTTTTGAAATTCTGTACCAGCCCCTGGAAACCACAGCATTTAGCAGTGAAGATCTGTGCACTTGTAGCCCCCATCTTCTTTTCTGCTATTTCACTGCACATGCTCTGTGTTGCTGTCAGTTACCTGTGCTGTCAGCTACCTGAGCTTAGGGACAATAAATATACAATATATGTAGAATATAAAAGTCATGATACAAGGTTGATTAACTAATACAAATTCTAATTTTGTTGTACATGGCAGCAGAGAAGAGCATTACTGTAGTAGTAAGGCCAAGAACTCAGTGAGTATGCATAGAACTTGTGCAGGTAGTGACTACAAACCCTGCAGTCAATTATAGCAAAAAATGTTACAGCAGAAGTCATAGTGATTCCCTTAATTAAAAGAGACTTTCCCATTATTTCATTGTTTTAGATTCATAACTCCTTTAAAAACTGGTCTGCAAAATGTAAGTTAGAAATACTAACAGGTAAAAAGGCAAACGAAACAAGTGATTTAGAAAAGATGTTCTGCGTCTGTTAAACAATGGATCATTCAAACATAAAGCTGTTGGAAGATACAGTTACTTGAAAAAGTTTGGAAACCCCTCTCAGTCTGCATAATAATTTACTCCACTTTCAACAATAAAGATAACAGTGGCATGTCTTTTATTTCCCAGGAAGATCTGAGTACTGGGGTGTTTTATGAACAAAGATTTTTAGTGAAGCAGTATTCAGTGGTAAAAAAATTGCTACTCTTGTAATTTTGCTAATTTGAATGCATGTAGCTGTTCAATACTGATTACTGGCAAATTGGTTGGATTAGCTCATTAAGACTTAAACTTCATAGGCAGGAGTGTCCAATCATGAGAAAAGGTATTTAAGGTGGCCAATTGCAAGTTGCACTTCTGTTTGACTCTCCTCTGAATAGTGACAGCATGAGATCCTCATTGTCATTAATAGTCAGCTGTAAAACCAAGTGCAGTGTGCATAGTGCACTTTCTGATACAAATTGCCATGGTTTTTGCCCATAAAGCATTTTCCCATAAATCCACATTGTTATGCCCTCCTCAATTGAAGATCAGGCACATGTTGGCATTCAGAGTGAGGGTTGTATCAATAATGTTGTGTACATTTAAAACTGGTTGTAAATCTGGTTCTTCTATTGACTCAACATGCAGTGCAGACCATGCAGCTATCAACAGGTCCAGGGTGGTGGTAGTTCCATCAATCTCTAGTTTTAATAGTCAACAATGAACACCATTCATCAGAAGAGGCAGGGGAAGGACACATTTGAAACTATTGTTCCCATAAAGAGGATCACCACACCAGAGGCCACCGCTTTAGACTAGAAGAAAATAACTTTGATATAAAGCAGCGTAGGTGGTTCTTCACAGTGAGGTTGTGGAATGCACTGCTGAATGATATTGTGAGGGCTGGTTTTATTAATGAGTTTAAGAGGGGCTTGGGCATAGATATTGATTTATAAAATGTATGTGAGTTAATGGAGGGGTTGGTGTATGTACAGTATGGACTCAAGTTTCAAATCGAGGAGGTGAACTTGATGGACTGGTCTTTTTTCAATCCAACTTAACTATGTAACTATGTGAAACCATGTATTTGGTAAATATCTTAATGCTTTGCATCGACATGCTCTCTACATTCCATCCAGCTTACAGAATTTATATTTGTAAATGATGACCATTATTGATTGTCAACACTGACCAAGACTCTTGGTGGTCTGAACAAAGCAGTGCCTCATGTCGGTCTAAGACGAACAATACTAATAAAGTGATGGAAAATCACAAGCCTATTTGACCTCACATGCTGCAGAACTGAGCTGCAAGACTTGGTGAGCTAAATGAACAGTACAACCAAAAAGTTAAAAAAAGAGCCCCCAAGATGTTATATGAGGATTTTTTCAAGGATGGTTACCAGTCAGCAGTGAGGTCTATTCAAGCTGAAAATCTCCAGACACATTAGTGACAGGCTACTGCTGTATATCCTTGCTCTGTGTTGTGTATGAGCACAGAAACAGCTAATGTAGATTATTACATGACCCCTTGTAATACACTATACCTAAAGGAAAACCTTCATCAAGTTTCATTCTCATTTAGTGAAATGCATTGTCAATCTTATTGTGAACCATCTGCAGAGCATTATCTTGTGATGCCATTACCAAACTCTCTTTGCTTCTAACAAACTGTTCAGCCATTCCTACCTCTATGAGAAAAGTGACAGCTTTGATTAGCAGAGCATCAGCCACTCCTCTGGGGCTTTCAATTTGTTTGTGCTTATTGTAAAGATGAGGACACTTTCTCCCTGAGGTTAAATTAGATACAAAAACAAATATTTGAGTGATAGATTATACTCTTGCCAAACTAAGACCTTTTTGTTCCACTGACATTAAAGGAAGATCTATGGAAGGCAAATTTCCCTGTTATCCAAGTGCCAAAGGTTTTGTTCAGATACTGATACTACAGAAGCATGAGCTAATATAAGGGTTATTAAGCCTATGGATGCCTCTGTCCTTGCTTGATCAATTTCTGATTTTACAGATTTTTTCTTATAGATGTAGAGCTTTCATCCAGGGGACCCTTTTCTTCTAGTTCAAATATCCAGGAGTTTGTTTATCAACAGGTCGGCCATGAACAGGTATTTATTGCCATAGAGTTCCCATATATACCATCTTTTCTCAACAAAAGAGAACACAGGCTGATGGAATATTAATCTGATATACAGAACACATTGGATACATCGATTTCAAAATACACTAGAAGTAAAATAATATTAATAAGATGTGCGTTTACTGGCATGCACTAACTTTGCTACAATGTGCATCTCCAGGAGGAAAAGGGTTCTCTATGCCTAATTGGCAGTGCAAACTCAAAGGGGCAGATTCATTAAAGGATGAAGTGGCTAACACTATCGACTTTTCGTCAGCGTTTCCACCCGCAGGGACATCACGAACAGGCGCCAATTTGCTAGCAAATGGGACCGTCACTAGCGTTCGAACTCTATTTCCAGTTGATTTTTCGCTCTGGTGAATGATCGTTACTCTGCAAATTCACTAAAGTGTGGATTTTACTGAATGTAAACAGGTCAAATGAGTTTGGGCCGACCTTGAACCCCTCTTGCTGGCTTGTTCTTTTATAGACGCTGCACCTGTTTGCTCCGCCCCTTTTGTGATGTCATCAGTGGGGCGCTGCGGGTCTATATAAGGAAGCTGGTAGGTGCCACCAACCATTGTCCCCTAAGTCTGTACTTGTGCTACCAGCATTGCCCCCTAAGTCTGTAACTGTGCCACAAGTCTGTACCAGCCATTGCCCCCCAAGTCTGTACCATCAGCCATTGCCCCCCAAGTCTGTACCTGTGCCACCAGCCTGTGCCAGAGCAGCAGCAAAAATATTGCCCCAGATCTGTGCCAGGCAAAGGGCAAGTAAGAGGGAGGTGGGGACTGAAGTAGAGCAGAACGCAGCTGCTGGAGACAGGGGCGAAGTTAAAACTTAAAGAAATTAAAAAAAACATTATTTCCCTTCTAAAGTGCGCCCCCCTATGACTGCGCCCTAGGCGGCCGCCACGCCCGCTTTCATGTAAGTCTTGTAGGTCAAATAAAGACCACTGGAATGCTCTTGTATTGAATTTTATATTGCCTACGCAAAAGATCAGTTTGCAAAAAAAATTCTCTTTTGAGAAATGGATTTCAGATTAGAAGTCTACTGGAGCAGCACTATTAACTGATGTGTTTTGAAAAAAAACATGTTTTTCCATGACAGTATCCCTTCAACAAAAAAATATTTTGGCATCACCTAGTATAAAATCACTATATATGGGGAGCAAGAGCTCAACTTGGGCCTCACCAGAGTTGCCAGTTTGCTGTAAGATCACAATCAGAGCTAGCCTGGATCGTTTTGGATCAGCAACAGAAAACACAGAACCCCTTTAAATCCTAAACATACCCTAGCATCCACTTTCCCAATGATAATCCTTATTATATCCTACTTAATAAACACTAGAACTGCAACCCACTTAAACTAGTCCTTACGTAAATGACTAAATGGACATAGCAAAGAAAGTGGTAAGGATATGTTAGCAAAAGTGAGTTGACCATGTGGGAGCAATCTAACCTAATACCATTCACCTGTCAGCAGGGCCGGATTTACATAATGGGCACCCCCCTAGGCCCGCCCCCTCCCTTTTATTCATGCAAATATTCATTAGGACCGAAGAAATTGGTATTGGCGCATAGGAAATTTATAAAACTATTGTATTTCCAGCGCATCTACATTGTTTCTGAACCAATGTGGGTATGGCTGGGTAATATGCCGCCTCCCACCTTAAAATGCTTATGGCCTTGGTGGTCTTTCCACAAATCTGGGCCTGCCTGTCAGTGACACCAAGCTATTGATCTGTGGTTTCATTTAAAGCCAATAATGCTGACATCCAGCTTTCCTATGTCTATTCTCTCTTTTTCCTATTAATGCTATTGCATTTGGTCCTCCCCAAAGCAATGAGCCCTAGACATCCCAAGTAACTGCTTTTATTATAACCCACCACTACTCTGTAATTATCTACCATGCCCAAGGGAAAGTTGCATGCTGCACACTATAAATGGATTTTGTTAAAGGGAAACTGTCATGGGAAAACATGTTTTTTTTTTTAATGCATCAGTTAATAGTGCTGCTCCAGTAGACTTCTGCACTGAAATCCATTTCTCAAAAGAGCAAACAGATTTTTTTATATTTCATTTTTAAAATCTGACATGGGGCTAGCCATTTTGTCAATTTCCCTGCTGCCCCAGTAATGTGACTTGTGCCAGCACATTAGGGGAGAACTGGCAGGCTGTTGTTTTTCCTTCTCAATGTAACTGAATAGTACGCAGTGGGACATGGGTTTAAGTGCTGTTCTTAGATCTACCAGGCAGCTGTTATCTTGTGTTAGGAAGCTGTTACATGGTTACCTTCCCATTGTTCTTTTGTTAGGCAGCTGGGTGGGGAAAAGGGAGGGAATAATATCACTACAACTTGCAGTACAGCAGTAAAGAGTGATTGAAGTTTATCAGAGCACAAGTCACATGACTTGGGGCAGCTGGGAAATTGGCAAAATGTTTAGGCCGATGTCAGATTTCAAAATGAAATATAAAAAAATCTGTTTGCTCTTTTGAGAAATGGATTTCAGTGCAGAATTCTTCTTCATTAACTGATGCATTTAAAAAAAAAATATTTTTCCCATGACAGGATCCCTTTAAAGGCTAGTTAGCTTCCACAAAACCTAAAGAAAAGAAAACCTTTCCTGGTCAGTATTAGGAATAGCTTGAGCTATGAAACTATTAATTTAAATTTTATTTCATGTGTTTTCATTGGTAGCATGGTTCACCCTTCACCAGGGCAGTGTTAGTGAATTAAGTAAAAGTGACATTTAGTCAAGCAGAACACGAAAGCCTATAATATTAGAAGCATACCTTATAGAATGAGCCAAAAAAGTCAACAACAAGCTGTTACTTGTTACCTATTAGAAAGAGGAACATGAATAATATATTGAACACACATTACCCTCAAAAGGTTAAGGATTATGCTATACCAGTGCCTCAATATATCTAGTGCAAAGCAATGTTATCCAGTATTAATGAGTACATTTACAACAGGGTATACAGTTTCCCTATACAATTGGCTCCCACACTTCTCACCTACTTCTTGGTGAGAAAACATTTCTATTAAAGGCCAAATATATTGTTATACATTGAGTATATATGAATAGTAACCCTTTCCACTTTAGTAGGAATGTGTCACAATCTCCCCAATAATCTAGTATTTAATTGTGCCCTCTCTGCAGACCTGTGTCATGGCTCTGGCCCCAGGTCAGATTTGGATGGCAGGGCAAGGGCATATTTACATTTGTTCTAAGCCTTTTGGGACTTTACCCCACTCTAGTGACCCAGTGACAACTCTTAGGACAGAGGTAACAAGAGTTGAGAAGGAGAAGGAAAGGCAAAATAGACTTGGGGATGCCAAACGTAAGGCACCCATAAGTGATTAAACTGATGTACCGGGGGCCGGTGCTCCTTTCAGACAAAATCTGCACTGGCCCCTGCTTATAGAAGCGAGCACCCCAGAGATCACTACTTTCTTACTTATTAGAACGAAAAGCCAAACTTTAACTTTAAAATCAGCTATCTTGTTCTAATGCGCATGCGTCAGTCGAGGGAAATGAGCATCGGTGCGCATAAAGAAGTAGTGATCTCATTGGTGCTCACTTCTATAACCCGGGGCCAGTGCAGATTTTGCCTTATAGAAGCACTGGTCCCGGGTTTGAGGAACATCAGTTTAATCCCTTGAGGGTGCCTTACGTTTGGCATCCCCAAGTCTATCTGCCTTTCCTTCTCCTATAATGAAAACTTTAGGAAGGTAGATTGGTACAACTGAAACATTAATATTTGCACTGTATATTGGACACTTGCTTGCCCTACTTCCCTAATCTATTTATTAGCTAGTTATTGAGGGGATACAAGTAAAAGCCATTTTGGACTTGAGGAGATACAAGTAAAAGTAATTTTGGACCTGAGGGGATACAAGTAAAAGCCCTTCTGCTATATGGACGTCCATCACAGGCATCCTCTTCTTCTTAGAGCCGGGTCTCCTATGGAGCACTCCTGTTTTTATGCATCATCACGATTTGGAAGTATTTAAAGGGATTCTGGTTTTGAATTAGTTGCCCATTGTCTATTTGCTGGTATCCTGGGTGTGATTTATTCGTGTTTGATTCCTGGTTTTGATCCCTGCCTGTTTGACTATTCTGAACTCTGGCAATATTGACCCTTGCCTGCCTCACAATCCTTGAACTCTGCCTGCACCGACCCAGCCTGTCTGACCTTGCAAGTACTCTGCCCGCACCGACCCCTGCCTGCCTGATTTCGCTTTTGTCTATTACTAGAACTGTGCCTTCTGTCCAAAGCCTTGATAGCAACCGTTAGGTAGGACATTTTGTAATGATCATATCTTTCTTAAATCTTGTTATCTTGCAATAAAACATTTTATTTTTAAGCACTCTGTATAATGCCATGAATTGAATATGAATGTGTGAATTACTATCTTTTTAGTGTCTAGAGGCAGAGATTTGACATATGCTAAACGTGTATCAAAAACTAGCCCACTGGTTTCTCCTTCTGTGCTGACAACTCTTGCCAATACATTTGGAAAGAAAAGTATTTTTTTTTGTTCGGGCGGACAGAACTCAATTTGGTATTGTTGTTACTGATAGCCATTGCTGAACAATGGCTTCTTAGCACTACTGATTGCTATTTCTAGGAGTTTCTTGAGTATTTACCAAAAGTGAATATACAGATCCTATTCTGTACATTCTGGTCACAAGGGCAAGGCTATTGATTTCCTTTGAGCACAGCGATGGCATTATTTGTAAGCAATGAAGATGTTTTAAAGTAAATAAACACATATATTTTCTTTATTAATGAATTAGTTAATTTGAATGTTTTATTTGACTTCTTCCAGTAATTGTGCTACCTTTTACCAACAGAAAGTTACCTTCCCTTTCTGTCTGTGGCGATTCTTATGATACTTCCTGGTAGTAACCTGAATAGAACCCATTTATCAGAACTTCACCAATAAACACACAAACAGCCTTTATGCTTGTGTAAGAGTTGGCCACTGCTTTCACCCACACTCTACAGTCAAAAAAACTTGCATTTAGCAATGCAACACTTACCTATGTACCACAGATGAAGAACTAATACATATCAAGTGACTTGATATTGAACATTTTATTAGTCATATGTTCCATGTGCTCATTTCATTTTATAACACTCATGTTCATTTTATTTGATGGAATTCTAACATAACTTTCTATGAAGGGGAAGACAGTTCACATGGAATGATGATTGTGAGATTTTTTAAATCAGGAACAACCATTCCAGTGTTACTTAAATGGCTTTGCTCTTATTCTATGGAGTATTTCTAACCTTTGCCTAAATTTTGATTATATGGAAGAACATATTGAGCCAGGGTTGCCCAATAAATGTTGAACTATCTACCAGTAGGTATTGTTCTGTTGATCTGTAGATCTGGAACAGATCTGGAACATATATAGGTTATTTCATTAGTGCACCCTTCTAGAGTAACAATGCCGTTTTGGTAGTAGATCTGTGGGGGGGGGGGGGCTTGGTCATCACTAAAAGTAGACTCAGTGTTAATTTAGGACTGAGAACTCTAACACTGGGGTTAAAACATTCTAATCAGTCCCAATAAACCTAAACAATAGTTGGGGATATTCAGCTCCAAAGTTTTGAAGTTACATTGCTGAGTGTAAAACTTCAGCCCAATATCTTGTCTGCCCCATCTTCATATGATCTCTCATAAAGCAGAGTCCTTAGGTTACCAGTACATGGGCATCTGTGATTAGTGCTGTGCAGTCCGCAAGAACATGCATGTCTGTATTATTCCAACACATAAACAATAACTAAACCATGTTGTTAATTGCAAAACTGTGGATTCTCCCACAACACTCCAGGGCTAAGGGTCCATTAAGAGAAGCCTAAAATGATGACCCTACCTGTTTGATGTAATCCAAACTTCCTGTTCTTTTTTCCAGACCCAGATTTGTGGAAATGCCATAAAGGCCCATGCCTAGGGTGGCAGAATTTTAGGGGGGCACATGGCATCTAACCATACCCACATTGGTTCAGAAGCACTAGTGATTCCCATGAGATACTATCGTTTCTAAAATTTCCAGTGCACCAATCCCCATTACTCCAGACCTGATGCTGAAAAGTTGCTCATATGCACAAAGGAAGGGGAGGGGACTGGGGTGATGAACGGCAGCATGCCTAGGGCATCGGTAATGTAAATCCAGCCCTGTGATCAAAGTTGGTGGCATTAAACACCAAAACCCATAAAACACCAAACCCCTAAACAGCACCATGTCCATCTTCAGCAAATATGTTTGATTAATCTAATATTGATTGTCCACTATAAGTAATAAAATTAAAACAATAGCCTAATTGATTACTTTGGTAATTGTGCTAATGCTATCTATCACCAATTAATACTATTCAGGATTCAGCATATATGCAGTATCCAACATAAGAGCCAAAAGGAAGCATTAGTTATGCAAATCACTGACACCTTGCTTTGCCAGAACAAACTTCACTATATTTGTGCACCAGGCAGTTACAGACCTATTAACTCTTGGTGTTTAATACATTACTGCACATCCAGATATAACAAGTAATTAAGGTGCCAGAAAACAAATGGTGCTTTATCTGCAGTTTTAGCTTAATCAAATTCATAGCACATGGCTTCTGCACTAATCAGTCTACTTATACAGATCCTTTGGCAGGAATGTGCCATTAATTGCATTTGTTCTGCAAAATCCAAGATAAGAAGGGAATGTTTACAGGCTTGTTTCATATTGCCCTTTCCCATGGTACATTTCATACCAAGTCCTGAAGTGTAGAAGGGGATGCATGAGCTTATAAAAAGAAGTACTCACTTTATCTAAATATAGAATTTGGAAGAAGAGCCTGGAGCATTCCGCTCTGTTTCAATTCATCCAATCTTCCAGAACAATAAGGCTTATTTCGTTCCTGTTTGTTTAGTATATAAGATGCAAGATATGACCAGCAGTGTATCAACAGCCATTAGTTATATGAGAAATGAAAGATGCCATTACATTTATGGTAAACATTTGCACAGGTGTGGAGTGAGGAAAAATATTTTTACCAACATGTGCTATTTTCACCATTCATTAAAGTTACTTGTATCTAAACACACTTCTTACACTTCTGCATTGTTGCACTGAGCTTGTGTCTTTTCTAAAAACTGTCCTTAAGTGCACCTATTGAAAAAAGGAAACCACCACCCTGACGTCTTCCTATACTAGGCTTCATCAGTAGGTGCAATAGACCTGCACCAGGAAACATGGCAATTTGCATTGAAAAATTCTATATAATATGAAAGAACACTGCATTCATTTAGTGCTCTTATCTTACCAAAATAGGAGAGTAGCGCAAATAAACCCCAGCATATATATATATATATATATATATATCTGCTTACAATGGGTTAATGGTCATGTTGCTTATTGGTTGTCATTTCTGCATTGGTGCAGAGTAGCAGCCATGTTTGCAAATGAGATAAGGTAAGGAGTGGCCAATTCTAAACAACTTTTCAATTGACCCCCTTTTTTTTAGTTTTTTAATAAAATTTGCATTTTCTTCTGACTCTTTTCAGCTTGCAGATACACTGACCCCATACTAAAACTAATGCTCTGTAAGGCTACAAATTTATTGGTATTGCTACTTTTTATTACTCATCTCTCTATTGAGGTCCTCTCCTATAAATATTACAGTCTGTCATTCAAATCAGTGCCTGGCTACAAGTTTAATTTGGACCCTAACAGCCAGATTGCTAAAATAGCAAACTGGAGAGCTGTTGAATACAAAGCTAAATAATGCAAAATCCATACAATCAAACAACCAATTGTCTCAGAATTTCACCCCTATACCATACTGAAAGTTAATTCAAGAACCCCTTAAAAATTATTGAAGGAATAGATGCATGAATAACTCATTAGAAATGTAGCACAATGGGGGGATGTAATTAAAAGTAGCAAGCATTAATTAAAATGGTGTATTTGCAATTGATTGCTCTCAATGTAAAATCAGTCGCATGTGAATATTGCATTGTGCATTTTCAATAAGCAAAGGTTTAACATTAACACCTACTCTAGAGTTTTGTTAAATATTTGATGCAAAGGTTTTGTACTTTTTAATTACATCCACTGAGAATGGTCGCAAAAAGTATTTGGTCACAAACTTTGCAATGAAGCCATTGATCCCTTTAATCAGTCAAAAAGGACACAAAAATGTTTGCAAGTGTCTTTGCGCAGGTTTTTTTGTGCTAGTGAAACATATTACATTCCCCCTAAAGTCTTTATTTCTTGTTATTCAGCCCACGGAGTTTCATTTTGCTATTCATTTTTCAATGTTCTTCCAGAAATACATTTACACCGTTTAAACATTGATGTTTCATAATATTTTACCATTTACTAATCTGATTTTGTTTTTCACTTTAGTGTCTCACATCTGTTTTTCCATCCAGCTGGCAGAGCAAAGTTCTGCCTTGAGACTGCTCACTGCACCATCCATGCTTTCATTTACCCAAACTTTAAGTCCCAGGACATTCTTTGCTTTTACATTCTTTTTGCATGGGAATTATTGACTGGAGTGCAGCACTTTCTGAGGGGGAAAAGAGTGAAAACATGCCATGTGGACTGTGTCAGGGTATGGTCTGGAATATAATACAATGATCAGAAGGTTAAATTTGTGTGTGTAGCTACCCTATGAATGAATTGCAATAAAAAGTGAAGGAGCTAAGTTGCCAGCAACAGGTGCCACTACATCATACAATTCTTGACCACTCTGTGCTTGCATTGTATCAACAGTTTGGGGAAGGCCTTGTCCCTGTTTCAGCAGGAATGATTCTCAGCACAAAGTAATGTCTGGCATAGTTTGAAAAGACTGCACCTCCCCCAAAAAAATCTTTGAGAGGATATCATGCACTTTGAGGCAGTCCCTTCTCAGCCAACTACAACATACTCGCTCAAGTGCAAAAGGGACTAGGAAGGGAGAATACCACACATGGGTTCTGCTTTATGATAGTTACCCCACTGTCCATACAAAATGGGTTTGCAAATATGGAAGTGGAAGAACTTGACTGACCTGCACAGAGCTTTGACTTTAAAAACAATGCCAAATTCACAATATTAGTGCCCAACCTTTACACAGGAATGGAATCAATTCATACCAACAATAACAGGATTTTGCTAGCTATATCCCAGCAACATAACCAAACATTAGAGCGATTTATTGAAAATCAAAATATATTTCCCATATCTGCTGTCACCAACATAAATTCCTGTTTTAATTTCTCACATTTGTTCCCTGGAGCATTTGTTTCTTGCATTTATAATTTTATAAACGAGTCTCTCAAGAATGACATTCTCAGGAGTTGTGGGGGCATGAAGTTTCACAGATTCAATTCTCCAGATCTCTTACATATTATTGTGTGGAGTGAAATAACAATTTACATTCAAACAAATGCTACTGCTCCATTGGTTTTAATGTATCTCAGCACCTCTAAGCTTGTAAATGTGTCAGTGAGAAAACATTAAAATAATATCTGATCAATGAGCATTGGAAGTACAGACATTGTGCCATTTAGAGTTTCAGAAACGGAAAAAAACTGTTTAATGCCTTCAGTGCAGCAGCAACTGCTTAATGCCTACAATGTCCTTCCTGTTGCAAGAATATAAAGAAGAAAAAAAAAAATATATATATATATATATAATGCCTAAAATAAGAGATTAAAGATTTTTTTACTGTTAAAAATGTGCTTGGAGAAACTACTTACCTGTGCAAGAAGTAAGCAAGAAGTACAGTTAATAGACATTATACACATTGTTCACAGGAACCACTACATGTTTTCAATCAACAAAGAAAATAGAACATTAAATACAGAGGTGATCAATATTTGAAGGTCAGTTAACTTCTTTCAATTAACATTAATGCACTTAAGACCTCTGCTAACGCACACAGAAAATAGTAAATCTCGCAAGGGATGTCACTGTATAATTTAGTTTTAGAACATCTCTAAAATTATTTCACTGGTCTTCTCCAGTGGGCAATGATGTCAGAGATGTCTACTTGAAAATGATGATAATCCTTAGAAAAGATCTATGGCTTCTGAAAAGTGATGTCCCCTATACATGTGTTGAAAAACTCTTCTTTAACAAAACTCTAGAAGCTTGATGAGTTTTTTGGAATGGTGTTGTGCCAAAACATGGATTTTTTTGAGTGCTTTCCCAGCATATCCTTGTCCAACAGCTCGTTTGAGGACTCAACAACATTCAGGATGGAGCTCATCTGCAGTTATTCAAACATACAATAAGGGGGTTATTTATTAAGGTTTTAGTTGTATTTTCCAAAATTTAAGTTTTTGAGGGGTTTTTTTTGGTCAAAACTTAAATTTTTGGGTTAAAAAATTTAAAATTAAAATTTTTTGAGATTTATATCCCGACCCTGGAAATAGCTTGAATCTGAAAATACACCATCTAAAACCTGTTGAGGTCACACAGGAGTCAGTGGCAGAGGTCCTTTAAACCACCTGAAGACGTAAATAGCCTTCATGATGTTCAAGTCATTTTCGGGGGGCATTGCCCAAAAACTCAAATATGATTCAATCGATGTGAGGGTTTTTTGCCCAAAACTCGATCAAATCGAATTTTTTTCATTCAATTTTTTTTCTTAAATTAGATACCATTCAAGTTGTGAGTTCATTCAAGTTCATTCGAGGTATAAAAAACGAATTGTACCTTGATAAATAACCCCTAAAATAAAATATAAAACGTAGCATAAAAATACATTTTATTTTGGCCACTTTGCATTGTTTAAATAAGCCAGGTTCAGAACATTATTGAATAAATGTACACTGTCTAATTCCTTTTCAAAGATTCTGTTATTCGTGGGGTATGATGATCTTTTATTATCACCCACTGTTCTGTTCATAGCCATTAAAGTTATTATTTTCAATGCTACTCCTGTGTTAAACAGCATGCAAAAAAAACAGAGGCATAGAAGAAAGAACAGCTACTGTCTACTATTCCACTTGTAGTGAAGTTGTTACCTTGCAGTGGCGCCAATGATTATTTTTCTTCTGATGAATACTTTCAACAAATAAAAACAAGCCCATCATCCTTCCCTGGGAGTGCCCTTGCATAGAACTCTTAAGCAGAACATTTAATCTGCACCCGGTGTATCAAAAATATTATTCAAATATTCATTCTTTGTGTAAATATTTTCTTTTTATGAGATGTGTGCTATCCAAGCAAAGTCTTGTACCCTCATGTTAAGGGACAGCTAAGGAAGTCATGGTTGCCACAAAATGATCCTCCATTTGTAAAGCATGTGTTAGAGTAGAGAGATAGTTGTGCCTCTATTTCAGATTTAAGGTTTCCTGGTTAGAGTGTTCAATGTTTTTTGTGGTTCTTAAATTACTATATAATTCACAATGCCAGTTCAATTAAGTTATATACGAAAATTTGATTTTAAATTTTAATCAGCACAGCTGTCAGTCCAAAAGCCCCTAAAGCATATGTTCCCTCAACATATGCTATAGAGTCTAGTGAAAGTTTGACTAAACTAGAGCTGTTAAACATTTATTCAACAGATGGGGTGCTGCCCTATTGTCATGAGACAACAAAGAATAACTGAAAAGGTTTCTGCACAGGCAGATTTATTTAATGACATTTATTTTTTGGAAGGGGGTAGAGGGTAAATTAAAATGCTGACCTATCATGGTTATGCCACTGCAATTGGTTATGGTCCTTTAACAATGAAAATTGACAAGACAGATGGAAGGTCAGGAACGGTTTAATTAGTTAAGTTGTTTTAGAGCTACAATGAGGCTCAAAGCACCTAGGAACTTATCTTGGGAGTGGGCATAATTACATTAAAACAGAACATAATGTTAAATGTTTGAATGTCTCACATAATTCAGTAATTACATTGAGACAGAACTTAAGGTGCTTTTCTTAGACAGATTGCATATCAGTTCTTCATACATGCTGTACACTAAAGAGCTCTTGAAATATCATTCACTAATGGTTCACTGCTCATCTAGTGCTAATATTTCACAAGTGCTTAGAAATGGCAATTATACAAGGCAGATCCATGGAACTAACTCCTATCTCTTCTCAGTCCCACAGGTAATTCTGCTTATCCATATACTGCTACAGACACCATTCTATTGCAACTGCTTATTGTGGAAATTCTGCTGATATCACTACTGTTAACCCCGGTAACTTTTGTCTGTTCGGCCCACTTTTCTTTAGTGCATTTGAAAATATCTCAAACAGACATCTGTGTACACTCCTCAGTGAAAAAGATATATTTATAGCCCCAAACTTGGTTCTGGTGTCTGTAAAACTCTGCCCTTTGGTTGGCTGGTTAATTGATTAATTAGTCAGGCTTTCAGCTACATATAAATTCAGGTCCTATATAGGGGATGGTACTAGTGTCAGGGCATGACACTAGTGCTAATATTTCACAAGTGCTTATGTTTCACAAGTGCTTAGAAATGGCAGTTATACAAGGCACTGACAAGCCAAAAGGAACTGGATTATCTTCTAAACTTTGAAGCAGCTGGAATAAGAAGAAAACAGATTTGTTTGTACCTCCTGTGGAAAAGGTTAAAGGCCTCAAACATTCTTTTTTTTTTTAAGTTTTTATTTTTGCATTTGTTTTAACAGGTAAAAGGGAAGAAAAGAAACAGAGGAGAAAAATAAAAAAGAAGAAAAAAGGAGAAACATCATATACAATTTGCCAGTGGAGCCAATTAATAAATTACATTTTGTCAATCGCATACACTTTGTCATATTTTGTGTTGTGTACAGAAGTCAGTACATTATAATTACCCATCTCAACAATACTTATACATTAGTATCTAGACGAGCATTTTCTTTTTCCAACCACCTACCCCAAATTGCTTCAAATTTTCGAGGACAACCCCGGCCTATGTAAGTCAACTTCTGACTTGGGAGAGCGTCGTTTATTAGTGCCCGCCAGAAGGCAAGAGTCGGGGGAGCTGTGGATTTCCATTGTAACAGA
>CM044447.1:74956298-75002121 GCA_024363595.1 Xenopus borealis | reverse complement strand
GAGTAGTTTTATGCAGTATCTGTTTATAGAGACCTACATTGTTCGGGGGGTATAGTTTTCTTTTAAACTTGAATGTTTTGCTAACCTGACTGCCCCTTCTCAACATGTTAGTTAGAGTTTCTAATGCAAACAGACATGAAGCAGGTGCGCCATGTCAGCGTGCTGCTGGATTGGAAGGGCGTTTTTACCTGCGCTCCACTGCTTTTCGTTTTGCTGCGTTCAGCCGCAGGGGAGCGCAGGTAAAAACGCCCGTGTGTAAGGGCCCTTAGTGCGGGGCAGTCCTTCCCTCCCCCCCACCCAATCGCGCAAGGAAGGCTCGATACACTCAAAGCAGGTATGCACTGGTGGGGGGAATTGTACAGAGGGAGCTTGGGGGAGGGGAAGCAGCGGGGGCCCTTCAACTGTTGGTGGCAGTGGGGCCCTGATGTGTCAGTCCCGGTGGGCCCTCACCCCCCCAGTCAACTCTGGATCAAGTGCAAGCCCTGTTTTATTACTACAGGTAATCATTTTTTAAAAAAAGATGTAATTATTTTATTATAATGGAGTCTATGGGAGATGGCCCTCCTTTAATTTGGAGATTTCTGTGTAATGGGTTTTCAGATGATGCATCCTATACCTGTAAATAAAAATGCACCTTTTTATAGCGCAGGGTGTATTTTTGTGTGTTACAATGTAGGCAAAGCAAAAATTCATTGATCTAAGCCTCCCCAGTAACCACAGAAGCAGACAAATAATGAATAAAGAAAAAACATATTAGATTAAATTTAATATACACGTATTGTACATGTCTGATGATTTAGCAACAATTGTTGGTAATGCAAAACACACCTAGGGGCCTATTTATTATATTGTGTAGAACAAAATATGCCCAAAAAAATGGTGCAAAAAGTTGAGAATTTATCACTGTATATTTTATACTGTTTCAGACCAAGTTCTGAAAGAAGCTGCTCAAAGAAAAATTGCATAAAAAAAATATGCAATTTTTATACTGTTTTTTACACAGCAGTGCCTGGAGATGTGTAGCAAATTATTTCACCATTTTTTTACACAACTTAATAAATTTACCCCCTACAGTACAAACATATACTCTCTAATCAAGCTGGCAGAGGTAGAAGCTTACAACATTAGTCTGCTATTCTTCTATGGATACTGAAATCAATAGGGAAAGGAAGTTTTATTGCCCTGCTATGTGCAGAAATCCCAGCCCTCATAAATATGCAATCAAAAGTAGTCATAAATTTAAGTGCACATGATGCTCCTCTCAATTCTAAATTACAATGATTGAATGAAAGAGAAATGTGTACTTTCATTATTTAAGCTATTAATGGCTTTCATTACAACTTCTCTTTATTAATAAACCCAATAGGAGAGGCATTGCTTATACAAAAGTATCAAGTAATTATATTGTTAAGTACTTTAAGTTACTCTTTTGCCCTTATACAAAAAACTCCTTGAAGGAAAATTTTTACATCAATAGTTTCTCCATGAACACAAACGAGCTAGTAATTTGCCATCAGTTATTAGGAGAACAGCTAGAGAATATTCCACCTGCCGCCCAGTTTTGTCCCTGTTCAAGCTTATCATTTTGTTTCTGAAATCTAATTTTAAAAAAGTAGGTACGTGTGCCCATGATGCCAGCAATTGATCGTAGGAAAGCAACAGCTTCTGGAGTAACTATTATATTGTGTAAGCAATGAATCAAATATCGTGTTGTGTAAGCAAGACTGGTTCCCAAAGGTGTTTAGGTTTAAATGAAAATCCCTGGCATTAGAAACAGTTTTATGGGAGATTATTTCAAAGCCGAGTTATCTTTTATCTCTCTTCTAATTCTCTAATGAGCTAATTATATTAGCTTGTAACCTAATTTCTTTTAATGTACTTGGGATCTACCATGTTTCATTACGGGACTCCGAAAGCAGTAATAACATTTTTATAACAAGGGCACATTTTGACAAATAAAGGAAGGATGTGGCTCCAAAATCAAATCTTTATGAGTATCGTTTACATTTTCCTCCTGTAATGATACCGTGTAATTCATTTAACAATTTCATTAAATTGTACCAATAATTTACTTTTATACATAAAACATTGAAAAATACACCGCTAAACAGTGTATGAATACGCTCACGTAGTCTGTTAATTTGAGCTGAAAACAATTTACAATTTAGTGTAACTTCCAGAATCAGTGACCCACATTAGGCAAAAAAACTCTAGTAAACTCTGCTTTCCTCTCTTTATACAGATACACACACAAATATATACAGTAGATATACTGTATGCATATTCAGGATGTGTTATTGCTCCTGCGTAAACTTCATGCCTTTTATTATCTAAGGGGGCATACATTTTAGTCATGTTTTCTTCCAATTCATATATTCCTTTTAGACTTTTATGATACTACAGAGTGCATGTTTTTTTGAAAAAAAAAAACAAACAAACATGGATTTGGGCATAGTGTAAAAACAGAATGCTGACCACCAGCATGAACTAAAACAATTTGTTTAGCAAGGCTTTTCTGGTGCTGCCATATTTGAATGAAGCATTGCATTGTTAAAAGTTTTTCATTTAAAAAATATGAATGTAAAACCTATTTATTTAACAGGGTATCGGTCCCTTAAAGTATATGCTGCCTCATATATTGAGGCAAAATATTCTGGGTGCAGCACATACTTTATCCAGACACGTTCCTATGATTTTTATAGGAATGTGTCAGTATTGCTTTAAGGGATTCCAGTTGACTTTAATGCTTTCAATATAATGCACTTACATTTTTAAGCATTAAGTCAAATTGTAACACGATTCTGGTCCTAAGCAGTAATTCATGAACTGCCTTCTGACTTTTACTCATGTAAATAATCTGTTCAAGCATAGCATTACAGAATCTAAATTAGATTAGAAGTTGTGAAAGTGACTTTCTGTGTCACACTTGTGAAAAAGCATAATACATTTTTGTAATTCATTGACCCTTGACTGTATGAATGTGTCAGATAAAGACCAGTTTGGCTTTTATCATCTGTTCTACCTCAGTGCTCCCAACAAATGATGTCCCCAGTATAATACGAACTGCTGTATGATCATACTATTTCATAGTCAGTTAATGATCTTCTTCTGATTCATAGTGCTGCAGGCTGACACAAACAGAGTAGCGGAGTAGTACAAACTTCTGGAAAAGTTCTAGTTTGGATAATTGAGCATATTTTCAAGATTTATTATGCTCCCAAGCTGCTAAAAGCCCAAATTTCAAAATGCTCCTGCTAAAAACTCTCAAGGTCATGTAGAAATGGCAGAAATCCCTTGAACCATTTGAAGATGTTTTTTGCCTTCATGATTTTTGTTTTTTCACAGTGGTTTTCATTTGAAAACTCAATCAATTCTAGATTTCCCCCAGTTCCATTCCGTTGAGTTTTTTACACTCGGATTTTTCATAAATAGGCAAATTTCTGAGTAGGAAAAAACTCACAAACTCGACCCTTGCTAAATAACCATCTGAAGTGTTTCATCTCCTACAACACAGATCATCACATTTAAAGGCCCACAAGACCTTACCAAAACTGAATGTGTGCAATCCTTCAGATCAGTGGTGATCCAGCAGTCTCTTGACACTGGTGCACCTTAAAGGGATACTGTCATGGGAAAACATGTTTTTTTCAAAAGGCATCAGTTAATAGTGCTGCTCCAACCAAATTCTGCGCTCGAATAAATTTTTCAAAAGAGCAAACAGATTTTTTTATATTTAGTTTTGAAATCTGACATGGGTCTAGACATTTTGTCAATTTCCCAGCTGCCCCTGGTCATGTGACTTGTGCCAGCACTTTAGGAGAGAACTACTTTCTGGCAGGCTGTTTTTCCTTCTCAGTGTAACTGAATGGAACGCAGTGGGATCTACTAGGCAGCTGTTATCTTGTGTTAGGGAGCTGTTATCTGGTTACCTTCCCATTGTTCTGTTGTTAGGCTGCTGGGGGGGAAGGGAGGGGTTGTATCACTCCAACTTGCAGTTCAGCAGTAAAGAGTGATTGAAGTTTATCAGAGCACAAGTCACATGACTTGGGGCAGCTGGGAAATTGACAATATCTAAATCATAAACAAAAATGTGTGCAGTCTCACACTGAAAAAACATTTATTTGTGCAAATTCAGAAAAGTACATTCACAAACACATCTTTTTAAACAAAACACAGTGCAGTGCTACCCCTCTGTCTGCCTACCTGTGTTAGCCACTCCCTCCTGACGCGTTTCGCGCTATTGGGCGCTTCATCAGAGGAAATTGACAATATGTCTAGCCCCATGTCAGATTTCAAAATGAAATAAAAAAATCTGTTTGCTCTTTTGAGAAATGGATTTCAATACAGAAATCTGCTGGAGCGGCACTATTAACTGATTTTGAAAAAAACATTCTGAGCATATAAACCAGAGCTTTGGGGCAGGAGAAATTTTGACCGTTTCAGGATTCAGAGTCATCAAAAATATTAAAATAGCCAGGGGATTTTTGTGGGTGGGAGAGCACCCATGGCTGAATATAAATGTACTCTCTGAGGGAGGTCTAGCTCTACCTAACCTTGAATTGTACTTTCTTGCTGTCCAATTAGTATATATACATTGGTGACTAGTGATGGGCGAACAAATTTGGCAGGCATGGATTTGTGGTGAACTTCTGCATTTGCCCCCATGATTTTTTTGGTAAACTGCATCGAAAATGTGGGGGTGAAAAATTTGCTGTGACAAAGAATGATATTGATGCCCATTGACTTCAAGGCATTTGGATGACTCCTACTGCATATACCCCTGTAGTGGTCTTAGAAGCTGCTACAGTGGGCTCTTTTGAAGCCATTTCCAAACTCCCATACTGTGGTATTTCTTCCTACTATTCTACCACACCCTCCATGAACACAGCAATACAGGACTTTCAGAAGTCTCAGAAGATAGTTTGTGTCTTTCTGAAGTCTCAGACTCCACTATGGGGGAATATCCAGCTCCCTCATTGTTGGGCTCTACCAGATATTGCTAGGTGGTCAAAGCTAGGTATTAAAACCTTAGGAGATATTGTCACAAAGGGTGAATGCAAAAATGTTGATCTATTTTGCCGAGAAATTCACTCATCTTGGATTTCTATTCAGGCACCTGCAGCTTTGCCAAGCTTTTAATATACAATCCCTTGCAAGGCGTACAGGTTTAGCTGAAACAACTCTGAAGACCTAACTCCATAGACAAGACCTGACCAAACCCCTATCCTGGTTCTACATCATACTATCTTCAGCAGGTCCCTCTGTAATAAAATAAGGATAAACAAGAGAAATTCCCAGATGATGAAATGTGGTCTGACATCTTCAAATTTGTCCCTGATCTATCAGTCTCCATCAGAGATAGATATATTCAGATAATATTTCTAAACAGAGTGTATCAAAAATGTATAATAATGTATCAATGTCAATGTCCCAAATGTAGAGAGGAAATGGTTAATATGTTTCATGTATTCATTTTCATTTCCAAATATTTGTTCACCAGAATTGTGCTTACTAGGAGTAATAGGTTATTTACAACTTCAGTCCTATTCCAGAATGTGTTACCTACAGCTGCTTTACTATGCCAAAAAGGCCATGCCTTCTCTACAATTTAGGCAAAAGCTGGTAAATGATTCCCTTCCAAGTCAATAAAAAAGTTGCAATAATGATAAATCTGCCCCTTTGTCTGCACGTTGAAAAGATCACAATATGCCCTGTTTCACTGTTTGCGAATTTCGTGAAATCCGTCAATTCTACGAATTTTTCGAGAAATCGAATAGCGCTCGAAAAAACTATTTGAATTTATCGAATTCTTATTCGATAATCGAATTTCTGCTGAATTCGAGGGCTAAAAACTCTCGTGAATAATGATAAATCTGCCCCTTTGTCTACATGTTGAAAAGATCACTAGTGATGAGCCAATATGCCCTGTTTCACTGAAATATTTGCAAAATGGCAAAAAATTAGCAAAATGCATTAAAGCCTATGGTCGACTTCTTTTTTGTGTGCAAATTTTTTTGTAGCAGAATAAATTAGAGTCTAAGGGCAACTTTTTTCTCTCCAGTTGTATTAAAACCATGGAGTTTTTTTTCTCAAGTTTTTTTTCAAAAGCATTGTCAGTGGATGTTTTTCTCAGGTTTTTTTATCATTCTGAATACATTGTCAATGAGTGTTTTTTTCACTCCAAATGCAATGAACTCAATGGCTGTTTTTTCTCAAGCTTTTTCATAAGTTTTTTCCCACTACAAATGCATTGATGTGAACGACCGTTTTTTCTCAGGCAAATTTTTGTTGCAGTTTCACGGAAAAATCTGACAATGGTGAAATGTGGAATTTTGCTGCAAATTCACACATGGGTCAAAATATTAATCTGTCAAATTTTGCATTGAACTTCAAAAATAAACATATCTTGGGACCTATTTTACAAAAATGGACTGTTTTTTTTACTTATTATTTATTTCTTTTCTCTTTCTTATGATTATTGTAGCTGTTTCGCTCCAAACTTCTTCTTTGTTAACAGGCACTTCTTTGTCTACTTAAAAATCTTTGAAATATAATGGATTGCGGACACTACTGAACTTTAAGATACTTTATTTAAAATATATCTTTACAACTGGTCCATGATAAAGAATACTTTGATTCTGTTCTTCAAATACTTTTCTTCCTGGATAGGACATTTTTTTCTCTGCTTTAGTTAAAAAGTATCCTTTGTAGTGACACTATATCAGATTTTTGAGAAACTTAAAGGAGAACTAAAGCTTAACAAAGTAGCAGGTTAGCCCTTTAGCAGTGAGGATTTGTGCCTTCGAATATGCCCAAGTAGCTCCCCATCTTCTTTTCAGCTGATTCACTGCACATGTTCTGTGCTACTGTCACTTACCTGAGCTTAGGGACTCCCTATACAGTATATATGTATATGTAAAAAGTCACAATAGAAGGCTCAATAGTGCTGCTCCAGCATAATTCTGCACTGAAATCCAACAAACAAAAATAACAAAATGCAGAAAATAAAATCCTAAACCTATCCAACTCTACCTATAAATGGCTGGGTTACCTGTCTGTCACGGGGTGGAGACATTACAGTATTTCAGGTTTTACAGTTGTAGCTTTTCCCCAGGTTCTCCATCTCTCTCTCTCTAAGGTCCCTTTCTTTCTAACTAGTTCCCTTATAAGTTCCTTGGCTTCCTCTTGAGTTCTCCCATGCCCAGAGACCAGCCAGCCCTGTAGATCCACTTCACACATTCAATAAGAGCTGTCACTCCTTCCCACATCAAAGAAGGGCTTATATGTGTGGAAGTGCAACCCTTTTTCCTGCAGTAGCAGCTCAGCTCTCATTTGACACCTAATCACCTGGATGAGAGGGAAAAGTAAACCTTTTTTTGGCATCCTGCTCCAGCACATATAATGCACCCTAAAGACACATTTCTTTGGAGCTTCATACTGTATATGCCAAAGGTAAGTCTAGGGCATCACTGAAATCTTGAAGTTTGTAGTTGTATTAATCAATAATACCCAAACCACTTTATTGCCACTAAAGGCTTTTACACATGGGTGTTTCTATGAGCATGATGAATGCGTAATAGCACATATATACTGCGAGTTCATAACACATTAGTTCTGTTGTATTACAAATGAAAAATGCAGTTAAACTTGACTACAATAAAATGCAATTCTAAATCTAGCTGAGGACAAACAGGCAGAATATAATGGAATCAATTAATTGGCTGGTTTAGGTGCACTTAGATCTGCATGTCAGACGCACAAAAATCTGCCTGTGTGTAAAAGCCCTAATAGTCCACCTTTCATGGAAAAGCAGACACAATAATGCTAGCTGGAACTCTAGGGAATGCTTCCAAGATTTAACTCATCTACAGCATTTCCATATCTTTTCTCTTTCTTTTTTTACTGATCCTACTTTGGGGTTGTTAATAATCATTTAGCTAGAATATCTGCCAGTAGTGCAGGTACTAAATATATTAAAGTCTATGCCTATAATGTGAAGGCAGCCACCCCATATATTTATTTTCAGCAGTTTTGCAGTATAAAAGCCTCTGGTTAAATAACTCTCTCTCATCTGCCATTTATTTAGCCAGTTGTGGAGCAAGTTAATTTTGTTTCCTTTCTTACCATTATCAATCACATTCGACTTTTGTCACAATATTCTTTTATTGGAAGTCTGTATAATCTCAACCCATCACACTTTAATGCTCCAGTAGTTTTCTCCCCACATTATCATACAAACTTCTGAAAATATTATATTACTCATGAATTGAAAATCATGCCAGAGTGTCCTTGTTCCTATCCTTTTGAAATGAACCTTATTCTATATTGTGGCCAGAATTTCCCACACTAGGATAAGAAATCAAACCATTATACATATAAACAGATAAAATGATTTAAGGCTATTTGTATTGCGAATCTATAAAAGATTTCTACATATTTTTAACTGTTTAGGTCAGGGAATCGGTGACTGCCGTAATATTTCTTAAAGTAACACTATAGCATGACAATGAATAAACTTATTAGGGATCAAACAGATTTATTAGGGATCAATCTAGAGAATCAAGAAGGATTCCTGCCAGGTCATACACCATCAGACAAATAAAACAATGACAGTAAAAAAGTTAAAACAAAGTGGCCCATTTATCAAAGTAGACAGATGCTTTCTGAAGCCAACACATTTATTTTCTGTGTGGTGCTAGTGCTCAGTGTAGCTCAGCAGTAGCACTGAGCATTAACACATCTGTTCTGTTTTTCAAAAGGGAACCCCAGACAAGTTTCTCAAATTTCCTCATGGCAGGAGTACCCCTGGCTTCATTTCCATATTGGTGACATATCGTATCAGCCTTTTACATTTTTTTTTGTTAGACATTACATATGGTGATCCAAATTGTGGGATACCCTTATCTCAGACAGTGCCTTCACTTATTTGTCTTTCGTACTCTCCGTGTTGAAAGGACAACATTTGTTTACTGTATCACACCCTGAATAAATTTAGCATAGCATCTGAACCAGAAAAATTATTTTTGGCCATTAAACCATCATTAGCTATCCTTTATAGCTCCATCTATTTAAACAATTTTGTATGCCCAATTTCTTTGGTGTGTTTGCTTTTATTCTTTATCTATTATCAGTAAATGCCTGGCAGTCTATCAGCGAGTAAAAAGCTTGGTATGTGAGAGACGCTTCTGTTTTACTTTATGAATAGCTTGTCTAGATATGATGTTCTAGAGAACATACTGTAATAGGTTAATGTGCGCTGGCACTGCTAACTGTATAAATGGAATGAATGTTCATCTAACAGAAGTTAAGATACACGCAGCTACTGAGAGCAATCGTTTTTTAATTAAGTATGGATTCTGGGCAAACAATTAACTAGTACTTCTTTAACATTCAGCAATGTGCCCTGATGACGACCATGTAAAATAAAAAAAGACATTAGGTAGAAGGAGGGGAGTATGATGAAGCAGGTTACCCATGCTATGCTATCTAATTATATGTGAGTTGGATACACACATGAATATCATATAGGCTGAACAATGAGATTACAAGAGAAGTTGGAGGAAGGTTCCTGTCATCTCACCCCCTTAAGCTATTTAGCTCCCTCAGGTAATGATGTGAGGAAGCACAACTAACACAATTTTCAGTATAATGTGATCATGTGTGATAATACAGTCTTGTTATGGATAATACCATCTGTGGACCAAGTGTCCCATATACATAGATAATGTCAGCTGTCTTACTATGAGTGTTGCTACTCAAGACTATTTTGTCTTCAGCAGACTTTAAAGCACAGATAAAGTATGTCATGTGAAATGACTGCATTTTTTTATTCAGGCATAAAATACTGGAGCAATACATAAAGGAATAACTATACAATAAAGGAAAACTATTCCCCTTTGAGCAATGTAGGTCTCTATAAAAAGATATTACATGAAACAACTCATATGTAAAACCCTGCTTCATGTAATAACATTTTCATAATAATACACTTTTTTGGTAGCATGTGCAATTGGGTAATCATTAATAGAAAATGGGCATTTTAAAAAATAAGGGCAGACTCCTGGGATTGTATGAGTCAATGGTGCACACAAACATGTCAAACAAACTATAAAGTTAGGTCACACAAGCCAATTAACAGACACAGTACTGTCTATTGCTTCCACACTTCCTCCTGTTACAGTTAGAGTTGACCCACTAGACTTTGGGAACTTCAGGGTGTATCAAGGGAACCAGGAGACAGGTTAAAATCTGTATAGCATGAGGTGCAGAATGTAGTGTTAGTGGCTACAGTGCAGGAGGTTGTCTTTGTTGAACTGGTGGAATACATAAGTTAATTTAACTTTCTCTCAGCTGTTTCATCATTTTTCAGATAGGCTTTCAATTCTGTTTAAAGGAAATCCGTAGTTTTCAAACTTCTATTTTTATGCAATAACTGAGTTATTTTTTTTCAATGCTTACAAAACAGCTGTTGTTCACAGACTAATAAAACCAGTAACTGAGGGCTGTTTACAATGTTCCAGATCTATAAGTCCCCCGAGGTCCAATGTCTCCACCTTCTCCCAGTCTTGTTTGTTTTGTTTCGCCAACTGAAGCTTTCATTTGGCAGCTGTATGCTTAGTATTTCACTTGTAGTTATATCCATGGTGCTATTAGCATTTTGATTGTCTATACATAACTATTTTAAACCAAAGCTTTGGTTGTGAATTATGGCTGGCAGTCATTTTGTCTTAGACTTGGAATGCATACAGTAGATAATGATCCATACAGTACAACTGTTACAATTGCTCTGCAATTAAAAGGGCTACATAGTTAAGATTTATATATACTGAGATAATTTATAAGGTTACTCAATTGTAATAAAGATCCAGTAAACATTTAGCTACATTTCTAATTTTATTGGAGGTCCATTTTCAAGATGACTGCTATTTATATACTCCATATTGGACCGTGAGAAGAACCTTAGTAAGTTTAATGAAGGCTAGCAGTTATTCAAGGATCATTGGCTGAGTAACAGAGAACTTTCTGACCTACAGTATGCAGAGGAAATGGGCTGCTGTGTACCTTGGGCTGTGTTTATAAAGAACTAAAATACTTCACCTATATCAAAACCTTCAGATGTCATGGAAATATTTCATAACAAAATTTGCTTGTCATCATTTATTTAAAAAAAAAATTAAGTTTGACTTTGACCAAAATATCGTTACATTTGTTTGCCAGTTAATTCCTGCCAAACACAACTGGAATGTATTTGAAATTGATAAAATGCCATTGTTCCAACAATGTGAGTTTCTATTACCATCATTAATGACGTATACAATCCCTCTGAATTCATCAGAATGTTATAAATGTTTTATAAAAGGGGAAACCCAACATCAAGAAAACCGGCAATGTGCATCAGAGTTATGTTATTACATTTATGCTTTATAAATAAAACTTTTTTACTCCTATTTACCTTGAAGCACTCCACAATATATAATACTAAATTCTAGGAAAAATTGCACAATAGTATGTCTGACACTGAGTTGACAGATTTGACTATTTCCTGCATTATATCTTTTTTTTTACAGCCCTTCCAGTTTCATTTATATGGATACTTTTTCTGGATTTTACATTTACTGTATATTCCCTACAATTTAATCCACATTTTGCTTCTTTAAATTCCTCTTCAATTTCTGTAATTCATTAAAAAAGGTTTAAATATATAATTATACAGTTCTAGCTTACTTATACTGGGGCCTTCTATGAATGCAGAAATCAAAAAGTAATTTGCCCCCTTTTCAATTTATACAGCTATTAGTTGAAACTGTATCCTGCAGTATGTAAGCACAGCCTTAAAGGGATACTGTCATGGGAAAAAATACAGCATATTCAAAACACCCAAATCCTTAGGGAGGGTGGCGTTGCATTACTAGATCTGGCTGCTCAGTTTCAACAAGGTGAACTCCATATGACACTCAAAATCTTTCAAAAAACGTTTATTGATTGCAAATAGATCTGTCAGATTCTCAAAGAAAATGAAAGGGACAGATGTAAACTTCTTTCACTAACATCCTCCCTAGGCTTATCCTTGTGCTCAGACTCCCCCTCTCACACCAATGGTAATGCTCTGGATCTAATATTTACCAGACTCTGTTCAACCAACAACTTTACTAACTCACAGTTTCCCCTCTCCGATCACAATATGCTCACATTTCAACTCTCACTAACTCCCTCCTCACCCCCTGCTAATCCCCAAACACGTACCTACCGTGACTTGCAAGCACTGGATGTGTCGCATCTCTCTTCTTCCTTTGACTCTCTTCACTCTAATATCCCCGCTATCTCTTGTCCTAATGCAGCTACCTCGGTTTACTATAGCACAATCACCACTGCCCTTAATGAGCTTGCTCTTTTAAAAACTAAACGTTCTAGAACTAAACCACTTCAACCCTGGCACACCGCTGATACTTAAGCACTCCAAAGACGCTCATGCACACTTGAGCGTCGCTGGCGCAAATCTCGCTTAGAATCAGACTTTTGGAGCTACAAATCTGCCCTGCGCTCCTATAACACCAGCCTTTCCCAAGCCAAACAAACCTACTTTACTTCACTCATTAACTCCCTTTCCAAAAAACCGGCACAACTTTTCTCCACCTTTAACACTCTCCTTTCCCCTTCTCCACCCCTCCATGCACATCTGTCTCTGCTCAAGACATTGCTGAGCACTTCAAAAAAAAAATTGACACTATCAGAGGGGACATTACACTACTAAACCCCCCTAGGCTTCCACCACCCTCCCTCCACACTCCCCAGTCTCTCCTGGGCTCCTTCACCCCTGTTACTGATGAGGAAGTCTCAAAACTTTTGGCCTCCTCTCACCTTACCACATGCCCGCTTGATCCAATTCCTTCAAAACTTCTCTGCAATACCGATCCTTCTCTAATCAAAGCCTTAACTCATCTATTTAATCTCTCGCTCTCTACTGGACTATTACCGTCTCAACTAAAGCATGCTCTTGTCACCCCCATTCTGAAAAAACCCGCTCTTGACCCCTCTAATCTTGACAACCTCCGACCTATCTCTCTGCTACCTTTCATCTCTAAACTACTTGAGCGCCTAGTCTACAACCGATTAACCTCATTCCTCTCTGACAATAACCTGCTGGACCCCTTACAATCTGGTTTTAAAACACAACACTCTCCTGAAACTGCTTTGACCCATCTAACTAATGACCTTCTAACAGCTAAAGCCAACAAAAAATTCTCACTACTAATTCTGCTTGATCTCTCAGCTGCATTTGACACTGTGGATCACCCTCTCCTCCTGCAGTCCCTCCATTCGCTCAGCCTTCGTGACACAGCCCTGTCCTGGTTTTCTTCCTACCTCACCAATTTTTCCTTCAGTGTCTCCTATAACGGAGTAGCATCTTCCCCCCTACCTCTCTCTGTCGGGATTCCTCAAGACTCTGTCCTGGGACCCTTATTATTTTCTCTATATACTTCCTCCCTCGGCAAATTAATCAGCTCGTATGGGTTCCACTACCACCTCTACGCTGACGATACTCAGATCTATCTTTCTTCTCCTGATCTCAACCCAGAACTCCTAACTCGTGTCTCCTCCTGCCTGTCTGCTATCTCTACTTGGATGTCACAAAGTTACCTTAAATTAAACCTCTCCAAAACAGAAATGGTTCTTTTTCCTCTAAAACCAGTAACATCCCGGAAGTATCCATCATAGTTAACAATTCCACTATCACCCCGTCTCCCCCAGCCCCGTGCCTTGGGGTTATCCTAGATTCTGCCCTGACATTCACTCCTCATATCCAGTCACTTGTTAAGTCATGTCACTTCCACCTAAGGAACATATCCAAAATACGATCATTTATCACCCTAGATGCTGCCAAAATTCTTATTCACTCTCTTATCATACCGCGTCTAGACTATTGTAACTCTCTTTTAATTGGCCTTCCCCTCCAGAAACCTCTCCAGTCCATAATGAACACGGCTGCTAGGCTTATACACCTCAGCAACAGCTCCTCCTCTGCCATGCCATTCTGCCAATCCCTGCACTGGCTTCAACTCCCCTTCAGAATTAAATTCAAATTAATGACCCTGACATTCAAAGCACTGCATAACTCTGCCCCTCCCTACATCTCTGAACTAATCTCCATTTACTCACCCAACCGCCTACTACGCTCCTCTACTGACCTGCTACTCAACTCTTCTCTCATTACCTCCGCACATGCTCGCATTCAAGACTTTGCAAGAGCTGCACCCCTCCTCTGGAATTCTCTCCCACGGTCTGTCCAACTTTCTCCCAATCTTTCAGCTTTCAAGAATTCTCTAAAATCCCACTTTTTTAGAGAAGCCTACCCTCACTCTTAACTACTCAATGCAATACAGCTTACATTACTACATCTCTCACCCACTTTACTCTGATCTTGCCCACTCCCACACCTTGTGTATCATTCCCTTTAGCTTTCTCTGTACAGGGCCTTCCTCACCTCATGTACCAGTATTTATTGTGATGTATGTAACTCCATATTTATTGGGACGTATGTAACTCCTCATGTTGTATGTATGTAATTCATGTGATTTAGTTGTATAATCACATTCACTTTACAGCGCTACGAAACAAGTTGGTGCTAACAAAATACATGTTAATAATAAATAATAATAATGTTCACTGACATAGCTGGACTATTGGACATAAATCACAACAAAAATATGCAGTGAATGAGACTTAAAGGGGACCTGTCACCCAGACATAGAAAGCTGTATAATAAAAGTGCTTTTCAAATTAAACATGAACATTTTATTAAAGCATCCATGCCTATTAGATACATGTTTAAAATCTTGTGTCAGTCGTATAATGCCTTCCCCTCCTCTATTCCCCCTCTAGGCTAATTACTTTTGCTTTCACTTTTCATTCTGCACCTCCTAGATGTCACTGCTCTTCTCACAAAAATTGGTGGAGGATAATCATTTACAGCTTTGTCATAGCTTGTCCTATCACCCCACTTAAAACTATATGACACAACAACATTGCATGAGAAGCCAATTAGAAAATAGGTTAGATATGGTGTCATACACATAGAATGTCTAATACATTATGAAGAGTGTGCATATGAATGTATTAGCCCCCTTCCAGTGTACAGAGAATAAATGGTTGCACCTCTCCCTGCATGTAAGCCATTCATCAAATTTAATATTGCCATAGGAGAAAGAAATAAACAGAAATGCTGTGTTGGAAAAACAACTGTTGTTGGAAGTAGTTATGCTCATCAGAAGTGTAAAAATCATTATTTCCAGACAGGGAAGACTTCAACCAGCATAGGTTATCAAACGAAAGCATTCAATAGTGCACAATTTGATTATTTTCTATGCTCATTGGGCTATTGATCTCTCTATAAAACTCATGGTAGAGACTTTCGGATGTGGGCAGTTAGCCATGAAAAGTCACATAATCCATGATATGTGTTGACCCAAGGCATGTTTGTTGTAGTCAATTACCGATACTGCCACTATATATCATTACAGTGCATGATCCCCAGTGACACTTTCATTTTCTAACCTCATTCATTACCTACGTGTCCCATCTTATACAGTGGTAACATATTTGCTGATTAAAAAATTAAGCCCCGGATAAAAGGATTATATATCATTTCAATAAAGCAGTATGACATTAGTGTAGAAAAATAAGTCCCCACCTATAAACCCAAACATTGCAAGAATAGCTAGGTAAGAATGGGTGCATTTCCTATACTTACTTTCTATATGAGGTGTGCTTGGTATCTTAGTATCTGTTAAACAGATTGTAGGTATGCTATCCATAATTTGTCGAGATGTATGGCTTCTTTCTTGAGTTTAAGTCCCTAGCTCTTGTGCATTGGTCTTTATCCCTCTTTTTCAAAGTCTATCCATTTGAAGTTTTGGTAAGTATCACACAATTTAGTTGTGCAGGTGTCAATGTAAATATATTTTTTATGTACTGTCGTGATAGATACTCTTTGAGGGCATGCATGCTTTCTGAACACCACCCTGGTCTTGCATATCACTATAATTGATTTCCCATTTTGTCATGAGCTTATCCAAACTCTAAACATCAGCCACTTACAGATTGTCAATAGTTTGTTAGGTTGTATTTGTCAGACTATGTCCTTGAAGACAATCAGGATTTAAATATTGAAACTGCTTTGCCTGACAGCCCCGTATGTACAACTGCACTGCCCTGAAGTGGCAGAGATTTCTTTGAAGACTTTCGGCAGAACACAGAACTCTTGTTAAAGGAAAGGCAATCTCCAATAGACTCCATAAAAGAGTGCCTTGTACTTGATACAAACTAAGATTCAATTCATCCTTATTAGAAGCAGAACCAGCCTATTGGGTTTATTTAATATGTTTAAATTTCTAGTTGATTTAAGGTATGAAGATCAATAACAGGTCCCATACCTATATTTAATTTTGCAAAAACATTTTTTGTGGTAGGGGTGTAGGCAAAGGAAATGTGTTCATCGGACTTCATCAGGAATCATTGCTTATACAATATAATAGCCTGGCTTTTGCTTGAAAACTCAGTGGGTGAGCTTAAGCCTATAGGATAAACCCATGCAAATGGGATTTTCTTGGAGCTCATTTGGAATTCGTTCCCAGAATTCCTTTTGTTTATCTAAGTCTGTATGAGGCAGTCTCCTCAACCTTTTTTACTTGTTTGCCTATACTTATCTATTCCTTGCTGTGAAGACTCTTTTGGTTGTCTGGTTTGCTTGTTTCCTAAGAATAGTTTGGCTGGCTATATACAGGTATTTAGGGTTGAATTCCAAAGCAGCTTTCAAAGGATGGTAGGACAATGAGAAACATTCAGTAATTTTAAAAAGACAATACAAATATAATTTAAGACCTTTAAAGGCTCTATCTATAATTCAGGAACTCATTACACTGTGAGTGAATTTCAAGTAGAACGAGCAGATTTTCTCCCTTATACTCATATCTCTAACTATCAGTACCAAGTGAGTACACCCACTGCAGTGTAATGACATCATGGTGTCTTGTTACCCTGACAACCACCAATGTTCTTGAAAAGGAATCTGTATACACCTAATTGTGGTTTCAAGCTAAAATAAGTGATACAAACTAAAGGGTGCATATTTATGGAATAATTAAAAATGATTTTAACAAGAGATACAGTCATTTACATAGGCAAATTCATTCTGCACATACTGTATTACTTATCTACATAGGTACCATCCTTCACAAATAATGTGCCATATTTTATAAATTAAAGTATTTTGCTCAAAATGGACTCCATTTGCTCCACAAGCTTTCAAACTGTGTATGGAAACCAGTAAGTACAATAAGTTATTTAAAACCAGGCTCATATAACCTACAATGCCTGTGCCTTGGTTGTTGTCATATTATTTTAAGCATAATGTCAATGTCTATTCTTGATACATGCAGTATACATACACTTTACTTGTTTATGATCAGTGATGGGCGAATTTTTTCATCAGGCGCGAATTCTCGAAACGCCAGCGAAATTTCGCCTGGAGAAAATTTACTGGCGTAAAAATAAAACCAAGTCGACGCGACACGCATCAAAAACGTGTGTTTCACAAATTTATCGCCAATTCACAAATTTAGCTGGAAATTCGCAAATTTTTCGGCAAAGCAAAACGGGATAGATTTGCCCATCACTATTTATGAAGTCAATACATAAGTCATTTTCATTTCCCAGACTTATTTTATATTATTTTTTTATTGAGGTCCTTATCACACAACTATTATGATGCACATTTGACTCAGTACAAAGACAGTAACACCAAAAAAATAAATTGTTTTAAAGTAATTGAAATAAAATGTACTGTTTTCCAGCACTGGTACAATGGGTGTGCTTGCTTTAGAAACACTACTATAGTTTATTTAAACAAGCTGCTGTGTAGCCATGGGGACAGCCATTTAAAGCACAGGTTACAGATGCATTATGTAGATCCCATTACTGCTTGTGTAGGAATTTACCTAGCTATCACTTTGATGCTTGTAACACATGATGTAGGTGTTCTTTTGCATATTTATGGATAGGCAGCTCTCTGCATATTTCCTTTCCTCCATAACAAACAAACAAGTCTAGTTGCTTTAGACTTATTTCTACTATATTCTGTGAATGATGGCCTGGATGAATAAAAAGCCTTCATAGACATCATTCTACAACACAGTAGAGGCTAATTTTGAATATTCACTTCACATAGGGCTCCTATGATTTTGCTAAGTCAGTTAAAAAATGTTTACTATTTTTTCCAGCATATTAAAATCTAATATAAAGGTCCATCCTGCCCATCAAATATGTCTTTTAAATGCTTAAGTGATTAAACAACAGAAGCAAGACTTTCTACTATGCTTCATTACAAAACAATTGAAACAGGCAAATAATTAAAGTAGTGGGCATTTTATCTGTTATATAAAAAAGCAGTAACAAATCATTTGAGGAATGGCTTCCCAATGACTGGTCTCTTAGATTCAAGCTAACATTGCAGACAAGAATCAGTTCTCTTGAACCTGAAAATGTCAGGATCTTTTTTAAGGGCAACTCAGTTTCAAAAAGTACTTACATTTCTGAGATAAGAATAGCTAAGGTATAGTCAGCCAAAGGGAAATAAAGCATGTCAGGATGTGAAAAAGAACCTGAGATGTAGAGAACTTTAGCAGAGGTTGATAAACAGCTATTACTCAGCACTCATTTAACTGGTACAGGTATGGGATCCATTATCCAGAAGCCCATTGTCCAGAAAGCTCCGAATTATGAGAAGGCAGTCTCCCATAGATTCAATTTTAATCAAAAAATTCAGATATTTACAACTCATTTTATTTTTCTCTATTATAATTATGATTAAATCACTTTTAAAGTAGAATTAATTTATGGAGATCCACATTATGGAAAATCCCAAGTTCCGATCCTTTTGGATAATAGTTTCCATACCTGTATTACCAACAGAGAAAAAGATTTTTATTTGCAAGCAAACAGTGTCCAATAAAAAAAAAAAGTAAATAAGCCCACTTCTCAGGGCTGGTGCAGACAGGGAGATTCGGGGAGATTCTGTCGCCTGGCGATTAATCGCCTCTTCTGCGAGGCGACAATCTCCCCGAACTGCCTTCTCTCTGTCCACTGCCTGTTTAAATCAAAAAGTGCCAGTGCCAATGCACACGCGGCGATTTCCAGAATCGCCCAAAGTTTCCTCACGAAGCAACTTTGTGCGATTCCGGAAATCGCCGCACCATGTGTGCATTGGCGCTGGCGCTTTTTGACTTAAACTCGCGGTGGACAGGGAGAAGGCAGTTTGGGGAGATTGTCGCCTTGCAGAATCGCCAGCCCTTACATCCGATGGTCTGTCTAATCCCATGACTGCAAGGATTTAGCTGCTCTTAAAGGAATTGTTCAGTATTAAAGTAAAAACTGGGTAAATAGATAGGCTGTGCAAAATAAAACATGTTTTCAATATAGTTAGTTAGGCAAAAATGTAATGTATAAAGGCTGGCATGAGTGTAAGTCTAACCTAACAGAACAGGACACTAGTTCTTGCTTTTCAGCTCTCTTGGCTTACACTGAGTGGTTACCCTGGTTACCAGGCAGTAACCAATCAGTGACTTGAGGGAGGGCCACATGGGCCATAACTGTTGCTTTTGAATCTGAGCTGAATGCTGAGGATCAATTGCAAACTCACTGAACAGTTATGTCCCATGTGGCCCCCCCTCAAGTCGCTGACTAACTCAGATTTAGGGAGCTGAAAAGCAGGAAGTTGGATTCTGGCTATTATATTAGACATCCAGTCACTCCAACTTCTATAGTTTGCATTTTTCCCTGACTAACTATATTAGAAACATTTTTTATTTTGCACAGCCTATCTATTTACCCAGTTTTTAGTTTTACCCTGAACTGTTCCTTTAATTCTGCTGTTCTGTGATCCATACATAAGTAGTTTACTACTCGATAAACCATTACTGGCCAGATTTTCCACACTTCAACCAATGAGATTTGTGATTTAACGTCCAGTGCTGCAGTTGAACACATTCTGATGACCTGATAAATGTGTTAAAAATGTTCTTGATTGTCAAGGTTGTCAGACACTGCAACATACAGTCTGGTTTGTTATTACAATACCCAAAATTACAAATTCCACATTCCCAGTTGGACTGAGGACAGAGATGTTCCCCTCAACACACTGGGGAAATGTACTTATATTAACAAACAAGGAACTATCTACAATATTCGATGCATTCAGGCAACCCCTCCACAGTACCTGGGTACTGGAATCCCATAGATCGCTTCAGTTAAAGGAGTGGTTCAACTTTAAGTTAACTTTTAGCATGTTACAGAATGGCTAATGTTAAGTAACTTCAATCATTCTTCATTATTTATTTTCAATAGTTTTTTTAATGATTTGCCTTCTTCTTCTAACACTTTCCAGCCTTCAAATGGGGGTCACTGACAAATGCAAACAAAACAAAAAACAAATTCCCTGTAAGGCTACAGATTTATTGTTATTGCTACTTGTTATTACTCATCTTTCTCTCCTATTTATATTACAGCCTGTTATTCAAATTGCTGCCTAGTTGCTAGGGTAAATTGGAACACAGAAACTAGATTGCTGAAATTGTAAAGTAGAAAGCTGCTAAATAAAAAGCTAATAATTAAAAAAATTAATAATAACAAATGAAAACCAATTGCAGATGTTCTTAGAATATCACTCTCTACATTATACTAATTAATTCAAAGGTGAACAACGACTTCAAACCACCAGAAAGATCACTGCCAACTTCTCTTTAAAAGAGAAGTTTTTGAGAACCCATCCAGTGCAGGGCTGGGAGTTGGATACAGGTTGGGAAGATGTAATTCACAGATTTCTAGAATTATAGGACAAATATATATATATATATATATATATATATGGTCTTTTACCAACTAAATTAGGGGATTTCATTTTATGTTCTTTTTTTAAATCTGGCATATATCCTACTTTCCCCTAGAAGTTATTAAATGGCTTGGCTGGTCAAAGAAGAGCAACTGACTAATAATTTAGAAATTCTGAAGCAATGGGCTAAATTTAGGCATACACCAAATATATAATACTGTACTACTACTACTACTACTACTACTACTACTACAATAAAACGTAATCCTCCACCAAAAGCATCAGCCAAATATTACAGTGAATTTGAATTCTAATTTCCAAGAACACCATACACCATATGAAACATGTCAACTATAATTTCTTCCACGAAAAGAACTGTGTTGGCTTTTAGGCTCTCCAAACTTGCTGGAGAAGCAACCAAATTGGTATTTTGTATGAACCAGAAAGTTCAAAAAGGAATTTGTTGTCTCCAAAATTTGTGGTCTAGATATATGAAAAGTCTTTTCTCATAATGATAGCAGCAAATATGCCGGGTCTTTATGTTTACTACCTGGAATAGGACTGAGGAGCAGTGAGATAGAACCCCAGTGTCCTTGTATTCAGGATAACATATATTATATCTCTTTGTGCTATGCAACTGCCTTTGTGATCTGTGATGTTAACATTTGGAGATATTGTAGGACCAAAGTTTGGCTGGCAATCCTCAAATTTTCACACTTGACAAAGGGCCCTTTGTAGGCCCGAAACATGTTGTGCCAATAAGCACAGTTTGAAGCAGTAAATCTGCTTGGATTTGCCTGTATCTTGTACTTTTGGTTTTGAACATTTGGAGATATTATATTAACCCAAAAAATGTGATCAGCCTGCTTTATATCTTTTGGTCAGATGATCACTCCTTTGGATTTATCTGCAACATAATACCCATATTGTTATGTAGGCATAATTCAGACAGGCTAGTTAGAAGTACAGTACCTTGCACCAGATTTGTTTATATAAAGCACAGAGAAAGCAGTCAGACCCCACACACAAGTGCTTTCTAAATGAGCACTCCATAATGCTCTTGCATTTGTCCTGGGTCTCAGTAAATGACCCCTTTCTTCTGGTTTATATTTCCAATGGTAATATTATATTTAAGGAATTACTCTCTGCTATAGCATGAGTTGTTTAATTCCTGCGTGGGTCTTATCCATGCAGGCAACAAGCTGCCAGAAGTATTATGTTAAATAAGTTAGGCATGTGCGGGTATATTTTTATTTAGAGTATCCTCACAGCACAAACAATAGTATGTGTTTGTATCAGAGTTCTTTTTAACATAGCATGCTCTTTGGTAGTAGATTAAATATATATGCAGTGCAGTGGAGAGCAGAAAATGCTGTGTGCAAAATCTTGTATTTGACTCACATAGGATTATTGATTTTTTTTTTATTAACTTGGGAACTTTGCTTATTCACATTTTCTTTTCCTGGTCCTTAGAAACACCAAGTGAGACATTTGAATAAGTATTTTTAGAATCCAGCAGCACAACTCCTTTTCCAATTTGTTTCTAAATGTGCCATCAATTTTCCACTCACTTTCTCTTTAGGGCCCTTACACACGGGTGTTTTGGACCTGCGCTCCCCTGTGTTGCGTTTGGCTGCGTTCAGCCGCAGGGAAGCGCAGGTCTAGACGCACCTCGTTCTTTTCAATGAGGATGTACCCACGAGACACGTGTAAGCGCCGAACGCAGATTCAGACGCAACATGCTGCATTTTTCCTGCGTTTGGCGCCTACATGCGTTCCTGTGAGTACAGCCCCATTGAAAATAATTGAGTGCATCTATACCTGCGCTCCCCTGCGGCTGAACGCAGAAAAACGGAACGCAGGGGAGCGCAGGTAAAAACGCCCGTGTGTAAGGGCCCTTAGAGTGCTTAATTATCTTGAATCTTAATCTTGCATAGTACAATATGAGCCCAAAAATATCAGTTTCACCAGTGGCAAAATATATTCACAAATCCGCTCTAAAATTTTACCATGGGAAAAAAATGCAAACATTATTATGCAGCCTTATACATTGATAAATGGGATCAGAGCCCTCAGCCTTCCCCCTGTCTATCTACTGTAAGAAAAAGCCAAGGTGCCAAATTTGGACGAACATTAGATCCTTTTTATATATGAAGAACAGTTGTAGCATAGTGAAAAGGAGCTTCTCTGGCTGACTGCGCTATTGCACAGCTAAATATGCCTTAAATGCAATGTAATTTTGGGTTCCCATTGACTCAATGCATTTCTACAAATTTAGCAATTTTGCTAATTTTTCATGGTTTCCATGATGCAAAACAGGCCAGTTTAGCACAGCACTAGTCCTGCATTTATAGTGTGAACTTCCATTTTCAAATCCCTGCCAACGCGGTTCAATTCTCTCTAAACGGTCGGCACACATCCATGTAAAGTAGAAAAGGTGTGAGAGAATGCACAACACCATATATGTTGCAGGTGGGGGGATGCCCCTATTTTATTGTGAACACCTGTTGATGCACAGGTGGTCACAATAAAATAGGGGCATCCCCTCACCTGCAACAGTTTGTAAAGGAGCTTCAGAGCAAAAATATGTATTGTGCTTTCTGTCATAGAAGTAGATGGATGTTCAGCAGTCTACCTTAGTCATCCTGCATTAGTCACACATGCAATCTATCCCTCCCAGAGATCCATACCCCTCTGCACCCACTAAAAGACCAATATGAGGTGTCTTGCCTCATGCCACTGTAAGCTTCTTTAAATTGCTGCCACTAATGTTTGCAACTACAGAATACTGTTGAAGTCTTATAAAATAAAATATTTGTGTAGTTTGCATTGCCCATAACCATACACTTTTAGGGAAAAGATATCTTACATCCATTCACTGGTCCAGAAACTCAAATGTACTTAAGTAAATGATATCAACCAATATTGAAGGCAGTTAGAACAAACTTGAGAGCTGAACTGAAAACCGATATTTTCCATTTTGTCTTAAAATACTGAGATTAATAGTTTCTGATGTGCACAGCAGAAACTATCACTAGGTTAAAGGTCCTATGTTCAAGAAAGAGTTTAAAGAAAGAATGGTGCTGCTATCAAAATCTGTGCCCTCATCTCAAATCAACCAAGACTTACTGTAGCTTATAACAGAGCAAATGAAATGGCTAAAATACTTGACAAGGCAATGCAAAAAGGTACAGAGTTAAAGATAAGCCAGTGTGTATTTTATAGAAGTACTAATCTAAAGGCATCTGTGTCCACCCATAAATATATGAAAGTAGGTAATGGAAGCATTTGTTTGTCTGTTGTTTAAATAACCCAGAAACTCTTATTACAATACTGCTAAATGCCTATAGGTTTAAAGGAACCTTGTATTAGACAACTTAGATTATATTAGTCTTATATATTATATTAGTCTTATATACACATGCATTAAATATTTTAAGTCGCTAAGGGAAACCTTCCATGTACTAACTGGGCATAGTGACAAGTTTAAAAAAAAAAAACAGTGAATTGAATAATTTGAAATATCAGTCCTACTTTTTCATCGTCCTCTATGAAGGGGGCTCCTCCAGGAGTCTTGTTTATAGCCTGAGCAACACCTATGATCTCGCCATCACTGCTGCGTATTGGCATGCACAACAGAGACTTGGTCTTGTATCCAGTCAGCTTGTCAATTTCATCACTGAACCGCCTGTCCTACAAGAGACAAGAGACATTATGAACAAAATAAAGGATATTTTACATGGTTTGCATTGAAACTAAGCACATTCGGACAACATCAACATATGGACAACTAAGCATCCCCTTAGAAAGCTGTATGATGCACCCTTCCTTTTGTGCCATCATAATAATAGCAAACCTTGGAGTGTTTCTTGGAGTGTTTATCATTATGAGAGAGAATACAATTCGGTGATTACAGATTTCCCCATGATCCTCCCTGACTAGCATGGATTCTGTTCTCAAGCTAGCCTTGGTCACTAGTACTATGGCGTTCAGGGTGGAGCCACCATTTGGCTGTAAGAGTAGTTCTTGTTTTCCTGTGCTGTGAAGCAATATCTCCATGCTCCATGTGATTACTTTGTTCAGGGTTCTGACTCTTGTGAGTTCAGAATCAACGGAGCATGTGTCAAATTAATGTTATCTTTCACCTCAAGAAGTCTCCAGTAATTGAATTTCCCTGACAATGCCTTCCAATTATGTTACCAATGAACAGCAAAAATGTCAAGACCTTCAGTCATATACACTATAAGTACAAACTGAATTAAGTTATTGGGATTTACTAAGGGCCGAATTTTTGAAGTAAAAAAACTTCAAAATTCGACTCTCAGAGTTTTTTAAAGGGCTTTTTCAATCAAAAATTTACCTATTTCCCATTTTTGATCGAATAAAAAATCATTTGAATCGTTTGATTCGATTGAACGATTCTCCGCAAAATCCTTCAAATTCTTGGAAATTTTTCAGAACAGGTTCAATGAGGTCCCCCATAGGATAAATGGCAATTGACGAGGATTGACATACCTACACATTAATAAAACATAGGCTGATTGTGAGAACATTTTCCATTGTTTCAAAAAATAAGGTCCATGGTTACTGGGATACAGTCAGGCCCGGACTGGCAATCTGTGGGTTATGGCAAATGCCAGATGGGCTGCTATAAGGTGCCATAGAAAGTCAGTATTTAGTGGGCTGGTGGGGACTGTTTGGGCCTCTATGTGGGCTGATTGGGCCTCTGTGTACCTGAAATGCCAGGGCCTATTTTGATTCTCAGTCCAGTCCTGGATACAGTTCCCATATTCTAAGGGCACATAAGTCAAAAAAAGCAAAAAGAGTATCACAAAGCTTATGTATCCATAAAAAACTACTTTTATTAAAAAAGTCATATTAAAAGAATAGCAAACATACTGTACAGACCCTATGGTATTCCACAGACTTTTGAGTTCAATCTAACCTTAGAAGTCCAACACTTCATCGGGACTCCCCTTATCTAATACATAGATCTAAGAAATAAACACCAGATTCCATTACTTGTGGAACAAAACTATGATTGTAATGGCAGATTCTCTCAATGTCTTTAAGGGTGATGGAACATGTGATAAATCTGCTATACTGCGGGTGATCTCCTGAAAATGCCCATGGTAGAGCAGATTTATAGTGGGTCACTAAGTCCACATCTGCAAAGTGGATTGGATGTCTCAAGTGTAAGGCAAGAAACGCGTTAGTCCAAGCACACCCACCGCACCTTGTAATGTACAGTATTGCACAGTGTGTTTTGAATAAAGCCGAATTTTTAAAGAATGGATGGCTACCTTTGAAAGTGACAGACATAGGGATAATACACGGGACTCTGCACGTTGGTTGTTACGTGTCGGTCTGGAGTGCAGAGCATACAATGAATAGTTTGCACATATCTGGAACATACTAGCTAACAGGTGTGCATCTGCTATTTTTGAGAATAATTTGTCTTTTTGAAAACAACATATATATAGTTGTAAAGCCTCTGTTGATATATGTAATTTGGTAAAGCTTCAGGGAATAATAAACAAAAGTAACATTATTACAACAACAAAATATGGTAAGCCTTCAATTTAAATGCTAATTATAATCTTACTTGGTATATCGCGAGCCTTGTTTACAGATAGAGTCACTTGGATTTGTAAGTTAAATGCGTTGTGACTCAGGACTAATTGAAGAAACTGTGTTATCTAAAGTTATCTTAACTCATTTAATGCATTTAACCTTTTCATTAGCATACCAAAGCTCCATTGTTTTCAATGGTGAACTCTTTAATTGGATGGGATGCTGTGACACAATATTCTGTGCTAAGTGGGATAAATGAGATAAATGAGTTAAGTCACGACGCATTAAACTTACAATCCAAAGTGACTGCATCTGTATATGGCACTGTAAATTATATGCAGCACAATGAGTTCATGAGCTTACAGTCTTATTTTGGCCAATAATGTTTCTTGTTTTAATAGAAAGATCATCTGAAATGTGTGTGTTTGTATAAATACATGCATATGTAGGAGTGCACATTGTTCTGTGTATTCTGGGCACACAAATGTCCATTTACATGAGTGCCTGTGTATGTATGTGTATACACACATGTAAAAAGAACAGAGGACATCAGTTTGCAAATAGTATGTGAATGCCTTCTGTTTCTAGAAGGCTCTTGGTGCATGTCTTGTGAAGAGCTCTTTGGCTTCATTTATTCCTTCTCAACCTAACCAATATGGTTTCTTTTGTATCTATGCTTTCTATTCCCTACCCTCTCAAAACCATTTTCCATTATTTTGCAATAATGAAATCTAAGGAGTTGGAAAGAGGCTGTCTGCATTTTGGCTATGAATTATTACGCTGTGTCTTTGGTATTAAACCAGTGGTTCTTGATGCATAGTTGGCCTCAGGAACATTGACTAATTTTCATGTTTCTGTCTTTAATTCCTTATGTGAAGATTAAAGCCTCATTTTTTTGTTTTAAGGCAGTGCTACAGTATGTGTGTAGCATAAGGCATGTGAATCCCTTCACTTTAAGAAGGATCTCTTGCATTTGGGAAGGACTCATTGGCTCCTTTTTTTAACCCATTTCTCCCTAACCAAGATGGTTATTTTGCCTTTTCTCTCCATGGGGAGAAATTCATTTAGGGTATTGGCACAGAGTGTATGCTGTTTTCATGTCTACTCAAAATGTCTCCTATAAGAACAATGTCTCCTATATGCTAACTTTGACCATAAACAAATAGATCTTAGCCAAAAAGCCCATATAAAACTGAGCAGGTGCAGGAGCTAAGTGGTGGCACACATTTGCAATTACCCTTCTGATCTGCAACATCATTGGATTGGACTGCAATGATTGTGCATGCATACCAAACAACATATGCAGCCCACCTCAACCTGCTCCAAGTGTAAGTGACCAAAAGCATGAGGTGGTGAGTGAAGCCTCATCAGGGCAGCAGCAGTAAAAATCCTTGATTGCCCATTTGTGCAGGAGTTAACCATTGCTACACCGAGAAAGTGTAATCTATGCTCCAAGGAAGCTAGTTGTTGGTCCAGGGTAGTGAGGTTCTTGTTCCCTAGCCATTAAAAGGGGATGAAAAACTGTGTCCACCTAGTGTTGGGGGCAGATGTACTGGAGCACCTCAGACAGGAGGTAGTATCTCTAGCTGTAGCATTTTAAGAATGCTGTTGTTCATCAATATTTAGCAAAATGTTTTTGCTCATAGCTGAATCTACTTCTCCATAGAGCTTTAACAACATCCTAACAATACTGCTGAGCCCATAGACCCTGATGGTACAGAGTTACTAAAGGTACATTAGAGGACATTATAGACAAATACATTAGAGGACATTATAGACAAATATCAGGGGACATTTTTACCCATAAAGAGGATCACCGCACCAGAGGCCACCCCTTCAGACTAGAAGAAAAGTACTTTCATTTGAAGCAGCGTAGGTGGTTCTTCACAGTCAGGACGGTGAGGTTGTGGAATGCACTGCCGGGTGATGTTGTGATGGCTCATTCTGTTGATGCTTTTAAGAGGGGCTTGGATGATTTATTGGACAGACATAATATCAAAGGCTATTTTGATACTAAACTCTACAGTTAGTATAGCTATGGGCATATATGGTTTGTGTGAGAGAGTGGGGGGTGTGTTTATGGATGCTGGGTTTTAATTTGTAGGGGTTGAACTTGATGGGCTTTGTCTTTTTTCAATGCAATTTAACTAACTATCTATGTATAGTCTGGGCTGCCATGATATCAGTGCATGTCACAATATTGAGATATTGAAATTGCATGCAAAGAAGTACAGTATGTAAAGAGGATTCTGAGAGGAATTATTATACAAATTCAGTGGCTGGGGAGTCAATTGTGTGCAGTCTAATCAGGCATAAATGAACCACCCATTTATTTCTAATACAAATAAATGTTATATAAAGGCATATAAACTTATTTTGCAACTAGTTCCCTTCATTTCTGTTTGCATGGTGCCATTTTCTGCCTCATTTCTCAATTGCATTCTCCCCATGACCCATTTAAGAATAAGAGTATCTACCTCCAGTGCCACACCTCCAGCTAGAAGTAGAGTTATGAATTGTGTCAGGCACCCGTGGGTTATCTAAAGAAAAGCAGGTAGGTACAGGTTTGGGGGGGGGGGGGGTTCAGTGTAAGAAAGTATTAGTCCTGTAAACTTTTTTTTCCATGTATTTCCCCCTCCCATTTCTGATTATGTAATTTGCAGCAACAGCAATTTCAGTTTAATGGTTAGCGGATCTTATTGCAGATTGAGGGTGCAGGTCCCTAACCAACAAATTCAACCCTGTTTCTAATTCCAGTGGCATTTCATGGACACATTAGTGCACCTAAATATTGTGGTTGATTTTGCTGATGAAGGACACTTTAAGCCCAACAAACACCATGGTATCAAAAACGATATAAATACTAAATTTTCTATCTTTATACTGGTCGGAGTGGGCTGGTGGGGCCCTGGGAAAAATAACGGTCCCTGTCAATCCAGGACAGCTGCCCTCCCTCACTACTGGCTGGAATCTGTGGGCTCCCACACACCCCTACTGTCTGGAATCTGCAGGCCACACCACCACTGGCTGAGATCTGCTGACCCAGGATCACTGCTATGCCACTCTGCCACTGGCTTAAATCTGCAGGGCCCAGGAAGAGAAAGGAGGTATGTGAGAGTTGTGATGCTAGGAGTTTGCAAAGGGGATGAGGGTGGTGGACCCTTAAAGTGGCTGCTCTGATGGGCCTTGAACACCCTAGTCCCAAACTGTATACAATTTATTAGTAGCGCTACTATAATAACATATATTCATACAGTATGTGCATATTTCTGTGTATTTAACCAGTGGGACTATCCATTTGGAAATGCATGGATTTGCACAGATTTAGATCTTTAGAGCATTCATGGAATTTTGTGTGTTTTATTGTTTTCTTTGGCAACATTATAAATCAAGTCCAGGTGTAATTAAATGAAGTAATGGCAGACAGCATGTCTTTCCACAGTTCCTTCCTGGCTTGTTTTACTTAATAACAAGGGTTCTGGGAGAAACTGGTAGCAGCTCAGTAGAAAAAATGATGTATAAGCTCAATATTTAGCATTGTTGGCAGTGTGCTTTCTACAATGCAGTTAATTTGCTCCACAAATCTTTCTATCTGTTTGCAATCGAAGTCTGACAAGAGTCAACTATCTTGATCATCAGCAACATCAATCTCTGCTGAGGATTGTGAAGTCATGAATTGATCATCTGAGGTTACCTCTACTTATTCTCAGGGCTGTTGGTTTCTTTGGATTTAAAAGATTCATGGTAGTGTTGTAGGAATGGAGAATTTAAGCTTCAAGCACCAAAACATAATTGCAGATAGTTTATACATGACATTTACAATTAATACATTCCTTGGAACAGTAAAAATAAAATATCTGCTTTAATTACACAGTGCACACATAAACACCATTACCTATATAAATATGTTTTATTACAATAGCATTTACCCAACTAAGGATGAACAGAACAATCTGTATTATAGATGTTTAATTAGATGTGAAATAATATGGCAAGAAATGTAATTTAAAATGAGACTGATGCAGCTTAAAGTTTAAGGACATCACTAGATAGCACCAGACAGCACAAAAGTTAGCGTAAACTCCAATGCCAGCATAGATATATTACTGTACATTTACACTATTACATTTAATTCACATGCATTCCCATTGTAAATGCTCAACACATGAGGTTTTTGGCCTAAAAATGCACAATTGCTTGTTTTCAAGATGATGGAAGCCCGGCAGCCTGTGTAGTCACCAACAATGTTGTGTGTGAGGAGGTTGTGACGTGATTTTGCTCCCATAGCAGGTGGCCTATGATTTTGGTCATAGGAGGTCTGGAATCCTCAGAATCAGAAACAGTACAATATATCCCACTAGCCCAGATAATGGAGGCTTTGAGATAGAGTACATGGTTGAGGGTTGGAGGCCTCAGGTTTTATTTTATTTTCCACAACTACTCATTTGCAAGGCTACAATCTTTAAACTCACAGGTCAACAATATTTATAGATAAAGAAAGTTTTGTACTAATCAAACTTCTAATCAAATCTTACACAAATCTTAACAGGGAAGAGGCTAAAATGTGAGTCTGTAAAGCAGAAAAATATATTTTTCTCATAAAACATTCAACAACTTTACCATGAAAAATGGACAGCTACTAATTAAGCATTTATTTCATCCAATCCATCTGGACTCAAAGGATTATTGTGGTTATACATTGAGAAATGTTTATAGCAGGTGTTTGTATACTGTATATTCTGTCAAGTTGGACTTGGGAGTGATGCTCTGGTACTCCAATGGTATAAGCTTCTCTAACCTGTTAGGTCTTTGCAACCCCAGCAAGATGATTACAGCAGAGATGCCAACAAGAATACAAAGGAATCCATGTGCAGTTTGGACATGCCTGTGATCTAACATTTTCTTATTAGATAATATAATGACTTTACCAATACCCCATTACAGCAGCCTGTGGTATACAACTTGTAACCTTAATTTATTTAAACAATCAACAACTGATAACAGTGTTGAACTGGGGAGCCCAGGGCCCACAAGTCCTGCAGCCTCAAGGGCCCCCACAGCCATAACCAACCTCCAGCAACCCAATGTATATTTTCCTGCCCGTTGGCAGTAAGGGCCAGGGAAAGAGGTTGGGGCAGTGACCAGGATCAGGGAGGGAGGTAAGGAGAGCAGCAGTGCAGGTAGTGGGATTGGGGCAGCGAGGCACAAAGCAATGGGGCCCACTGGGTTTTTTCCCCAGTGTCCCACCAGCTCAGTCTGAACCTGATTGATAATCGTTGACTGCTCATATTCATTCATCCAATTTTCTATGCACTTATATTATGGATATTGTTTCTTTTGTTTGGACTTTTTTAATTGGATAAAATGGCATAACTACTCTACACATATGAATGGTCAGTATACTGAATATATACAGTGGTAGTGAATAGTGATAAGCAATTTTTTTTCTGCAGGTCCTGTTATGGGGTGAAATTACACATTTTAGCATTGCTGAATTTTCCATAAAAAAACAGCAAAATTGTGTAACTCCTATTTTGCTCCAATTAACTCCAATGTATTTTGTGCAAAAAAAGTTACAGTGGCAAAAATTCCTTTGTCTACAATGTATTTTGTGCAAAAAAGCCCATTGACTTGAATGCACTTACATACATGTAGTGCACACTCATAAATTGTGCTCTATCTGTAATAATTCCAGTTTATCTCCAATATTTATCCACTTCATATTGCCATCACACCTCTTCCAACTTAATTCATTTATAATAAGCTCTTATTTACAATTACACTTTGCAATAAGCAATGGCATCTACATATACATTCCTGATAATTGCTGAGTAAAATGAACCATAAAATAGATTTAGAACTCCCAGAGGAAATAACTGAAGGGAAATGGTTTTCTTAATAAAACAGTTTTAATATATTTCAGCTGTTCTTAAACAAAGGAACCTCCAAGAAATGAGACATTGACATGTATGCTCACTGGATAAAATAATCCTTGCTCCAGCTCCTGGAAAAAGAGGTGAGGATATATTGTGCACATACTATACAAATTACATATAATTACATAATATAGCATCTGTAATGAATCATAATAGGGCATTTATGACGCAATGTCACAGAAAACTTGTTTAGCTACACATGTAGTATTTTGCTGAGCCTTATAGATCTTTACCCATAAGATAAATTAATACACCACAGATACAGTAGATAGATAGGTAAATGATAGTTTGAAAAAGTCTAATTCCATGGCACTGGACATATATGTACAGATGTTGTACTTCAACTACAGAGCCCCCTACAGTTTAAACACCTCACAAGACGGCTGCTGCTTTGTTCACAAGGGGGTGTGACATGGTTTTATAGAAACCATTCAGCAATGACTTAACTTGAAAAAGCCAAGTGAAAGTATAATTAAAGGAAAACTATACCCCCAAAATGAATACTTGAGCAACAGTTTTTATCAAATTAAGTGGCATATTAAAGAATCTTACCAAAGTGGTATGTAAAAGGGCAATATTTGCTTAAATATTTATCTCTTGCCTTGAACCACCATTTCATCATGGTCTGTGTGTTGCCTCAGAGATCACCTGACCAGAAATATTTCAACTCTAACAGGAAGAAGTGTGTAAGAAAAAGACAAAACTGTTTATTGGCTCATGTGACCTAACTTTATAGTTTGTTTGGTATGTTTGTGTGCACTGTTGAATCATCCCAGGAGGCTGTCCTTATTTTTTAAAATGGCAATTTTCATTTAGGATTACCCAATGGCACATGCTACTAAAAAAGTGTATTATTATGAAAATGTTTTTTTTTTCCAGTTGATTTCTATAACAGTTCCTGTACTCTGGAAAGCTTTGTGCCTTGTTCTTATGCCAAAGTGTATGGAGCGATTAGTTTTGATTAGAGGAGTCATCGATCGATCCTTTTCACTTTGCCTACCAGCCCCATATTGTTGTGTAGGGTGCCACTATCTTCTTGATAAATATGGCATGTGCCCACTTGAAGGAGGTGAGTAGCTATGTAAGGATTATATTCTCTTTTATTTTTCAAGTACTTTTAACACCTTACTTCCTTGCTTGAGCCTAAACTTCTGTAAATGCACTAATGCTCAGTTAGTGGCCTGGATTATTAACTATAGCACTGGTCGGCCCCAGTATGTCAGAGTGTCGGTTGAAGTGTCTCATTCTGTAATCTGTAATACTGGTGTGCCACAGGGGACATTTTTATCTCCTTTTTTGTTTAAACTGTTTGCTTCTGATTTTAGATACTATTCACTACTGTCATCTATAAAAGATTTCAGATGATTCTGCTATTGTGGCTAGTATTAGATGGGGACAGGATGCTAAATATAGGAGTGTGATTGACAGTTTTGTTGAGTGGTGTGCAGTAAATTGTTTACACTTAAATGTGGCCAAAACTAAGGAATTGGTAGAGAATTTTAGAAATTTGAGAACTGATGTTCAACCAGTTTGTATTAATGTGGTTGGTGTAAATTTAGTGGAGGAATATACATATCTGGGTATCTGGGTATCTTTATTGATAATAAGATGGATTGGACTAAAAATAATGAGGTGCTATATAGGAAGGGTATGAGTAGGCTTTTTTGCTTAGAAGATTAAAATCATTTAATATTTGCAAGGAAATGCTGCTGATGTGATCAGTCAGAGGTAACTAGTGTTATGTTCTATGGTGTGTGTTGGGGAAGTGGTCTGAAGGCAGCTGTAAACAGATTTAATAAAGGAAGGCATGTTCTGTTTTAGGTATGAGATTAGATACTTCTTCTTAGAGAAGAGGATGTTAGAAAATTACTTTCATCCTTTACATTAAATTTTGGAGTCATGTCCTAATACATTTAGCAACCGATTGATTTTACCTAGCTGTGCTACTGATCACTATTTACCTGCAGATACTGTTTTTTTTTACTTTTCCCTTCTAAGCAGGTAGTTGTTTGTGAGGTTTTTAGTTACAGTATTACTGATAATAGTTTATGTATAATATGTATGTGTTGTGTTACTGTATGGTAAATGAGCAACTCTAGCATAATAATTTCATTTGGGATTAATAGGGTTTCTATCTATTTTATCTATCTATCTATCTATCTATCTATCTATCTATCTATCTATCTATCTATCTATCTATCATTACATGATTGTCACATAGCCAAAAGTGACTCACAAACAAGTTCTTCTTATGACCTATAATGTGCACCATGTTGAATATAATATGTTTAAGCTTGCCTGAATATTTTGCTAAATTACTGGGAAGCTCAAAAAACGCTCAGAAGATTTTGTTTCCACTCCACATGTCCCTGCTTTTTATATGTATTTGGATTAAAAAACATTTATTGTTTGTAGGCTTTTTAGCATTTCTTTAATGCCTGCCAATTTTCTTAAAAGGCATTTGGAATCTATTTGAGAGGCACCCTACCAGCAAACCTGGGTTTTGATCCTGAGCTTTCACAAGCTAAATGGGATCTTTTATAGCTACCAGTTCAGTGAAACCCAGCATTACTTAGTTTCCATCTTAAATAGTCAACAATTTGCAGAGAGTTCTTGTTAAAAGATTCGGCGTGGTATTTTTCAGAGCAAAAAAAAAATCACAGGAGGGTGGTAAAGTCATGAGAAATGTGAAAAGGTACTTATTTACGGACAATGTGAAGTCAGTAGAATAGAGCATGCATTTTACAAGCAGTTATAGCAAATACCGCCAACATACAGCGATTAAGCACTAGGGAAGTTCTTGAGGCTGCACAATGTGCACAATGTAAGCTAGAAAAACATGCTTAAATACTAGCTACCATGAGTTTTCAGACTTGCTTATCATTAAAACTTTCACAATGCAAAACTAATAAATAAGAATGCTAAGAAAAAAATGTGAGAAACAGTATGTGTATAAACGAGGTGGTGAAATATCCTCTTGTTGCCCATTGAAAGTTCTATGCAAGAAAAAGGATCTGGAGGGTACAGTCAATAGGTGAGGATGCCCCTGGATATACAATTGCAGGGCCTGGGAACAGGTAAAGAAGCATAAGACTAGTGCAACTGTGTACAGTAACAGAGGTGAGAGACCAGCTAGACTTCTACCACTCCACCACCTTGTTCTATACACCACCACTGAAGGGATCATGTTGTAGGGCTAGGTTAGGATAATAATTCTTAGAAATCACTTTCAGTGAGGGTCACAAGCACAAGGAGATAAGAATTATAGTTTAAACAGCCAGACTACAATCAGTTAGGTCTTTCAAAATTGAACCACCAAGATGGCATAAATAAGCCAAACTGAACAAATCAGTGCAATTTAAGAAAGGCACTTACATTACAATTATGCTATATTTAATTGGTACATATGGTACACCCACTGCATTTGTCCAAGTGTACAGCAGACAAGGAATAAATTATAACCCCTCCAGATGTTACTTTTGGTGCCCAGTGATCCAGGTCATTAACACGGTTGTACTTCCACTACTCACTAATTAGTAGAACAATTCAGCTGGTGAATGAGCATTTATGGCTTAGTTAATTTATTGTTTGCCAGTATCTTTATTACCCCTGACCAATGAGCATCATTCATTTTTTTCCATCCCTCCCTTGACAATGAGTGTGATCTCAAAACAGGCCACCAGACAAAGCTGGTGGAGTGGCAATACACAGGAGAATGTGGAAGTAAATAAAATGCAAACCAGCCAATCATATTAAATAATCATTTCATATAAGAGAAGAAAATAAGTTTCCCTTCAGCCTAGAACTTGAAATGGCTGCTGAAATCAGCTTGATCATTTTCCCTACCACAACAAAGCTTTTGCTTACTTATTAATGGAGACAGATATTTTGCTTAGTCTCAGCAGCCTTGGGCCTACTGGAAGTTGGTCTAGTAGGCTGACCCAACCCAGCAGTTCCTTATCAGTACCTTTAAAAATACAATGGGCCTAAATTATACCCTTTTCCTTTTTCAGTCCAAGAGTTGGTTAAAAAAGAGTGTATCAAATAAATGGTCTTTATGTTTAAAAATTAATAATGAAACAGTTGAGTTTTTAAATAAAACAGTGGTCACAACACATTGGCTTCTTTAACTACATTATATGCTTTCAATTTCAACATCCCTCATTTTTGTTCCTCAAGGTGTGATAATGTTTATTTGCTGAGCTTGTGAGGTGCATTCTAACAAAGACAATGCAGCAAGGTGCTCCTATCTGCCATTGTCTCGCATAGATGCTTAGAAATAAGATAAATTATTTTTAATAATGCAGTCCATTGTCAGCAGCATATAAGCAGGGTTCAATTCAGATCAATAACCAAAGGAGCATCTTAAAATGCAGTGCAATCATTACAGATTTTCTTCCTAAATCAAGACTTTCAGAAGCCCAGTGGATCAAAGGAGGCATATAGTATATCAAAAGCATTGATCCCACCGGTGCAGAGCTCGTTTGCTTTTCCTCATTACGGATGAGTTACACTTCTATTACAATGCCAATAGGATCACCCCTGTTAAAAGGCAGAGTCGGCGCAGTCTCAATTAGTGATCCGTGTGCCTGGAAACATTTAGCTGCTGTTTGTTGAACGAGGCTAGTCTGGCATACAGAAGCAAAGAATACCTATAGTGATAGGTGAATTTCTCCAAAAAAAACTCTGCAAACACGGATTTTGACGCTGCCAAAATTCACGCCAGCAACCATTTACTTTTCATCATCCATTCTTCTCAACGCCAGCAAAAATCACTGTTGAATTTTCACAGCAGTTTTGCAAAAATTTGGAAATTCACTGCGACTTCGCCAATCATCAGATACAAACAATGATACTCAATTGCAAAACAATGAAATATATTTATATACAGTATATTTTTGTTCTTTAATTAAAATGATACTACCGCCCCATAATAACCCCCCTTTTTTGATAAATAGTTATTTACATAATCAGTTTGGGTTGAAAAAAGTCCAGAGTTCAACCCTTCCAAATAAACCCCAGTGCCCATTTATACACATATTTAAATCAATATAATTTATACATGTAAGTATATACAGTAGAACCCCCCATTTTACATTTTTTAGGGGACCAGAAAAAAATGATGTAAAATCAAGGAAAATTTACAATCAGGGAAATGTATTATGCATAATATATAGGTGGGACCACAAAACAACAATGTAAAATGAAGGAAAAGTTAAAATCAGGGGATGTAAAATGGGGGTTCTAATGTACATACTTTTATAACAATATCTCTGTTAAACTAACTGTAGATCTTAAGTTCACTATAGCCTTGGATATTACACTTGTTCAAAAAGTCAACCATTATACCATCACTCGGCAGGGCATTCTACTTCCTCACTGTCCTCACACTGAAAAAACAACTTTGCCGTTTCCCATAGATCTTACAAGTGCTCTTCTCCAGAGAAAACAACCCCAACCTATATTTTCGCAGTTTAAATCTTCCATTTTTTTTACCAGTTTAGTTGCATTTCTATGCACTCTCTCCAGCTCATTAACATCCTTCTTAAGGACTGGAGCCCTTTGAGTTTATCTAATTTACTTATACATCTATATATAATATATAATATATATATATATATATAAATCCTTTGTTTGTTGTAGGGATCCAAAGCACCAAGAGGAAACAAATATAGACAAGAGGAGGCCCAGGTTGGATCTTCCGCACTGCAAGGCAACAATGATAACCACCCAACCACCAAGGTTCCGACCTGCCCAGTAGCTGTGTTGCGGTATTGCTTTCCATTGCTGCCAGACATATGCATGAGAACTGGGCTGCACAAGTACCGTGCATGCCACAGCAACACATCTAAAAGACAATGGTGGTTAGGCTCTACGTAACCTTTAAACCACAGCTGGAAATGTTTAACAGTTTCGGAGCCAGATGTTTTTATCTGCTCTAAGGGAAGGGAAGATATGGGTGCCCCACCATTAGGTATTTTGGGCTTTCCAGTTTTAGTCTATAAGAGGTATGGTTATTCAACTGGTTGACGTCATGGGTTTTTAAAAACCCATTCCCCTCCCCCATAATATTCATGTGCTTGGTGGTAAGCTTTAAGAGTGCAACTTTCTTCCTTGCACCCAAAATTTCTTCTAATGATTTGTTGTTTCCACAACTTTATTTGTTTCTTGCATGTGGCCTACAAGAGATGGAATCAGACTTGCTAAGTTAAGTTATGATGGGGTACATAACCTATGGCTTTGACCTCACCTTAACTGGAGATTCCCATTGATTGGGGGCATTAGTGGAAGTTATATGTTATATTAATAGTATTAATATTAAAATGACTTATTCTATAACCAAGGTGTTAGTGTCCTTCTTGTGGAATGTGGTGGTTTAGGCAAGTATGTGGTACTGGGCTACAACATATTCATTTGCCCCCTTTTTGTCACGAACGCCCATAGCCGCCACGTGTCTTCAGCGCCGGCCGTGACGTCATCGCGCCGCGCCAGATGCGCAATGGCGCCAAATTCAAACATAAAGGGACGCCAGAGACCCAGGTTCAATGCCCGAGAATAGCTCATTATAGCTATTGTGTTCCTGGGTCTCCTGTATTGCCTGAACTGCCTATATTGATTCCTGTTGCTGATCCTTGCCTGTTCCTGACTCTGATACCTTGCTGCCTGCATTATTGAACCCTGCTTTGACCTGACTTCGCTATTTGGATTCTCCCTGAACTGTACCTTGCCTAGACTCGCTGGAAGGGACTTCCTCCTTGATCCTAACTACAACCCCCCGTGGGTGCCAGAGGCCCCCGCTGACATTTTTGCAGCTATGAACATTTGCTCAGGGAAGTCTGTTTGCTCTGTTTTCCTGAGAAATGTTGTTAAACAGCTTGTGGGAGAGCAAAGATATACAGAACACATCACACAAGCTATTGTTATGGGTGGTGGGGAGGTTAGGCCAGCAAAAAGTGCAAGTGACATTTGGAATCAAATGTTAAAAGTTTGACATAATTTCATGTAGACTCCCTAATCTGATGTGCACTTGATTCATGCCACTTTGTTTAGAGTGTTAATAAACCTTTTTCATTGACATGTATTGTATGTGGGAATATGTTGAACCCAATATATATATATATCATAGAATTGTGTATGCACATTAGATTTACCCTCATTACTCTGTGCTTAAGGATAATACACATTAAACACTTCTACAGTATAATAGTATATTTCAATGTTATTAAAACTTACAAAGAGTTATTAAGATTAATGACGATTCTGTTAATACACCATTTTAGCATGAATGCAAGTTTCAGAGCCTGTAGATTGATGTTGGTTGTGCTGACTTATGGGGGGGCTGGAGCAGTGGCGCAATGAGCTGGGGGCAGGGAGGAAGGGTGCCAGGAAAGTATCATTGCATTGGGTGCAAATACTACTTGGCTCATCTCTGACAGGTTTTTGACTAGAGCAAGAATCAGAACACCCATGTGCATTACCATTAACAGCCCAACCTGACAGTTAATAGGATTTTTGCCCAAAAAACATATAATGTAGAGTAAAAGTTTTGTACTGCACTATAGACTCAAAACAAGACTTATTGGGTGCTGGGGGAATCAGTTTTATTCGTATTACTTTATGCATTTCTTGTTGCAATGTTCAGTTGTTTTTATTCATGCCTCTCAGGTTTCACTTTCCGAAATGGAAAGTACATTTCTGTCCTACATTGGCTTTGCTTGTCACTGGATAGAATCTCCAAACTCTAGAAATGTTAATTGCTGTATAAAAAAAAATCAGTTTAGAATATCCTTGCTTGAATATTTTTTTGCTGCAAATTGTATAATAGAAGATATTACTCCTGTAATTTTTGTGCTTTCACTGATAATTTATAAACCCCTGCTGACATTTTAATATTGATGGTACAGCTGAGACAAGTACACAAGCAGAACAAACTCATGTATGACCACAAGGGCAAACTACAATTTGGTACCAAGTGCCACTATAGAGAAGTGCCAAGGATCATCTTTACACATGTGAACCATTAATTTTTGTGCCACTACAATTGCTGTTGTAAATGAGACCTATAGGCTGTACTCTTAAAGGCATACTCTAGTTAAAAATGTGCAGTATTCCATGTTAAGTACACATTTATTTAGTGGTGCATTGATTTTATTCAACATATGTGGTTGACTGTAAAACTCTCCTGTAAAAATTGGTTTTGAGTGCACAGCAGTTGACATTATTTTTCCCCCCAGAAGAGACCTGAACATGTCCCATTGATTTAAATAGGTGTTGACAGGGCTAGAGTTAAAATAATGGTGTAAGGTAATGGTGTAAATATGCCCATGAGTTCCTTGTAATGGATTATTCTGTGATCATGAAGCATGCAATTAGTTCACATGTTAAAGACAATGCCATTAATGTTAAACAAATGTTTGCACTCTATTTTTGGTGTTAAATATTTCACAACTTTATAAATATGTCCCTTATCGCTCATTAGTACAGATAGGAATTCCTACAGAATATAAGGAATATGAAGGACTATTAAATGGAATATATGATGGTGTACTAAATGTTATTTCCAATTCAACAATAAAAATTTATTTGCTTTCAAAAAGGGCTAATTTAAAGTTGGGGGATGAGGGGGACAATGAACCCTAAAAACAAAAATGATATCCTGTTTGTCCAAGTGTTATTACGTCTGAGCTAATGTAACTATGTATTAAGAGCATGCTCTTTCTAAGGAAATGATCTCTAAATATAGGTTTCCTACAAATGCAGAACAGGTCATTTTGACTCCAAAATTTTAATGTGATCTCACACATAACATAACTGAAAAAATACTTAATGGCTCTGCTTCACTAGCATTGTTAATATACTCCACTTGCTATTATAAATATTCCGTTACCCTGAATAAGCCTGACAAAGCCTAGTATGCATTAGTTTACAGTTTGTTCTGAAACCAAAACAAGGCCATAATCATCTTAGATATCAATCACAGACAATTAACTCATCATAATTAACAGCTCATTTGCTGCTGTCTTAGAAAGGACATCAATAAAAATTACTGACAGGTCTACTATGGGTAATTAATTTAGGACAATAAAATATGAATCCATGCAAAACTTTAGCTAAACATATGTGTAATTCGCTGGCCACCCAATGGGGTGGTGGGTGTTAGTGGCACTTTGAATTATTCGCATCCATAATGTTCTACAAGGCCAGGTTTTTCATTTAAAAATAAAAAGGTAACTATTGACATATTCTGCCACTAAAATGGAGGGGCCATTTCAGTCTTAGCAGTCCCTTTTCCAGTGGCTTCTGAATGCACTAAAAGTAAACACTGGACCATCCATGTAGGCAGCATACTGAGTCTGAAGCATATTAACTGTTAGCAATATTCAAAAAGAACCACAACAGAAAATGGACAAGTCAATATCATGTCATGACAGGTTTACAGAGAAGCTTCCTGGAGTGAACTATTTCATCACAATAAACAAGTGAAATGTAGATATGTATTTAAATGCCACGCCTGACCTTCATATGTAAATAAGACGGAACAAAACCACAAATCTGTAAAAAATGTAGCGTCTGTAGGACAAGTCATGAAATATTATTTGTGACTTTTATCCCGCAGGCGATATTAATTGCATTAATACAAGGCTGGAAGGCTAAACATTTTTCATCATTTGCTCCAAGTAATGCCACAAAGTTGGGCACCCATCCTTCCTGCATTGACAGGGAACACCTTTTCTCCAACTGCAGGCCTGCCAGCAGTTTAAAATTTGAGTTTGTGGTTTACATTTCTTGGCCATAATCTCTTTACAAATGTAATTCATCAGAAATGGAGTTTTTTTTATAAATGCTCTCTTTAAACATGAATGAAGATTACTTTGAACATCAAAACTGATTCATAAACTTTTTTTGAATATATTGTCCTACTGACTAGAGATGAGGAGAATTATTTGCCTTACTATGTATGTAGATGTTTCTAGCTAACTGAATTTATGATGATTAAAGAAAAACTAAAGCTACAAAGAAAAATGTACGGTTGAGGTATTTCGAGCCCACCAGGGTTCACCTCAAGGACCCCACCCCATGCCATGTACCTATTCTTGCTGCTTTTGCCAGGTGGGCCAACAGCAGAAGTGGACCTTGGGTGGCAGAGCCCACCAGGAATTCCCCCACTGGCCCAGTCTGACCCTGCAAAGAATTAAGCTAGAAGCTTCAGGGCAGGGTGTAAAGTGCAAAAAATCAGCACAATCCACCATGTTTTTCACATGTATACATGAGAGGTGAGTGGGAAAGACACAAAGACATCCCTCTTCCCATCCCCTAACTTGTATGTTATTCAGACAAGCAAGTTAGGGAGCCCTAGTGGAATAATGGAAGATGTGGAATAAGCATTATGGGGCACTATCAGTTATCCAACTCAAACTATAAATTATATAATCTATACAATATAAAATTCCAACCTGTTAATAGCTAAAACAGATACATGACAGAATAAAACCCAATGCATTCAAGTGATAAATATTCAGCCCTAATATAAGCTTCTATAACAGATAAGCTTGACACAATATTGAGTCCCCCTCAAAACATTGTTATGGTTTATCATAAATGGAGAACTGTTCTCCTGGAAAATATATTGCTAATGTGACCTTAAGTAGACATGTGTGATATGTAACCTTTCATGAGAAACTAAAGTGTGTTTTAACTATTTGCCTTTGCTTGTATGAAATATGTGACCTTACTTTCAGCTAATATAGTAATGATTTCCCCTACATTAAGTTTGTCAACTACAGACCAGAGAAGACGGAGCATTTGTAGCACACCTTTTAAAGCCCAGATCATTGCTGTCATAGAGCTGTTAAGTTCAACATATAAAATACAGTATTACTTTCCATGCCTTCAGTTATTAGCAATACACTTGGAAGGAGTTCAACAAAACTTATTGTACACTAAAAGATCAGCATAGCCCTTGGAGACCAAACAATGATGTTGCTAAATGCTTTATGGGTTATTAAAACCCATGAAAAGGAATTACCATGTATTTATATAGCGCCAACATATTCCACAGTGCTGCAAAGTAAATGTTTTTATAAAACTAAGTCACATGAAATACATACATAGAACATATGGATTTACATACATCACAACCAATATCGGTACAAAAGGTGAGGAGGGCCCTGTGCAAAAATAGCTTACAGTCTAAAGGGAAGAGAATAAGACACAAGGTGTGGGAGTGAGCAAGATCAGAATTAAGTGGATGAGAGATGTAGTACTGTACTGTATGTGATATTGCATTTGGTAGTTAAGCAGAGTGAGGTTAGGCTTCTCTAAATAAGTATGTTTTAAGAAATCTTTTGAAAGCAGAAATTTTGGGAGAAAGTCAGACTTGGGAGAGAATTTCAGAGGAGGGTGCAGCCCTTGAATGCGAGCATGTGAGGAGGTAATGAGAGAAAAGTGTTGAGTAGCAGGTCAGTAGAGGAGTGAAGTAAGCGGCTGGGTAAGTATATAGAGATGAGTTCAGAGATGTAGGGCGGGGCAAAGTTATGAAGTGCTATGAATGGCAGGGTCATGAATTAAAATTTTATTCTGAAAGGTAGCGGAGGCCAGTGTAGGAATTGACAGAGCGTCATGGCAGAGGAGGAGCAGTTGCAGAGGTTTATGAGCCTCGCGGCAATGTTCATTATGGACTGGATAGGTGACAGTAACTGGCAGAGAGTTACAGTAGTGATGAGAGCGTGAATAAGAATTTTGGAATCATCTGTGATGATAAATGATCGTATTTTGGATATGTTCCTTAGGTAGACGTGACATAATTTAATAAGTGACTGAATATGAGGAGTGAATGACAGGGCAGAATCTAGGATATCCTCAAGGCACCGGGCCTGAGGAGATGGGGTGATAGTTGAATTTTTAGCTATGATGGATACTTCTGGGATGTTACTGGTGTTAGTTGTAGGAAAGAAGTTTTGTTAATGTTAACAGGTTTATTTAAGTCACCTAATATGATGGATGGGGTGTTAGATGAAAGTAAGGAAGCCAGGCAGCAAAGGCATCCACAAGACATTAACTTATTAAATAAAAGAAGAACCAAAGTATAGTTCAGAGAATTACTTTATTCCTAAGGACAACACTGGTTTAGAAATATTAATGCTAGAGACTATAATGATCTTTGTGTATGAAGGAAACATTGCGTGTGATTGCCTCATAATCCTCCCAGATACCTTTTGAGAACCCACGTTTTTTTTAAGGATTGAAGAAAAAAAAGTTCCCTCAATAAAAGTCCCATTCTTTAGTATAGGGAAAACGCATATAACTGTGTTAGCTCATTGCAAAGTGAATGCAGTGTCATTGATTCTTATGCCTTTATGCTCTGCTGCATACTCACTAGACACAGTGAAAGGTTGAAGAATTGTCCTTTGGGGATAATGGCCTCTGGGCGATGATTGCAGTTTTCCAATGTGCTTTATGTTCAAGCAGTTATCTATTACACATTCTTGATACTCATTACAGCTTATGCAGCACTGTAAGGTTCTACCAGGCAACAGCAAGAAAAGTGTTGTAAATAAATGAACACATATTAACTTGAACATATTAGCCAGCCGATAATGGTTGCCCTCTTGCATTGTACAGTGGTTACTTCATTTCCTGTCTAACTTTCAATTAGCTTTATTTATTATGTAGCAGTAAAACCACATATCAATTACTTTATATAGTTATTGCCCATTTCATAATTTAAAAGGAAATTAATTGTGCTTGGTTAGAACGTAAAGCATAGCTTACTGTTTTCTCGCAGTTCCATGTTGTCTAAAAGGGATGTACATAACAAATGAGCCTTCAGTTACTCTGTTAATAGTTTATTTGCTTTGGCTTTCGCGACTTTTTAGTTGCCTCAGAGGGGAATAGATCTGTGATTTTTTTTAAAGTAGACTGTGTATTACATTCATAATACATAAGGCAACAATAATCTGGCTAAATGTAATACTCCAGCCACAGAGCCTTGTGTTTATGGCTGAATAACCACATAGCAAAGAACTTCAAGGTCATGTAATCAACACCATAAAGTTCATAAGTTAACCTCATGTTTTGTGGCCTACACATGTAATGGTTGGTCAATGTGTTTTACCAAGTCCTACCAAACTGAATGTACGTATAACCACTAATAGTGGTGTTAGGAGAAGCTACCAAGACTTGCAGTATAGTTTTTAGGCACCAAGGCCTTACCATGCCATACAATTATCTTTTGTGCACATATTAGAATTGTGCATCAGGTCTTTTCTCCTGAGGACTGGCACCTTCTAGATCAGGGGTTCCCAACCTTTTTTACCCATGAGCCACATTTAAATATAAAACATGCTGGAGAGCACAAGCGTGAAAAAAGTTCCTGGGGATCTCATATAAGCGCTGTGATTGAGTAGTCTATAAGATGCTCTATTTGGCAATA
>CM044447.1:74924463-74939531 GCA_024363595.1 Xenopus borealis | reverse complement strand
GACACACTTTTGAGTGAAGATATCACTTGCATCACAAACACTGGAAATGACACCAGGCAACTTCCACTCAATTGTATCCAATTTGCAATAGAAAAGCACACAATTTATGTTCATTTTGGAGAATCAGACACAAGACACACTGCATGAGACACAGAATAATTGTCAGACACAGCACCCCTTGTGACCTCATGTTAGTTGAACTTAAACTTTGTTTACTGAGCACTTACATCTAATCCAGGAATTCCTGGGAAAGTCAGATAAGATGGCGTCACAGTTCTGCTGTAGGAAGAAAAAGTTTGCGGTTTATAGTATAATAATACATTGGCACTGTCAGTAAATTAACCTCTCCTTATCCTTTAAGTAGAATCATTTTAAGGAAAATCATTTATCTAAATTATAAAAAATGTAGGAAAGTGTCATAATACTTTCACACTTTATGGCTGAGATTTCAGCTACAGTATGTAGTACAGTCTGTAACATGGGATTTAGGCCACAGAGTGCTCAGGGGCTATTCCACTATTTCCATAATTGCATGTCATAATATGCCTAAGGGCTGAATTCCACGGGCGTCTTTCGTCAAAACATAACGCAGGATTCGACAGATGTAGTTGCAGGCATCCAAATAGAATGTAGTTGAACGAAATGTCCCAAGTAAAAACTACATTCCATCCAACATAATGCAGAGAGCAGCGTTTTCATCCAACTGTCTAATCATATGTAGTTTTTTACCTGCAACTTTTTGTTCACTCCCACTCTATTTGGATGCCTGCAACTACATCCGACTTGTCTCCTGCGTAATGTAATTCCAACCTCATCTGGATGAAAGATGCCTGTGGATTTCAGAATTGCATTGCACTCGCTGGGGTCCTGCTGCACTGCTAAGATAGCTTTCCCTTGCATATTTGTGAGACAGGTTCAGGCTGAAAACATTTAAGTTATGACAAACAATTATGCTATGTTGTGCTTTAACTTTCCATTTTAAATTCTCCTTTCACAATCGAACGAAGTCCACACCTGCATCATCATCATTAGCAGCAGTTACAAAATCCTACTATCCCTTCCTATTAATTTTTAAAGTGCGGCATTGTCTGCCCTTAACAATACTCTGAAAGAAACATCTGTTGCCCGTCTGTGCATATCGCTCAGAGCCTCATTAAGTGTGTTTGTATTGAAGTGCTTCGGTCTTCGCTCATTTAAATAATACACAGGGCTGCGTACAGTTTGCAGGTACAAGATTATATCTACAGGCAAGGCAGCAGTAGTAATACTGCAATCAAAACACACACACAATAATCCTCCCTTTAAAGGCAATCAATCATAAAGGGTTTTGCATTATGGTGTAACTGATTGTAAAGATGTTTGTTTATTACTGTTTTACTAACAACCAAAAACAGGACATTAAAACAGTCCTGAAATAGACTTAGAAATTCAGCGGAAAATGTAGAGGCAGAGACCGAAAAGGAAAGAAAAGTTTTGGGGGGGAAATTAATGAAACAGATTTTCAATGTTTCCATCTAAAGTAGGAATATACCAAATCCATTATTTTAGGATTCAGTTGAAACCTGAATCCTTTATGATTTGCCAAAAACCAAACCAAATTGGAACCCTAATTTGCTCAAGTAAATGAGGGGAACAAGGGGCAAAGAGGACCAGGCACATTAAGAAATGTTTTACTTCCTTGTTTGTGTGATGAAAAGTCAGGTGATTTTTTGGATTCGTTTCGGCCAAAAACTTGGATTCGGCTGAATCTGAATTCTGCTGAAAACAGGCACATTTTGGCAGAATCCTGGAGAATCCCAAACCGAATCTTGAATTTGGTGCATCACTAATCTGAAGGTTCAAAGCACATCTTTAGACAACCATAACTACCGAAATTCAAATACTGTGCATGTAAATGTAGTTTAATGTGTGATCCACATTTGCTTTATGAACTACTCATAATGTATGTTTACAGGGAACATTATGCCCAAAACATAGAGATGAATGAAACCATCGTCCACCAACAAACATCTCAAATGAACAAAACTGTTATTTACATGGGTCAACAAAAAAAGTCTCATGCAGTTAATGACTACACAGGACACACCCATAAGCTATAAGTAAATGACTTCTGTTAGCATAAAATGCATCAGGCTGCTGTCTCTCTTTTTGGTTTATGCATATAAATTTATTTTGAACAAATGTCGTGTGACTGTTTTCATTTTACGAGTTGCCTTTACAGTGCCCTTCGTGAATGGGTCTGTTTTGCAGAGTACCCACAATTTCACCAATTTAGTTGATAAACTTTTAGCAAATAAAAGAAAATGTATTCCCAAAGGAGCAGTTTCCCATTAAAGCGTATGTCACAGCAGTTACTAGCTCAGTTTCTTCTGCTGACATTTTGATGAGCTTTTACTTTGTAATTGACAGGTTGATAATCCCATATACATCTTCCTCTTCTTTAACAGACCTTTTTAAATCAGAGAAATCAATAATCGTTCATTTTGGTTTGGATTTTGTCTACAGATTGTTAGAAAACTTAATAAAGAATCTCTCAGGAATTGTCTGCAAGGTTAATAATTTAGCAGTCTAACAGAGATCTTTCTTTATTACATATAATTACATAGTTATTGTGGTTTAAAAACAACTTCCACATCAATGTCAACAGATCAATTGAAAATCCTTTCACACATGTTGATTTAGAGTAGAAAATATAGCTTTAGTTCTTGTGGTGCAGCCAATCGCATTAAACCTTCCTACAATATAAACAGCGATGATACAGGGGTTCACAATCCCTGCTCATTTAAAGGAGCAACTGAAAAATCCTGGCAGTAGCTTCAACAAGGGAAACATTCCATGTCAATGAAATTACTTAATAGCAACCTGCCATTCCCCTAGATTATTTGATCCCAATCAGATGTAAACGTTCTTATAGATATAAATGTCTTTCTTATCCAAAAACATATTGCACACTTTAGATGGTGATACAGTATACAAAATATTAAATTGATGAAAAAAAAGCAGACATTTACCCAAATTACCCAGTAGGGGGGACAACTTTTCCCCAGGGACCAAGGTCCTGAATTGGAACCTTTCCTGGGAAACATTGACCAATGGGAACCTTACCATGGACCAACAATCTGATTATAATGAGGGGCCAAAGCAAAAACAACAGACATTGATCACAACCATAAGCCAATGTGTCTCTTGGTAAAGAGGTTGCTATACCTGATGCCATCATTATTTAAATAAAGACTGGACAGATTCAATATTTATGGGTTTGTACACAAGACAATGGACAATGAACCTGATCAATGTCTAACTGTGTATGACCATCTTTTAGGGCAATATAATAAAATGTCTAGTAGTAACCCACAAACACTGATCAGTTATTAGTTTTCAGGAAGGTGACCAGTGTGGGTTACGTTGTCATTACACCTGTATACTTGATATCCATCATCATCATCATTGATTATCTAAATTCCATTTAAAATCTTAATAGACAGTTTTGAACTGCGTGAATCTACACTCCAGAAATCATCATCTCTGGGCTGTGCTCTTACAGAAATGGAAAAAAAATAGTTCTTCAGCTTTATTTAAAAGTATGTGACACCAAGGGGCAAATTAAAAAAATTCCCGTGAATGGATCGAAGTTCAATCGAATATGATCGAATTACCATCATACGATTTTTTCGGATATTCGAATATTCAAATTTGGCCTCTTCGATCATCAAATACCGAATTATCGAATAGATCGAACGATCGGATATTCGATAATTTGATCATTCGATGATCGAAGGAATCAAAATTTTTTAATTCTTCGAATGCCTACTTTTAGATTGAACCTACTGAATTGCAATAGAAGCCTATGGGAACCCGCCATAGGCTTCTTTGGCTAAGCCCTGCTCGAATACATTCGTACGATCGAAGAGTTTGATCGTTCGAATTGTACAAATTTTTCGGAGGCTCGAAGGAAATTTCACAATTTTTTTGTGAAATCGAACGATTGGCATCCGATCATATGAATTCATCGAGAAATCGAATATCGAGCAAAATGATAGCCTAAAACAATTCAATAAGCATTCGATATTCAAACGCTTATCGAATTTCGAATAGATTCGTAGGATTTTGGCTGAATAATAGTAAATTTGCCACCAAGTGTGACCACTTGTACTCAAATATGCTATTTACAATAATATATTCGGCTTTCTCTCTGTCCTCAGCTATCTGGTTTTATTTGGGTCCAAATATATAACCTAAATGCTATGACAAACCGAATGGGGCAGATTTACTAAGGGTCGAATTCGATGGGTTAATTAACCCTCAAATTCAACCATCGAATTTTTATCGAATTTAAACCACTCGATTTCTAATTTGAGGGGTTTTAACGCAATTCGATTTATCGAACAATCGAATATGAAAAATGAAATATGAAAGATTCGAAAGATTTTACCATTCGATCGCATTTTTTATATTCAATCAAAAAAACTTGTGAAAATCCTATGGGAGCTTCCCATAGGGTTATATAGCAATTCGGTAGGTTTAATCTGTGGAATCGTTATATCAAATTTTTTTCAAAGAGCCAGTACTTCAACAATCGAATTCGAATTTTCGAATTTGGAGAATTTTAATCGAATTTTGGGCTATTCAAATTTTGCAAATTCGATGGTCAAAGTAGCCCAAAAGAAATTCATAATTTGAATATTTTTCCATTCAAATCCTTCACACGAGTTTAGTAAATCTGCCCCAATATGTCTAAAAGTGAGCAGGGTCAGATCTCTCCTACCACCTACAGGTAAAGTCAACAAGAGTAGATTTTTTGGTGCCACCAAACAGACAAGACATGCCATGGCTACTAGGTAGAGCTGGCAGTCACTCTCCAGTGAATCACAGTTTGTGAGCTTTATAGCAGGGAAATGTAATTCTATGTGCCCCATTGTTAAACTCATTAAATGATATATGAGACTTATTATACATTGTTCCAGGCTGAGGATATAAGTACACCCAACACTTAATCAGTCTCCATTCTTTTTCCCTAGGATGCAAGGATGATATGTTAATCTTACTGCATTGTTCCCTTTCTTACAATAAACTTGGATGAGCTTTGGGGCAGTAAACCATAATATTTGTGTACATTTATGGAAATAACCCCAGAAATCGCACTATTTGCATCCTAGATTCATTGCCTGATGAGTTTTATGTGTGAAAACGTCAGTCAGTTTTGATTTCCCTGGGATGTTTGCTGTTTATGAAATGTATCATTTTATGGGGTTATTTTGATACCAGAGAACAATAATTCTGTATTAATTTGGAATTACTGATTTAAGATGGTTTTTCCCCCAGTCCCTTGTTACAGAAAGCGCTCATATAAGGAAAATGTACTACGTTTATTGACTGTGATTCATCATCCCTTTCTTAAAGGGGAAGTAAATCAAATGCAAAAATAATTGGAAAAATTAGACAAAGAATAATGTATTTATTAGATGTACAACCATGCTTTAGAACTGTACAGAAATGCATTAATTAATGTTAAAAATGTCCAACCCTATTCCCTATTTGAATGTTCTAGCCTAAGTTTTTGACTCATAGAATATGATTTCACCAAAAGCTGCACTTACATACTCATCTTGTGACTTTTATTGGATCAAATGCCCAACTGTGTACCTCCTCTTGTGGGCACAAACTTGGGCAGACAAAAGGACTGAGGCAGCGAGGGCCATCGCAGCTAGGGCTGAACAGAATTTTTCCCAATGCCAGCTCAGTGTCACGGGTAGGCCTTCGTTAGGCGCCATGGGGAAGTAGTGGACCAAGGAGGAAGCTTAGGGGTTCAAAGGTCCAATAACGCAGCAAGGCAAGGATCAGGCAGGAGTCAGACAGGTCCAGGCAAAAGGTGTATTAACAGGAACAAAAATAAACAAAGTCCAAGCAGTGGTCAAAAATACAGGAAACAGGATCAAAAGTACAGGAACAGGATCAAAAGCAACATCAGGATCAATAAACAATACCCAGGAACAATAGCAGTATGGTCCTATAATTGGGCGCCATAATGGCGTCCATTGGCCCTTTAAATAATTGAATTTGGCGCCAAAACGAGCGCCGTGACGTCATCGTGTCAGGCGCGACGCGATGACGTCACTACCCGGTGCCGCATATCCACGTGGCGGCTATGGGCGCCGCGGGCGGCGCGATCCTGACACTCAGTACAACAATGTTTTGGGTTTACTATACAACATGCCTATGTTAAAGGTTAGCTCTGACTATTTTTTCAGTTATTTAGACAATTTAGTTTTGGGGTTATGCTATCCAGTAGTGAGAGACATGCACAGGTCCACAACCATGTATTAAATAAGCATTTGAAATGTGCACAGCAGCTGACTTAAAACATTTATTCTGCAAATAATCCATATTAGTGATGGCCGAATCTATTCGCCAGGGGCAAATTCGTGGCCAATTCCCGCGATTTGAATAAGACACTGACAAGTTAAAAGTTAAATTAAAAGTGAACCACCCCTTTATTATTATTAATCCTGCTTTCTATATTATACTAAAAGTTCCTTTTTGATCTAAACTTCCATTTGCAAAATCAGTGTGCCATTCTGCGTCTTGCTTGAAATTCAGAACTTTTTCGGGAAAGATTTGCTCGGCTTTGATATGTTCAGTTACTATTTGGTTTGCCGGGACTCTTGGGACTTTCAACAAGATGCTAATACTTAAGCAAGGGAATGGTTTGCATTGTCGGCAAACCAGTTTTTGACATGCTCAGCCACACTGACGCTTGTTCTGCAAATGTTCCAGCAGATCATTTAAACTAGCACAGCATAAGGGAAAAGTACATCTGCAACTAATATTTTTATATTGTTTTGTATCATTGAACATGAGCAGATATAGTCAGTTTTGTTAACAGCTTGGGGGGTGATTTCTAGTCTGTGGTCAGAAAACTGCAACCATCTATCATGGCTGTAATTTCATGGGCATCCAATACAACAAATGGCAGTTATGGACTTCACTGGTCTTCACAATCACTCCGATATTTACTGGGGCTCATTTACAACCACTTCACCAGAAATTAATAAACTATCGATATTTATAAAGAGGTGCTTGGGTGCAGAGGCCTTCCTTGCAATTCCCTGTAGTTGCACTATACTGCTGCCTCCTCGGATCAATCATGTGCAAGTGTGTCTATTGACCCTAGGGCACCCTGGAGCTACCACCACCTTCAAGCTGTGTCAATAGATGCAGCAGATTTGTGCCCAGTTGAATGCCTTTATAATAGATGCCTTATCCAGAAACCCCCAGGTCCTGACTTTGTGAAGATCCACATTCATCCAGGTCATGGTATATCTGTAGAAATCAGAAGTCAAATCAACTGGACTTGCTGTGTTTTTTCTTGAAGACATTTCACCAGTCATCCAACTAGCATTCTCAGTTCAGAAATGAGAAAGCCAGTTGGATGACTGGTGAAAAGTATTCAAGAAAAAACACAGCAACACATTACAACTGACATTTTTCTAAGAATATCGATAGGGTATTACATTACTCCACCCCCAGCCTCTCAAAAAATCTTTACCATTCACACAGTTCACAAAAGTAAAGAGAATTGCAAGTGAAGGAGAAACTTGTATCACACGATACACTGAAATGGCTGAATGCTTCACACAAAGGGGATACCCTAAAGATATGATTGAGTAAGGTCTACAAACTATCCAGAACTCAAACAGAGAGTAATTATTGTCCAGTAAAAACAAAAAGACGCAGAATGAGGATAGATTGGTCTTTGTAAGTAAATTCACCACAGCCACCACATATCAACCATTATGCGTAAACATTGGCACATTCTACAATCCTATTCACCACACATACCATCCTTTCAAATGCCTCCCATGATGGCCTTTAGAAAGGGCAAATGCCTTCACGATCAACTTAAAAAGCTTATATTGGTCCCACAAAAATGGTCAAACAACGATTTTCACAAAATGCCAAATGTGGAACTTTCTTCTGCTTACACTATACACAATGCAACTCTGTTATAAAAGGAAGTTTTTTCCATCATCAACACACTGGCAAGAAATTTGAGATCAAGCACTTTTTCACTTGTGAATCCTCCGTTGTTATATATTTATTAAAATGCACATGCATTTTAATTTACATTGGAGAAACCAACCAACAAATGAAGGACCATTTTTCCAAACACAAATCCATGATCCATAGAATCTCACTACCTTACCAGTACCAGCCCACTTCCACCAGGCGAAACACTCAAATTCCAAATCATTGACACTGTTGAAGTACCCAGAAGAGAGGTTATTAATAAATCAACTCTGAACACCCTGGCTGTGGTTCAGAACAACTACAGGTATAGAAAGTGTCTCAGGAAATGTGCTGAGAGCCATATGCAAAACTATGTCTCAGGTACAGTATATTGACTATCATATAGTTATAACACTTAATATTCACATATATTTGTGTTAGTTCAATGAACCGCAGTCCTGATTTTCATTGGAGATGTTTTCTTCGGACTTTGCATTATGGACGTGTCACATGGAATCTATATGGACTACTCAGCATACGAAATTGTAATGACATCACATGTGGGAGGTGTTAGTAATTACTTCCCTCCCCACCCCTCTCACCTCTCCCTTAAATACATGTTCACTATGGTGTACTCATTAGGCTTAATAAAGGACCCGGAGGGGTGCAAAATCTTGCAAGTCTAGTTGATTTGATTTATTTCTACAGATACCCAGGTCCTGGCCATTCTGGATAACAATTCCCATACCTGTAATGTCAAGAAGCTGGAATTGTTGCATCTGATATGTCAAGATACACACCTTCAGTTTCACTCATTTTGACGCACAGGTGCAACTGCTGCAAACACAATGTTGTGCTTGGCTGCAATGGCACTGGAATTGTGGGAGGAAAACTTTGCATTATAGGTAAATCAAACATGGCATTGTATGTCCGAAAAATGTGCTTTGCGCAATGCATTTGCATTTGTACATGGGCCCTGTTGTCTCATACTCATTTAAGACAGCAATTCTGAACCTGTTGTGTTGGTCCCCCTGAAGGATTAGAATTACTAATCATAGGAGTAGGTGCTTGCATACCTTTCCAAATAGCCTGAATAGACCTGTGTTCAGTGGTGAAGGGATTGTCACCGTTCCAAAAATGCAGCTGGGCAATCCCTTGCAGACACGATAAAGAGGTGTGGTTGTTATTGCTTTAATAGCTGGTGAAATTGTTCCAGGTTACAGATCCTAAGGGAAGAACTACATGGGAGGCTTCTGTGCCTCTTCTGTGGATCCGACTCTCTGCGTCAAAATGCACGTGTCAAGTATGATGTGACGGAAAAAAGGTAAGACATAGAAATGTCGGAAGCTGTTGCAGCATGCATCCAACATGACACGACTTTCGGATGAAAATGCTGCAAGCTGCGTCTGCATCCGTCATGTTGTGTCAGATGAACAATGTGACACCATCCAACATTACTATTACTTACCTTGTTTTCCTTTGCATCCGACTTGACATGTGTGTTTTGTCGCCGATCGCTGGATCTGCCGGAAATGCACTAAAATCGTCTGTGTAGGTCTACCCTAACTGTTAAGCTCAGAAAAGCTGGGACTCTTTAAAAGTCAGCATTTCTTTAAAAGTCGTCTCTTCTTAAAAATGGGTTGTACCATCTGGTTAAAACAAGCGCCCTGTCATTTACAGAAGATGATTCTTTTCATTTCATAATTCTTATTTATGAATCTGGTAACAAAGGTGTTTCCAACTGATTTTGAACTATGCATCGACCATGAATGGCTGATACAACATAACCAGACAAACAAAAACAACCAATAACCAATCCAAACAGTACAGAGGGCTTTGCCTAAAAGAGTTGCAAGCTAAAAGATTAAGACAAATTAAAATATTTTCATTATTCAATTTTGTGATTGTTTTAAAACTTTTTGATGTGCACCTCCCCGGTTTAGAATTTCAGTGCTTCTCTTGTTGCTGATAACCCTGGTAACCAGACAATGATTTAAACGATCAGAAGATGAATAGCAGAAAATATGCATAGAAACAACAACACAGCATTTAAACTGCAAGTTGGAAAATGGTAAAGGCAAATCTATAACATATTATGCCTTTAAGTTTGCTTAAATAAATGTATTAAACGGAAATTGATGAGACTCCTTATCCAACATGTGTATGTTTTTTGTTTCTGATTCAGTAAAAATATAACCCAACAGAAGAGTGTCTAATGTCTAATTCAGTGTGAGAGAACATTGCTCAGTATTATACAGATGCTCTCCATAGAGAAAAGCCAGTTCAATCAGGCACTATGTACACACGGCTTGGTGCTATGTGATAAGTTGGTTAGCATGCAACCAATGATAACAGCAGAGAAATAAAAAAAAAAAGCAAGGAAATCACTGCATGTTTGCCCTCCTGCCTGCCTCAAGCTACCACTTCTGGTGCAGATAAAGTGCACTCCTAATAGCCTTCCAATGATGAGTTTCTTGGCTGAATTCTAGTTTTAGAAAGGGCTGCTGAGTTAGCAAAGAGACTGAATAGAAAAAGAGGAATACATTGTAAGCAATGCACTAAAAAGAGTGAATAAAGGTGGGGGAGCTTGTGAAATGTGCTGACAGTGTTATTACACTTCCATTGTACTGAATGTAGTAAAGTATTACATTAATGTTAAGTGTTGTTGAACTATAAATATATCCGTATACCAAGAAAACCTCATTGCTCTAGAACTCTGAGTTTTAGATATCATACTAAACTGCTAACAACATCCTGTATATGCCCCATCACACACATTTATTATTCATAGTTTGAATCATTTCAGTAGAATTCATAAAGAAGCAGCTCAAACCCTTCTGGGGCAAAAATACTGTGTAAATTACGAAAATCGCTCCTCCCCCACTGGTTTGTGGTTACTATAGGGCTACCACCATCATTGTAGCCACAAGGGGGAGTGATTTTTTGCTGTGTCGATACATGAATTGGTTAAAGAATTACATGTAGACATCATTTTGCAGCGATTGTGTGCATTTTGCCACAATAACGCTGAAATCTACATCTGTACACAATTCTTTAGGCACAAGTCCATGACACATTTTGACTGAGTCTAAAGCTGAAACCCTGGAAATACTGCGAGCTCTAGGGTTCTCCTGCATTAATAGGAACACATGAGCACAATTTGGAAATGGAGGTGGGACAGACGCACAGACGCAGAACACAATTATAGGAAAGTGTATCCATTCTTTTATCTGCAACTGTGCAAGCATTGGTTAATGAGCCCTTATGTTATAAAATTTTGAGTATGACTGGCAATAAGCTTGTAAGAGTTCAAACCTTGAAGGCTCTAGGTTTGATTGAGCACCCAAAAACCTACACCGGAAAAGCTCAATAATAGTTGGAAGGCAAGAGGATTGGGTTTCCCATTTACAGATCACCTGCATATCAATGAATATATCTTTTACATAAATGGCAGCCAGATTCTCTTAAATCCACTGAATTATTTGCATTCCATCCATTCTTCTGCAAAGGGTTTCTTCTGAAATCTTTACTTAGGGGGAAAGAAAATAATAATATAAATAACTTTTCAGAATTCAACATCAAGTAATTATGGGTAGAGTTAGAAGGATCACAAGACATAAGATCATATTAACTGAAGCAAGCACAGAATATGAGCTAGAAAGAACAGCAATGGTGACATCTAAGGGAATTCCTGCCACAAATCACAAAAGTGAAACAGTCAAGTTCTTGGTTAAAAAATGAAAATGGATTGAACCAGAACAGAAAGCAACTGATCCCTTATATAGTTGGTAACTTTCACACCCTGCTTGAAACAGCATTTATTGACACCAGGCCGCTGCCTCAGAGAAGGTATAACTTAGAGCCATCCCCTACATCTGAACATACTATACCCAAAAACTTTGGAATATACTGCTTTTAATCACTGTCCACACTGTGCTTTATAAAGAGGTTCTGCAGGATAGGAGACCTTACCCACACATACAAAGATTACAATGAAAAGGTTGAAATATTTACCCCATGAACATGCATTTACAAATTCCTTGCTTCCACTGTGACCATGTAATCCCCACAGCTGACTCTAGCATCAGCAGACCTACCTGGTAAGCATCAGGGATGTTGACTGTCTCTCCATGCTCCGCTACATAACCAATAATGCCTTTTCCCCATGGCACCTGCACCTCATTTGAGTTCTCCGTACTACATGAAGGCAGTAGCGTGGTCCCTGCATGCACATCAAAAAACTTGGACACCAAACTCTTCTTGTTAGCTGTCCCTTCCACCAAGAAGAGAGAACAGCGATCAGCATCCACCATAATGCATACAAAGATCAGAATTTTGTAGCACAGGCTGGTGAGGTTAAGTTCATTGGAGATATCCTTCACCAGTTCTAGAAAAAATGCTCTCTCATTGTGCTCTTTTAAGTAGTATATGTAGTCAATAGCAGTCGATGGGTACTGGGGAATGCTGACCCTAGATTCCAGAAGAGCACTGAGAATGTGTGCAGTGGTAGGTGGGAGGGAGCTTGCCTTTCTCAGCAAAGCTCTCCTTCTCATGCTGGTCAGAGGCTCCTGGGCTCTGGAATTAACATGTTCATCATAAGTCCTGTTGACATTGATGGCCTTTGACCTAGCAAAACTTTTCCTCAGCTCTTTCTGAGAAGCCCTTCTCTGCAAGCCATCCCCTCGGTTGGTCCAGCAATCTTTGCTTTTGTCATCAGCACTGGAGCTGGAAGGTGTTTTTGCCAACTGGTTCCTTTTCAACCACTTCTCCACCATTTGGTGCTTGCCCTTCCTGATCAAGTAGTCCTCAAACAGTTCTGGATGACTGTCCAAGAAACGTTCCACTTTGGAAAAGTCCAGCGCTGGCTCTGACATCTCTGCTGAGGGGCCCCTGTTGGCTTGGTTTTTATAATCCTCAATCTCAGATCCCTGGCTGAAGAGCTCTCTCAAGTTTGCAGAAGCATGGTAGTGTTCTTCCTCTCTCCAGGCTTCTCCTGCTGCACTGCTCGCTGGGGATTCCCTCAGCTCTTGAATCCAGCAATAAACAGGCTAAATATAGATCCAATAAAGAAATGCAAAAAAAAAAACTAATAAGAAAGCATTTAACATGGAATGACTTTCTTCATCTTCCTTCCACTGCTCCCCGCAGCGCACAGAGTGAGAGGGGGATCTCCAAAAGGAAAAACAAGGATTTCCTATGGTGCCATGGAAAGAGCACAGGGAGCGAGGATAGAATGCTAGCTCTGCTCTCTCTCTCTTTCTCCCGCGATCGCAAAGATGCTCTGAAGCAGCAGCAGCAGCAGCAGCAGAGCTGATCCGTGGGTGTTTGACGCTCCGGCACGCCCCCCCGTGTCCTTCCTAAACCTCTATCCGACTATGTGTGTGGACAGCCTATGGGTGTGATTCCGCGATGAGCAGGAGGAGACTGGCAAGATGCAGGGTCCTAAGTTACCGCAACGCCGCTGTACTGTCCATGGTGCTGAAAGACTGTGCGGTGCTGAAAGGAATGCATTCCCATAAGTAGTTTCTCTTCTTATCCTTTATGTATATAGCAACCAAACATTCTCTTTACAGTGATTATGCATCGTTCACATCAGCCCATGTGTGCCAGTGGAGCTTGCAATCGAAGGCTCATATCACATTCACACATTCTTTTGTTAAGCCAACTGTATATTTTTGGAGTGTAGGAGGAAGCCCAAACAGAGGAAGAACATGCAAACTCGTTTCATATAGTGCCGTGGCTGTAATAAAAACATCTTTAGAATCCAGCTCTAGTTATGGGGCATTTTTAGTTTGTAACAAGGTTTTAGATACTACTTTGTTTCTGCTATAGTTCAGATCTTACATTAAATATTGTTTAGGCTGGGTTTACCCCCATGCTTTTTTGTCCCCAATTTTCAGCCCTTAACTATAAGGCTATTCATACCTGCAGTGGACGCTTGGTGTACTCCCTCATGGTATGGCAACACCTTGGAGGTGATAAATGCATGGCAAACAGAGTATCTGTGCCTGAATACATCCAGTGCACTACTGTCCCTCATGTGCAGTTTACATACAGATTCAGTGTGTCCTCAGTTGTATAAATTGAGCCCCCATTTGCTGCGCACATTCTGGAGTCTATTTATCATGTTGTGTAAAAAGGGGAGTGAAGCATTTGCAGTGTTGTTGTCCATAGCAACCAGTCCATAGCAAACAGTTAAGGCCCCCCCCATACATGGGCCGATAAAAGCTGCCGACAGACGGAGCCAGCAGCTTATTGGCCCATCTATATATATATCATAGGCAGCAGAAGATGGTTTTGGTAGTGGGGGGGGGGCAGAAGGAACAACACAAGCGGTGTGCTATGCGCGTTGCTGCAACATTTGGTCATACCCCTTTTGGCCACTCCCTTTGGACTCCACCCACTTTCCCATGTGCTTTCACTGAATCATACCATAGCAGTGGTGGCAAATTTTGCTTAAAGTCTGGCACTGCAGGAAGGGGTATTAACATCACATGTACAATTTTAACTGTAGCTGTGAGTGCTGCACTACAAGCACATTATGGGGGAAAGGGGGAAAAAGATTCTAGCACCTAAAGTACATTACATGTAGAGACTGTGAGGTACTAAAATGACATACACATGAGCAGTAGGTACTGAGCTCCCAAGAACATAATATAGCGAAGGCACCACAAGCACTATATAGAACATTATATAGTAAGAAGCAGAGGGAACTGACAAACCAAATACATACATAGGCAGCAATGGATAATGGCACCATGAGTAGTAAGATACAGAGAATACTGGCAGGCCAAGCACAATATACAATCAAACAAAATGGGTATACGTGTAAGAATGCATTATATAATAAGAATCAGTGAGCACAGACACTCCAAACCTATTATAAGTTCTAGCACCTCCCCATGCACTGCCTAATTCGATTGTTCTGCCTAAATTCCAGGTATGAGGAGCTGTAAACCAGGAGCATTGTGTAACCTGTAGTAGGAAAAGTCATGCACTGACTGCTATAGTAATGTGAAAAATTCAAATATCTCTCACTACAGGGATCCCTTTTCTGCTAG
>CM044447.1:74902154-74912322 GCA_024363595.1 Xenopus borealis | reverse complement strand
TTGCTGCACAAGAAGTAAACCTATTTTTTGCGTTGTCCCTATAATTTTCATTTGGTGACATTAAATAATTAAAAACATCACCATGCACAAAAGCCAAAAACAGGAGATCAAACAAAGAATTATGGAAGCTGCCTATAGTTGTGAGAAGCAAATAGAATAAACACAATATTTGAGCAGCTTGGAAAACATCCTTGTTGTTGTTGTTAAAGTTGAAAATATGTTTAAGCAAATGTGGACAATAGCCACTTTATGGATATTATTCACCAGTTTACCCATAATTTTCTGTTTCCTTAGAAGAATTTTTTTTCATATTTAAAAGACACTATCATTACCGTCCTCATGGGATGAGCTTTCAAGAAAAGTATTGGCTTGTAGATGTAAATGACTTGTATAGTCTAATTAATCAAATAAAAGAATGGGCTGCAATTAGGTGTTATTTTATCAAGGATTGGAGTTTGTTTGAAACACAGCAGTTTATTGCTAACTGAATCTGCATTCAGACAATCCGTGAAAAGGTGATGTTACACCAGTTCTGATGCACAGAATTTGGACTTGTTTGGAGAATGAAATTCCAGCTGCCACAGTTGGTAAAACAGTCATATCATAGCATCATATCATAGCACACCTGTCCCAGCAGCAATGCCTGTCACATCTAGCATGTGACTGAAAATGCAGGCTTTGAATTGGTATTTAATGGCGAATGAATAAAAAATAAAGCAGTTTAACCTACACATTGAAAATTATACAGTAGGTATGGGCAAAAAAAAAATCACCTTAATGTGTTTGATGTCAGATTGAAATTCATTCCATAATTGTAATTTTAGGACAAATTGTTGATTCTATTTTGAAGTTAAAATGTTCCTGCCAAGTCCTTTCATATATAGCACACATTTATGGGCAGATTTATTACAGCTGGAGACCTTCTGTGAGTAGTCAGATTTAGATCTTTCCTATGAGTTAAAATTCAAACTGTCATACCCACTTATGCCCCAACCAGACCCCTGCTCCACCCTTGCCTGAATGATTTGCATGGGTTGCCATGAACCTGCCATGGTCATGGACATAACGATGATTTCCAAATCAGACTTTTTGGTAACAGCTGCTACTTCTGCTTGAATGAAAATTTTGAATGAGAATCCCTTATTTCCCAACCCAGGACTACCTCCCACTTTCCTGGTGTAGAGCATCAATTATATTAAACCCTCAGTCTCTGCTGGGCCCTTACTTTAGTGTGTAGATGAAGAGAAAGGTGTTGCAGTACTAAATGTCTCATCCATACAAAAATAATTTTTGGAAGCCAGGAGTTCCTAAACCAATAACAAATGTTTATTTAGCACACAGAAATAAAGTAGTCATTTATTATTCGAGAGTTGAGGTAAAGCTGAGACTCTTTTGAAGACTTGGTAGGATTCTACTTCGCCTCTGTGACACCCTTTAGTGGACCTGGACAACTCCCCTTTTTGTGTATTCACCTCCAGTGGAAACTCCAGGGAAATCCACTAATAAGATTCCCAATCTACTATGACCCCTACACTAACAGGCAGTATCAACTTCACCAAGATACCTTAAATCTATCATACCTACACTGGAGCTCAGCCACATGTCTGCCATACGCTTCTAGAATGTGCTATATTAGGAGCTCATCTACCAGTATTTACATACCTCATTCAAGGGGTTCCTGATCCACAACTTCACTAAGGGCTTGTCTCACTTAGGGCATTCTTTTAATGGGACCTTATGTTCCAGGCTCCCCAGCAAACACCCCCACCCCATCCGTTCCACAAACAAGAGGCGAACTCGTCTGCTCGCATTCATCACATTTAATTCGACAGGAAGTGGACACCACCCACTGCCGTGGCCAATAAGGAATCACTCCTACCCAGAAGAGCAAGGCCTACCTTCCAACCAAAGATCAGTCTGAAAACTGTCTTTCTTAACGTACATAACTTAAAAGATGCGCTTGTGTAGTGGATTTTTGACAAGCATAGTTGAAACCAGGAAGGTCTTAATAGATGAGCCTCTTGTTTTGGTCTTCTTTATACTGTTGTTCTCCTAGGATGTCCACATCCTTCTTTTTCTCAATCCATAGCTCTTTTGTGTTATTACAGAGATGGAATTCTCCTGGTCTAGCAATAGCAACAATAACCTATTTAAGAAATATCATTAAACTTTTCCACCTTAGGTATCCCCCTGTACTTAGCACATATCTATACCTACAGATTAGGCCTTTAGGTTACTGTCAGCCTGTTATTTTGTGCAGTCAGATTTGGCAGTTTAGAAGTATTTACATATTATAATGCTAATAAAAGTAATCATTCCTATGGGGAAATAATCCCTATGGGGAAGAGGGTTGAGATGCAGTCGTATTGTTTAATAACAGAGAATTTACCAAACTGCTTGCATATACTGTATGTGTATGAATCATGCCTGAAATATATAATGTGTATGGAATAAACACTCTTCTCGCCATCATATAAGTAAGTGGGTTTTATAATTTCTATTTTGCATGAATATATTGGTAGAGACATCTGACCCATTTTACAGTCTAATTACCTTCTGCCTCTTTTCATTATGTCATTTCCCCATACAGAACTCACAACATGTTACTTGACTTCGGGGCAGTTCATTTGCATCACTAACTGAAAAATTCCAGTGTTTTAGTGCCAACAATTGATTGCTGTTCGCATGTAACAAAACAGAAACTAGACCAACGCATTTCTGAATTAGCCACAGCCTTGTGTTAATGTTGTGCATATTTTAAGCACTTTGCCTGATGCCTCAAAATACACCAATTTACTTGCACATGGCTATGTATTTTGTACCCCAAGGTGTAGATGTTTGTGTTTCTAGAATAGAGCAGGTGTTAAAGGAGAACTAAAGCTTAAAATTGAATACTGCTAGAAATGCTGTGTTTTATAGACTGAGCTTACCTAAAGGTTCAGCAGCCCTATACCACGAATGATCCATACCTTCATTTGTTTACAGCAGCTGGGTCATCTTACTGTATGTTAAGTTAGCCATAGAGGCAACGATCCTCGATTCATACGATTTTTGGATCATATGTGGAGTGTCCCAACATTTGTCTTGCCATGCCGATCGGTCATTCAGCTGATCGGACAGGTTACAAGTGTATGTATTGCTGATCTGATGATCTTCAGTGGGAGACTGTCACCAGCTTTTGTCGGACATAAACTTCCCTAGTATTACTGTAGGGGCAGAACATTGGCTGATCTGTTCTTTTACTGCTTTATTTAAACTGAAGGTTAGTGGCAGGGCGGGAGATGGGGATATCCGATCGTACAATGATTCGTAGAATCAGATCTTTGCATCTATGGCAAGCTTTAGTGACAACTGACATTAGCATAGACAACTAACCAAAGCCCAGGGCATGTCCTTCAAATCAGCAGAATAGAAGATACTGAGCTACTGAGACAGATTTGCATGCTGAAAGGTTGTGGTCACCTCGGGATAACACAGAAGCTCTAAACATAAGAGGGGTCATTTGTGAAAAGCCCTGATGGAAGTTTAACAGCAAGAGATGAAAATGTGCACCCCTTAGTGTTCATTCAAATAAACACCTCAGCCTGTGGTCTGGCTCAGTCTGCAGAGCAGAGGCAGCCAGTGTCAGACCTGCCCACCAGGATATCATAAAAAAAATCCCACTGGGCCCAGGTGTCAGTGGCCCTCTTGCTTATAACCATTTGGCCTATTTCATGGTCATTCCCTATTGCTTTGTGGGAACAAAGAGGCATATTAATGTAAGAATAGAGTATAATATGAAAAGAAAAGATACACGGAGAAAACACTCAGTCTAAGGTTTTCTGGTGGGCCCCTGGCATGTGGCATCCCAGTCCAACACTGGAGGCAGCTCTCTCCTGCCTGCCATAGGGCCCCATTGCACTCTTCCATAACTTGCACATCTAAATTAAAGGGATATGTAGAGAGCAGTAGGGGGATGCCTATGTGCAAGCCTCTGCCTTTGCTGCATAGACCATTGCCAATTCATCTATAAGCATATTGCACCCTGGCCTGCATGTAGCAAATAGGGTTGCCACCTGACCGGTATTTTACCGGCCTGGCCGGTATTTTTGATGGTTGATCCCAATGTTATGAATAGGAAAAAAAGATAAATATATAGGAATGCCAGTATTTATTTCAAGAAAAGGTGGCAACCCTAGTTACTCACCCCCATGTGTAGCATCACTAGCCTACTAATTTGTTATTTCTAGTTTAAGTATGGAGCATAAAGTGCCCTTTGCACCATGCACCAGACAGATGACACATTCACATCAAGTAAAATCTCATGAGAGATCTGGATCATATTTAATCATATTTTTGGTCCATTATAAGGGGTGCATCATGCATAGCTACCATACAGCTGTGCCCCCTTCACCATGCCACTTACTAAAACTGTATCTGACATTGGTCCTGGTAGTAGGTAGTAATTACACTGTTCCCTGTGTGGGTAATAGAAAGCGCAAATGTAGCCTTAAGGACATGGAGCATGCCATATCTAAGAAACCTGCCTGGCCACAGACTGGTGCCGGTACAATCAATGGTTTACATCAGTAGCTATTTAAATAAATATGACCAGAGATGGTTTAACCATTTCTCTGGTGTAAATCATAAAATGTTTATATCTGATGGGGAACTACCAGTAAGTGCTGTAAATTCTACATTTCCAGATTAAATTTACCTCTATTCCACTTTAATTGATTTAAGTTTTGTGGGACTAGCTTTGGGCCATCCTAACTCCAACACAGAGGGCAGAAAGTTCAAAGGATCTGAGCATGATTGTGATGACTTTAAGAAAGGTTTAGAAGATTTAGGCTTTGTCTTTCTCTACACGGATGAGTACAAATCAGGATCCCTGTAACATTGGGAATGTTTTTGGCTACCATAACCCATTTTGCACCTTAATACAAGTTAAACCATTGAACAATGCTATGTTCCTTAAAATCATAATTTCATGGTAGATAAACAACTATATCATTTCGCATGATTTGAATTCTCAGTCCAGATTTCTCAGAGATTAAGGCATTCTGGGATCTAGTAATAATTGTCTGAGCCTAAGATTGGCCCTGTTTTTCCCATGGGTTAATAATCTATAGTAGAAATTCCTATGACTGATCTCAGTTCAGAATCTCAGGGTCCTGGAATTTAAAACTCATATCTGCAGCTTCCTTTCCATGGGTTTTGCTCAGTTGTGTGGGAGGACGGCTGCTCTTGATGATGCGGAACATCTTGTTAAGGTCTCTCTCCTGTCTTCCTATTGAGGAAATCTCCTGCTGAACAGAAATGTGTCTATTCACTAGAAATTAGCTGCAGATAAATGGAAATTTGCTTGTCCCAAAATCATTCTGTGAATCAAGCTAATGAACTAGCGTCATGGTAACGTCCGTTGTCTCTATATCTAAATAAATGATGTTTGGGAATTGGACTAAAATCGCAGACAAATTAAAACAATGAAAACTGGTCTTATTTTGTTTTTATTTTTGATTCTTTTATTTTATAATCATAACTTTAGAGCAGTGATTCCCAAACTGATGGCTGCTGTGAATATTTCCTTTCTATGATTTTTCATGGCTTCAGAATGTGATTAGAACATAGTGGTGCAATAACAGCCTATCTCTGAGAGTAGGAGATTGTAAATAGTTACATAGATATAAGTTGGGTTAAAAAAAAGTCCATCGAGTTCATACCCTCCAAATGGAACCCAATGCACATACATACACACACACTCACACTGACCCCTTCATACACTCACATAAACTATATATATCAATATCTATACACATTTTAGATATTAGTATCACAGTTGCCTTGGATATTATGGTTGTCCAAGAAATCATCTAATCCAGGGGTGTCTACCCTGCGGCCCAGGATGGATATGAATGCTTCAAATGCTTGGTTCCCAAGGAAATGTCATAATAATATAGTCAATCATTTTTTGCTGAGAGGTTTGTTTTTGTATATAATTGTTAGTTGAAGTTCCTAAGCCTGACTCTCTGACATTCTGACTTTGCCAACTTGACTGTCCCATCTCAGCCTGTTAGTTACAGTTTCTAATGCTAACGGACTCCTGCTGCACAAATATGGCAGCCCCATCATACAGGAGCATGGGGCAACAGACAGGTAATGTAAAAGCATCATGCAAATATTTATTTATACTTTAAAGTTAGAAGTAGCTTTCAAAGCCAATATTATAATAGATGTAAAAAAAAAGAGTTTAATTTCAGGTGTCAGTATCACTTTAAGTCTTAAAATGTCCCCATATCTTATGTTGAATAAAATCAATTGCAAACAATATCCCTTATTCTAAGGCAGGGATCCCCAGCCTTTTGAACCGTGAGCAACATTCAGAAGTACAAGGAGTTCGGGAGCAACACTATCATGAAAAATGTTCTTGGGGTGCCAAATAAGTGCTGTGATTGGACATTTGGTACCCCCTATGTGGATTATAAATCTACATTGAGGCTCTGTTTGGCAGATCACCTGGTTTTTATGCAACCAAAACTTGCCTCCAACAGGAATTCAAAAATAATCACCTTTGCTTTGAGGCCACTGGGAGCAACATCCAAGGGTTGCAGAGCAACATGTTGCTCATGAGCTACTGGTTGGAGATCACTGTTCTAAGGTCCCTGGTCTGATATAAATACTTTTAATGACCTGTGGGTTTGCCCAGTTACAGGTTGGACCTATGGGGAGGGTCTGAAACTGGAAAAACACCCTATTTGTTACATAACATACAAGGGGGCAGTTTAAGGTTGGGTGCCAGAAGGAGTGTCTGGGGATGGCAGTAGCGCCAAAGTTATTCTCAATAGTTACTCAATAGGGGCAGATGCACTTTATTTAGAACAAGAGGCACAAAGGACTGAGCAGCTCCAAGTGTAACTATATGGAAATGCAAAGAGAAAATATCTTTCATGAATGGGGTTTTATGTGTAACTAGCTGTGGTAGCATACATAAATGAGCCATAATAAGCCCTTATCTCTAAATGCAAGAGAATTAAGGTCCTTGTCACTGTGCAAAAACACAACTTTGAAACTGCAATTTTCAGTACTAAATGTCATCCCCATTGTCTTTCTGCAAAAAAAAAGCCCTCACATTCAAGCTGAACTGTGGATTCAAACACATTGTTGCATTCAAATGTAAATATTTGTATTTGTCTAATCAATTATTTAATTCATCGACTCTTTGCTGTTGCTGAAGGCAAAATCATAATAATTAGAATAGTAATTTAACAAATGACACAGAAGTCTTTGAGAAACCAGCAATGTAATCACTTGCAGCGCGGCAAACTTTGCAAAGTCAAAAATAACTGGGAGAATTAATTATGGGAGGGAAATAAGAATAGACATTTTTTACAGTGTTTTCATGAATAACAATGAATGAACATTCATTTGCTGAACATAAGCTGCATAACAATCAGGTTTAGAATGAGAATGATAACGCAATGCCAATGAGGCGTACAAAAGGAAATAAAACGGATCTGCAAGACCAAGGTCATTATTCTCCATAAGAAAAAAGATTATATGAAGGGAAAGCAAAACTTTTTTTAGAAAAAGATTAAAGGTGATACTTGATGGGGTTTTGTAATAAAAGGCACTAAGTTTGCCAAGGAGCAGTAACTTATACCAACCAATCAGCAGGTAGCATTTACTGGTCACCTGTTTAAAAGCAAACATCTTATTGGTTGCAGTTGGTTACTGTTCCTGTACAAACGTTTATTACATATGAAGGTTAGGCTTTTATGCTAACGGTGTCAAAATACCCTTAGGTTGTGCATTAAAGGGCTAGCTCACTTTTAAGTTAACATCGAGTGTGTTGTAGGATGCAGCAACTTTAGTCTTTGTATTTTAAAAATGTTCAGTTTTGCCCTTACATCAACTGATGTCTAGAGCAATAGCCAGAAAGCATCCTCTTCCTTTGCATCTTTCTAAGATGTTAGTCTGGGACTTGAAGGGGGTCATTACTGTTATCAGTATATATATATATATATATATTTAAAAATGTTTGAGCACAACTTCCCCTTGTTTGTTTTAGTTCACATATAGGAGCAGTGACCAGCTCCTTATTGTAGCTCCCACCCTTCCCAGCTATAGTCAGGTGATCCCACTGGTGTCTAATAAAAGTGCAACCAACTTAGTCCCTTTGTGAAATGTATAGTGAATAGAATTCTTAGGGGCTGATTTACTAAATTCAGATGAAGAATTCGAAGTTTGCTCGAATTTCGAATTTTTTTATATTCAAAATTCGACCAATAGCAAATCTGCCCCTACATGAATCAGTTGCAATTTGAGAGTAGGACTGGCCAGATATGGGATGACTTTGATAGTTGGCTTAAATATACAGTATTGCAATATATGGACAAACAATCCCTGTTTTGTTTAAAGGGTAAGGCATTTTTAGTAGCTGTATGCACAAAATGTCTCAATGTCTTTAATATATTGATAATGGGTTGAGTGCAGAGGACTTCTTGTATTTGTCTATATATATATTTATATAGCTCATTTATATCCTTCTTTGAGGACTGAAGCCCAAAACTGCACTGCATTCTCAAGGCGAGGCCTTACCAGGGACCTATGATCCCTTGAGTTAATGGCTTTTCATAAAAGACAGTTATTTTTTTGCTTTAGTAGCCACAGAATGACACTGCCTCGAATTAGACAACTTGTTACCTACAAAAATTCCCAGATCCTTTTCAATGAAGGTCACCCCCAACACACTAGCATTTAGTATGTAACTTGTCATGATATAAGAACAGCAATTACTATATTTTTAAATGATAAATGTAAGAATATAATCTGCACTGTATGGGAAGTTTACTTACAAAAAACTGTGGGATGTCAGGGCACAAAAGATATATGTTTTCAATCCTATTTTTAAAAAAAAGCTGTTGCCTCGACCCTGCTGTTTAGTTTGGACGAGGGTTTACTCAATGCTTTGCAAGTATCTTTCCAGGCATCTGAAGAGGTGACTAGGGGCACACACAGCACATGGGTTATCTGGCAGCAGGTTATGTAGAAAGATTTCTTAGCTGTGGGCTGTGCCTGTGGGAATGGAGTGAAATAAACTGAAATGACATTTCTGGGCATGTGTGCCATGAGAAATCCTGGCAAAGGATTCAAACCAAGAAACCCTTGTTAGTTGTTAATTGGAACAAATGTTTTCAACTAATAATTCTGTGGTTCCAGTAAATCTGTTGGCAGTGAAAACTACAACAGCAAATGATTTAACAGTTACAGCATCTCTGCATAGAGCCCCATTAAATGGTGGTTAGAATTTATTGTTACACCCCAAATTGATATTTTGTAAAAAAAATTGATTATTATTATTATTGATAATAATAATAATAATAATAATAAGGGACAGTATACACCTATTCATGTCTTCGTTCAAACCCAAGCGCAATAAAAAGGATTTAAAAAATATATATTCTGCTGCTTTGCTAAATAAAAATGTATATTTATTTTTATTGTTTCGCTAATAGAACACATTTGTAGAAAATGGTTTCCTAAACCCCTCCTCCTCTGTGTACAGGGCAATAATTCTACATAAACAGACTCCATTCCTTCTACCTTTGATAGGCTTTGAGATAAACAGCTCATCATACAGAGGAATTATCTGGGGCTAATCATTTTCTCGTACTCAGTGGCTTAGAACCATGAAGTGACAAAAAGTAAATTTTTTAATTTAATGCAAGAAATAAGCAAAAAGTTACTTTTTAACTAATTAATTAATTAATTAATTAATTAATTAATTATTTAAAACAATAGGCAAAAAGTGAACTGCAAGCCCTATATTATTTTTGATTGTGTGCCCAGCACTTCATATTCAGTGCATGGTATTTGTGCATGTTTTTATTATTACAGCTTACTTAGAGGTACAAATGTCCATTGTGTTAGAGGTATGGGACCTGTAATCCAGAGTGCTCAGGGCCTGGGGAGTTCCTACTAATGGATCTTTCTGTAATTTGGATCGTCATACCTTAGTTCTATTAAAAAATAATTTAAATATTAAATAAACCCAATAGGTCTTTCCTCCAATAAAGAATATTTTAGTTTGTATCAAGCACAAGGTATTGCTTTATTATTACAAAGAAAAAGGACATGACAAGGGGACTCCTCAATTGACCCTTCGCCTTCAGCTATCCAATTGAACCCC
>CM044447.1:74864132-74891200 GCA_024363595.1 Xenopus borealis | reverse complement strand
TTCAAGGGCTTATTCTGTTTTACCAGCTGAGTTTCGGATGTTATAAGGGTTATTTGCTAAATAAGAGCAGGGTCCAAAGTGCAAAAAGTGGGCACAATTCACCATGTATTCTTGCACATCTGTGCATACCCTACATGAGTGGCCACAGGTCTTTGCACTCCAAAATAGAATACAGATACCTGCCACTGCCCCAGCAGGAATTGGGTAAGGGGTGGCACATTGGTGCTTCACCAGTGTTTGATATTTAGACTCAAAAGTTTCGAAGCACGGTGGATGCAAAAGTTATGGAGCCCTCTATGGTCAGGACAGGGCTGCATTACACCCACCAGAGCTGTCCTTTGTAGTTAGCACTGGATTTCAAACCCAAAGATAGGAGCTCCAGACTGCAGTACTTTTTTTTAAATAGAATGTTCAGCATAAATTAATAACAACTTGTTGTTAGAGTTATTTATAAATGTAATTGCTATTGAATGCAGTAAATTTTATAATCCACCCCATGAACATGTAATATGCCAAACAATATTCCCACCCCATATAAAAAGCTACATACCTCAAGATGGTCTCCAAACACAATAACAAGCATCATTGAGGCATCTAGTGTGTTTATCAATATGTAGTAGCTCTGATACTTTGCACATGCAGAAGCTACCATATTGATAAACACACTAGATGCCTCAATGATGCTTGTTCTGGTGCTTGGAGACCACCTCTGAGAAGAGGATGGCTTTGTGTGAGCACAGCTATTTGTCGTTATTATTGACTGCCTAGTAAAGATGAGATTAATAGAAGCGAATGTCTATTTATAAACATTTTTCCTTTAATCCAATGGCATCCCCTAATTTTGCTCTTTTGATGGAACCCTTACATACCACATATTTTAACTCTATATCTGAGTTAATTTCACTTGAGTGAGACTGGATAAAAAGCCCTGTGCCCCCTGTGGATGCTTGTGTGCATATATCCAAGTACATGCTGATTAATAATGTATATATATATACATACATATACATTTCATTTCACAATGGAGCACTAAATATTAAAATCTCTCTACAGCCTGATGAAGATTAAGGGTTTGGTCTTTTTAATATTAGCGGCCTTTCTAATTATAATTTCTAGGAAATAATATTTTTGTACAAATTCGCTAATGCTTTTTTTAAAAGGCATATACTTTGTCAGTTTTCATCGGTTCTGGTTTCCTTTCCCTGTTTTAAAAGAGCATTTCTATTGATACTGTAGGGCGTTTGTGTTTAATGTGGCCAGAAAGAAAATATATATTTTTTAAGGCTATAGAGCCTATTAGGTTCAAATCAGGTACCCAATGGTTGTATATTGTAAGAGCTGACCATACACAGAGATGGGTATATAGCTAGGGAGCCAAACAAGCTGGATCCACATACACACTCATGAGAGGCATTGGTAAACTCACTTCTATCTGGCTAGCTACCTAGTGGGGCACAGAATGGCATTGAAACTGATTTTCTATCCAGGTATAACAACACGGAGAATCCAGGTTCTGCACAAGGACACAAAATGTGTAGATTTTTTGATTTTTTAGAATATTGATTGTTATGTATCCATATTATATATCCATACAGTGTTCATATTGATGGTTCTGTGTTCATTCTGGGTTTTTAACTATTACCACAAACTATTAACACAAGACTGTTCATCGCACATTGTTCAACCTCCCCTATCTTTTTTTCTTCTGATGAAGCTCCCAATGTTGCGAAACGCATCAGGAGGGAATGGCTGACATGAAGTATGAAGACAGGAGGAAGACGATGCCTTGCAGTATAAATATTTACATGTTGGTATTTATTATTGCACAATATTGTATTTATCGCTGTGGTGATTTTGCACTAATAAAGGTTTAAGTGAGGTTCTGTGCATTCAGTTTATATTTGAGAATTTGCTAGGACTGACCTAGAATCAGGGGTAGACAGTGCCCTCTAGTGTAAAAACAAGGTTTTTACACCAATACAATTGCAGAATGAATAAAAAAAAGATAAAAAGTCAAAAGTTGCTACGCAACAAGTTGGCGCTATAGAAATACATGTTAATAATAATAATAATAGAATGCACTTTAACCTTTTTAGTGCCATGGAAAGTAGAATTCTCAGAAACTGCTCTAAAGGAGCATAGTGCCAACATTGTAGAATCTATGGGGGAAATTCACTAAAGCGCAAAGCAGCTAATGCTTGCGCAAATTTGCTTGGGTGACATTATTTCGGAACTTTACCAATTTAGTGCTCTGGCCGGCGTCACTATTCGCTTGTGTCCTTTTGGATTTTTTTTAGCATGCGCGTGCATCTTTTTTTCTCGCATGCGCAGATTTTTTTTTTTTTTGGCACAACGCACAAATCTATTGGGCGCCTAGTCAACCAGGTAGCTAGTTTTTAAGGACCTATTTTCTCAAAGAGTGATCTTAAAAGCTCTTCTGATAAACATGGCCCTAAAAATGATATAGAATAGAAAGCAGTAAAATCTCCAAGTGCAAATAATTATGCAAAGATTTACAACAAAGTGAATGACATGGTGCAAAGTGCAGACCACAATACTTTTGTGCATTTAGCTCCCAGGGTACAGGTCTTTGTGATCCAAGACACAAAGACCTGTCACAGGTGTTAAAGGAACAGTAACCCTAGAAAAATAAAGTGTTTTAAAGGAAAGACAATATAATGTACTGCTCCACTGCACTGGTAAAAACTGTGTGCTTCAGAAAGCGTAGCAATGAGGCAGCCATTTAAGCACAGGGTGCACAGTAGATAACAGATAAGTTCTGAAGAATCATGTTGTATACTACAGAGCTTATCTGCTGTGCCTTTTCTCCTTTCAATAAATGGCTGCCCCCATGTTTACAGCAGCTTGTTTACATAATGCTATCAGTAGCAAACTTTGCACTGTTTGTTTAACCTAAATGAATAATGACTCTGAGTAGTTACTCCAATTAACTTTACATCCTGCACCACCTACTTTAGAAAGCTAGCGGGTGTAGTGTTATGGAAGGTATAAATTCCCTTTAAATGCCAAGGAAGCAAAACCATATTATGCATATTGCATATTAGACATACCATAGTCCTATTTGGTCCAGTAATTCAGCTTATTTAAAATAAGTTGCACTGATTATATGGGCAAACCCATGTGTACAAGAAAGTTTGGCAAGCAGCAGTGTCAGTTGATAACCATGTGTTAATGAGAAGTATCAGTCCACTTGGCAACCCTGTACTTAACCTTATCTGCTAATGGCATTACACATAGTTTCAGGGCAGCACAAGGCGTAGATCACACTAAGAAATGTTGTCTTTTCTGTGCATAGGCCTTGGTAAATGAACTGGTGTGGCTTAAAGTACCGCTGTCTGAATCTGAATAAACAATTGGCTGTAGTGGATTACAAGGAAATGGGGCTTGACAACATGAAATTCAAATATTTCTTTATATATATTTATTATATTTATATTATAATTTATTCTTTATTATATCTTTTATATCACTTGAAGTTGGAGGTATCCATCTTTGACCACTTGACTTTCACTAACAGGTTCTATAGTGGTGAATGCCAAGCGGGTAGAGTCAAGCGGGTAGAGATTGGGGCCACTAACAAAGGTGAGATACATTTTATTATGAGGTATGAGAAAAATAGGGCCCGTTGGTGTGCCTGCTTGGTGCAATTCAGGAGGATGGTGTGGAGGTCTCTTCAGTAGTCCAAAGTGATAATAGGGTTTTATGCTCATTTAACAGATTGGCTTTGTAATACAAAAGACAAGATATTCACTTGTTGTACATTGATATCTAATAAACATTACATAGAATGATTCTTAAAAATGACCACAGCTTTAATGTGTGCTACATTTTATGCTTTATGACAAGTGTTGGGATATTCATTGTTACAACAGAAACTGGTGCGTCTGTAGTTCTTAAAAGGACAGTAACACCAAAAAGTGAAAAAACCTGATGTATATATTTAAGGGTTAACAAAGGTTTAATTATCTATAACCTGCAAATTAAATGATTCATTGTAATAAGTCGTATTATAAAGTTGTTTTTGTGCTGCATATATAAAGGCCAATACTATTATTTGGCCCTTGTTTATCACATACACCTGTTAACTGCTAAGTAAAGTAAGCTGAGGAGCTCTATAGGACCTTACTGCCTCCATCCAAGAAATGTGTTAGACACCTCCACTTAGCTAATAATAGAGTTCCAGACAAATAAATGCATGGCTATACCAGTATTGCACCCATCGCTTCAATGATATCAAGGATAGAAAATAAGGGAGGGGGGGCATTTTCTGCAAACTGATCCTAAGTGGCCTTTTAAGTAGGGCATTTCAGCTACTGCTCTTGGTGCCACTAGTGGGGCAGTCCCATAGTTTGGAAACCACTTCATTAATATAAGGTATTAGAACTGCAGATAAAAATGCTTTATAAGAGCAAGGTTTGTTATATCAAGTGTATATAAAGAGCTTTCATTTTTGGTAGTACTGGTCCTTTTACACTTAAAGGGGAAACTATTGTGAAAATGAAAATTCAATATAAGCTTCAGCATGCTGAAATAAGAAATACAAATCAATTTCTGAATACAATCAATTCAAAATTCTGTACTGTTTCTGAAATAATCAAGTTTATCTTCACTATTCCTCTTTCAGCATCTGTTTCTCCTCATTCTGTCCTCATTCAGGAGTTGGGTGTCAGATAAACGACCCAATATATCTTATAGGGGGCTTCCTTTCCTAGCAGCTGTATTAGAGCTCACTCTATTAAAATCACCAGAAATCTGGTCTCTCTACATGCAGAATTTGTGGAAAAGTTATTTTGTAACGTTCTTTTTATACTGGAATCAGTTATTTGAGTGAGTTGCAATACATCTGCTAGGCTAGGAAAGGGAGTCTGCTCCCGCCATAAGATATATTGGATCATTTATCTGACAACCAACTGCTGCATGAAGACAGAATGAAGAGAAACAGATGCCGAGAGAAGAACAGTGAATATAAACTTGATTATTTCAGAAACAATGCAGAATTTTTAATTGATTGTATTTAGAACGTTTGTTGCATCAGTATGAGGAAGCTTATGTTAAATTTAAATGTTTTGAGATAGTTCCCTTTTAAAGATAACTGGAAAAAAAGTACAAATGCATGAGTTCAGTAGTATGACTTCTAATAGTATTACCCTACTTTTAACCATAAAGCCTTCAAAGTCATTAAGATGTAGCACAAGGTATTGTAAACTGAAACTTTAACAGAACACTGTGATTTTACTCATCCCATGATAGAATTCCATATAATAATAATAATAAAATAAATAAACCCTCAGTGAGACTATTGTCCACCAGCAGAGAGGTTCAGGTTGAGCTCAGGCATTTTACAATACACAATGCTACATCCATACAGTTTACATACATTTCCTTGTAATTATAAATAAATAAATGGCCATAGATATCATCCATGCATAGCCCTGTTGACATTCCCTTTATTATTATTAAAGTCTCTGTACAATAAGATGCCCACAACATAATCCTGAGTGGTATCCAGCTGAAGATCCGTTCCTTAAAACACAGTCCTGTGCTTTCCATGTTGATCACTCTGATGTGGACTTCTTTAAATAAGCAATCAGATCTAAGCGCTCATTCTTCTTTTTAATGCCAGCAAAAATCATTTTGGTTCCTGGAATATACTTCTTTGGGTTTTCCAAATATTCTAACAGGGTATCTTCTCCCCAGACAATGCCTAGAAGAAATTAAGAATACAGTAGAATAGTTATATTTATTTTTCAGGGGATATGTTACAGCCAAGACACCTACAGCAAAAAGGTTGTTTCCACCCCCGATGGTGTAGTCTAACATAGTCTGAAACCCAGACGGTATTTTTTTGAAGGAGAAAACAAAAATAGGTGCCCTTTAATGATCAGATAATAGAATTATCTGCAAACCATTATTACTTCTCATAGATTTTTGAAATAGTAAATCATCATCATCATCATCAAGGAAGTTGGAACGCATTGATAAAATCAGAAATGTAAGGTCATTGCAGTTAGGCCTCCAAATATAGGCAATTGCCAAACCCCACCTGAATATACAAATGGCTGTTGTGGGTCAAGAGGAAAGGGTTTGGAAAACATGAAATTCTAAACCTTATTTATGACCAAATTTCAATATATATCACTTGAAATTCATCTCTTTCCCAATAAGCCTACTTATAACACAGTGGGTTGGAGGTCTCCAACTGCCACTAACCATGCTGTACAACTTTATCAAGCGATATGGGGAGGGCCTGATTGGTGTGCCTAGATAGCATGGTTCTGGAGAGGCTGACTAACAAGATACAGTTTTGTTAGTCCCAGTAGGCTTGCTTTTAGTGTAGTCTCTACATTACCTTTGCTTTTATTTGCATCAGTGTAAGAATATCCTGGAGCTTGTCCAGTTTTACGGCCGAAGAGACCCCATAAGTTTGGCCCAGTCTTGTGTTTTCCGGTCTTTTCAACTGTGTGGCACTGTGCGCACTTCTGGATAAAGATCTTCTTTCCCTTTTCAGCATCCCCCATTTTGTATCCTAATACATATATGTGGAAAATAAACCAAATCCTGTTATTGCAAGCATACAGAATTTCAAGGCACACATCAGTCATTTCCCATAGTACTGGACCAGTCTGCAGTGGGTCACAAGCAGAACATACTTCACCATGTTGGGGATTGTTACAGCATTGGGGTTTTTTGGTCAAGTAGGTCTCTCTGACCTACAGCAATATAATAATGCTGTTTAAATGACCAGAGGCATGCTATTAGAGTCCTTACCATGGGGCCAATCTAAATACTGTATAATCCACTGGGTAATCGGGCGATGAGCAAGGCAGGAAGGACCAATGTGCTGGACTAAATGCAGTTTAAAGCAATAACTGTTTTAGCTATTCCTAAAAAATGTACATTGTTTTAGCTCCAATTTCAGGCCCTTGTATATTTCAACATAAATATGTGCTGCTGCACTATATGTGTCAGTATTTTCTGCCTTGAACTGTTGCTAGTGCACAAAGAAACCCTACTGCAATAACCTTTAGATACTAGGAGCATAAGGCACTATATACTAGCATACAGTCATGCGTTACATAGGTACCCAGGGTAACTTCTCAGCAACTGAAAGCCTGTCTCACATGAGTCATGTCAATGAGTCTACCATCAGGAGAACACAGAACAGCAATGGTGTGTACAGTATGTCTGTGTAGCAAGGAGAAAGACACGGCTCTCTCCCAAAAATATTGCTGATCATCTCCAGTTTGATAAAGATCGTGTGGACAAACCAGAAGGAACTGGAAGAACGTTTATGGATGAATTAAGCCAAACTTTTTGGCTTAAATGAAGAGCGTTACATTTAAAGAAAGACACTGCATTCCAGCATTACAGCCTTATCCCATCTGTGAAACATGGTGGTGGGAATGTTCTGGTTTGGGCCTGTTTGGCTGCATCTGAGCCTGGATGGCATGCCAGCATTGATGGAACAATGGATTCTGAGCGATACCAGAGAATTCTAAAGGAACTTGTTCTCAAGAGATAGTGGGTCATGCAGCAAGACAATGATCCTAAATGCACAAGTCGTTCTACCAAACAATGGTTAAATAAAAATAAAGTGAATGTTCTGGAATGGCCATGTCCCTCCCAGCACTTTAGGAGGGAACTGCTTTCTGGCAGGCTGTTGTTTTTCCTTCTCAATGTAACTGAATAGAATGCAGTGGGACATGGGTTTTAATATTGAGTGCTGTTCTTAGATCTACCAGGCAGCTGTTATCTTGTGTTAGGGAGCTGTTATCTGGTTACCTTCCCATTGTTCTGTTGTTAGGCTGCTGGGGGGGGGAGGGAGGGGTGATATCACTCCAACTTGCAGTACAGCAGTAAAGAGTGATTGAAGTTTATCAGAGCACAAGTCACATGACTTGGGGCAGCTGGGAAATTTACAATATGTCTAGTTCCATGTCAGATTTCAAAATGAAATATTACAAAATCTGTTTGCTCTTTTGAGAAATGGATTTCAGTTCAGAATTCTGCTGGAACAACACTAGTAACCTTTTTTCCCATTACAGTATCCCTTTAAGCTTTAGTCCTTCTAGCCTTACTGTACATAAAATAAAGTGTATATGCTATGCATTCAGCTCACGTTTCATTTCTGTGCAACACCATAAATAATTCACTTTTTACAAAAGTTAAGAGCATGGGAATACATATTGATATATGGAGCACATCTCTTATCTTATTTCTCTATCCATGCCATGAAGAAAACTGGCTAAAGGTCATTTATAAAGGTGGTATTCTGAACTCATACAAGCTTACTTGTTCTCCAAGATATCTTGGGCATTGCAGGTCTGCCATTTGCACTCACACTATGCTATTTTTATGCTTCTAATCTGGCGTTGTGTTCTCAGCTCAGTTTTACAATGTGCTTGGCCCTCTCTTATGCAGCCATATGTAGACTTGAGAGCAACACCAATGCATAAACTATTTATGTATGGACACCATTGCCACCCGCAAGGGAAAGACTAGAAGCTCCAATATGAGACACATACCAGCACAATAGATGGGAGCCACCATTCAGCATGGGAGGAAAATGGTTCGCTGCTGATTCTAAGAGCCATGTTATTGCACCTATTGTATACTGGAAACTGTGATCTAGAAAAGCTTATTAATAAACCATAAACCTTGTTATGGTGAGGAACTGCTTCTATAAAGATTAAAAGGATCTTCTCTGCAGGACAAATCCAATGCTAAATCACTAGGCAATACATGAACTCGGTTACTCTGAGGGATAATTAGAGGAGCATCATTTTATGGGTTCATGTTTCTACAAGACTTTGCTAAGAATTGGATCACAAATACCACCTGGTTTCAGTGCAAGGCCACATCGAAAGCACCACCAAATACTCCAAAGTGTCAAGATACTGTCTGTTTCTTCCCATGCAAGAGTTCATTAAAAAATTTAATTAATTAAAGGGAAACCGTCATGGGAAAACATGTTTTTTTTTAAATGCATCAGTTAATACTGCTGCTCCAGTAGACTTCTGCACTGAAATTCATTTCTCAAAAGAGCAAACAGATTTTTTTATATTCAGTTTTGAAATCTGACATGGGGCTAGCCATTTTGTCAGTTTCCCAGCTGCCCCTGGTCATGCGACTTGTGTCAGCACTTGAGGAGGGAACTGCATTCTGGCAGGCTGTTGTTTTTCCTTCTCAATGTAACTGAATAGTACACAGTGGGACATGGGTTTTTACTATTGAGTGCTGTTCTTAGATCTACCAGACAGCTGTTATCTTGTGTTAGAGAGCTGTTATCTGGTTACCTTCCCATTGTTTTGTTGTTAGGCTGCTGGGTGGGGGAAAGGGAGGGGGTGATATCACTCCAACTTGCAGTACAGCAGTAAAGAGTGATTGAAGTTTATCAGAGCACAAGTCACATGACCAGGGGCAGCTGGGAAATTGACAAAATGTCTAGCCCCATGTCAGATTGGTGGAGGCCTTAGGCTGAGCGCAGGGAGCGCAGGTAAAAACGCCTGTGTGTAAGGGCCCTAAAGCAGCGCTGGGAAGGTAGACAACCCTGTAAACCAGTGATCCCCAACCAGTAGCTCGCGAGCAACATGTTGCTCTTCAACCCCTTGGATGTTGCTCCCAGTGGCCTCAAAGCAGGTGCTTATTTTTGAATTACTGGCTTAGAGGCAAGTTTTGGTTGTATAAAAAACAGATGTCCTGCCAAACATTCTCTCTTGTAGGCTGCCAGTCCATATAGGGGTTACCAAAAAGCCAATCAGAGCTCTTATTTGACATCCCCATGGACTTTTTCATGCTTGTGTTGCTCTCCAACTCTTTTTTAAATTTAAATGTGGCTCACGAGCAAAAAAGGTTGGGGACCCCTGCTGTAAACGGTTCAAAATTGATTCCTTTAGTGGATACATTTCTTATCTTTGTCCCTGCTGAGCAGAATCTCTGGGTTTCATTACAGGTAGCTGTTAGGATTGATACAATAGTTGCTAATACGCCAGAGATGAGTAATGTATCAACTAAACAAACTGTAACATTTTAGAGTCTGTGTCTGACAAACACCAAAGAGAGGAACATTAAAGGGGGTTGTTCACCTTTGCGTTAACTTTTAGAATAATGAAGAGAGTGATATTCTGAGACAATTTGCAATTGGTTTTCATTTTTTATTGTTTGTGGTTTTATAGTTATTTAGCTTTTTATTCAGCAGCTCTCTATTTTGCAGTGTAAGCAATTTGGTTTCTAGGGAACAAATTACCCTAGCAACCCTGCATTGATTTGAATAAGAGACTGGGATATGAATAGGAGAGGGACTGAATAGAATGATCAGTAATAAAAAGTGGCAATAACAATACATGTGTAGCCTTACAGAGCATTTGTTTTTAGATGGTGTCAGTGACCCCCATTTGAAAGCTGCAAAGAAACAGAAGAAAATTGCAAATGATTAAAAAACTATGAAAAATAAATAATGAAGACCGATTGAAAAGGTTCTTAGAATTGGCCCTTCTACAATATACTAAAAGTTAACTTGAAGGTGAACCACCCCTTTAAACTTTTAATGAAAAGTAATCGAAAAAAAGTCTTTATTTCTGGAGAACAATCTGAAAACAACTGAACTGAAAAAAGTGTTTGAAAGGTGAAATAACCCTTTAACGATTAAAAAAGCAGTTGTTTTTTCATTTGATAACACTTATACATTGCAATACAATGAGTAATATGAGAGAAGCACTCTTCTGTTTCAAACTCTGCCTGTTATACTGTGTCTGTACAGTGCCCAACAGGTGCCTGGCAGGCAGCTGGCATGTAGGTATCAATATACCTGCAAAAGGAATGTTGGCAAAGTGACAGCCTATTGTGAATGCTGTGCCACGAGCATATAAAGGAACACAATGTAGGTCAAGCTGTTCTCATGTAATGCGGGTTCACTCTTGGCCACTGTAAGAATAAATTGGAAATGAAATTATTTAGCTCTTTGTTCAGAAGCTCTCCAGTTTGGAATTTCGTTGCTAGGGTCCAATTTTCCTTTGTAACCAGGAAGTGTTTTAAATGATATACTGAAAGCTGAATAAGAGAGTTTGAATAGGAGAATGTTACTAAAACTGAAAAAAACATAATGATTTTCCTCACCTCACTGAGCACAATTATTAACAAAGAGACTTTTTTTGGCTTTTGTTGTCCTTTAAGTTACAGATGGCCAGTGCTGTATCTGAATGAATATATTACCTTTACATAGGCTTCCAGTGTAGACATTTAAAAGACACCAAAAGAAAACATGCCCATTTTCATAGCCATGTAAAATAACAGACAAGCAGCTAACAGCTGAAATAAAGTAAATTTATCTAGGCAAGTATGATGATTAATCAGTTAGTTGCATTATTTTCATCATGGGATTTCTTTGTATAATGAAAGGAGATGCCCTATGTGAAAAATAAGAATGTGCCAGTGCATTATACTCTTTTATATATATATATAAAAAAAAATAGAAGGAATGTGATTTTTTTTCAGCAAAAAACGTGTCCATCTCTTCTCTGCTGCCTCCTTTCCCAGGCTGTGCTGGGGAGCTGGTGGCACTCAGCACACTGTACTGTAGAACCAATCAGTGGCTAGGCTGATTTGACAGGGAACTGAAGCCTGTCTTTGTGTGTGTGACTGCAGGGCCATGATGATTGGTCCTACCGTGACAGAGATGGTTAGGACACACCCACTCAGACAGTGACTGTTGCAGATCAATAGAGAGCTGCAATAAAGGGGCCATTTTTGAGGAGGATAATCTTTTTTAAGCCCAAAGTAAAACTGGCAAATAAATTATTCATAATTTCCTACATGATTCGATTATTTTTACTTCTGTTATAGGTCTCCTTTAAAGAATATGTAATTCAAAGCGATTTTCAAAAATATTAATTACATCATTTTCAGTGCTTTTATAGTGATATGTAAACACTGCGATTGAAAGCAGTACATACAGTATTTGGTTAGCCTTTATTGGTGGTCTGGTTCTGACTCTTGAAACAACTTAGCAGAAATGAACTCCTCTTGAGATGGTTCATCAGCTAATCAGCTACATTGTTTCAGAAGCCAGAACGATGAGATGCTGCTTGAAATAGTAATCAGTTTAACAAATGTATTCAAAAGCCATGTCAACTGTAAATAAATGAATGCCACTGCCCCTGTCAACCCAAAGCCAGACTGATATCTGGACCATCTACTTTACATTTGTCTCTCGTATTGGTAGGGTTGCCACCTGGCCAGTATTTTTGATTGTTGATCCCAATGTTATTGATAGTAAAAAAAAGATAAATATATAGGAAGGCCGGTATTTTTTTCCTGAAAGGTGGCAATCTTACATATTGGTCATAATTCAAATAACAGAAAGAGGATTTTCACATTCACAATATAAATAATTGTCCCCCCTATACTACTCCATTTGCCCCAACCAAATGTATTTACTGTGCCCCTTTGGTACAAGGGAAGTAAACCGCTCAAGCTGCTGACCCCATCTAAAAGCAAATGTTCTGTAAGGCTACACCTTTATTATTACTACTACTTTTTCATCGATCAATCTTACTAGTCTTATTCCAGTCTCTTATTCATATCAATGCATGGTTGCTAGAGTAATTGTGACCCTAACTACTAGATTGTTTAATGCAAATGAAGAACTGCTGAATTACAAAGCTAAATAACTCAAAAACTTTAAATAATAAAAAATGAAAACCGATCGCAAATTGCTTCAGAATATCACTCTCAACATCATGAGAAATGTTAACTCAAAGGTGTACAACCCCTTTAATGCTGCTGTGTCTGTTGTCCCCAGAAGGTCATAGCACATGCCAATACTTAGTCACAAGAGGCTGTGCAGCAGCAGAGGCCAAAATTAAACGGCTACCCGGGTGCCCTCAGCGCCAAGTGATGAGAGTTGCAGTATTCCAGGAATTGGGTTCGACACCTACTACAACCCTACCTCCCACGACTCCCTTTTACCATCTCAATTAGACCCTTTTAACGTCAGTTCCTGACCCTTCCCCTTTTGACTCCAATTGTAATATCTCACCGGATAATTTCTCTCACGGGTCACCAGGCAGCGATCACCCACTCACAGACAGCGTTACGGCTCCCAGCGCCGCCTCTGCGCCTGACTCTCACCAGCCCGTCACGCCTGAGCAACCAGCGAGGGCTGACGTCACTCTTGCAGGAACTGTTCCAAGCACCACCCCGTGCGTCCACAACTACCCAATCACATTCCTAACTTCACATACTCTTAAAATGGATTGGTACGATCTATTGTAGGGGCGGTTCTTGTTGAAACGTTCCCTTAAACAGACAATACGTCGACTTGGTTACTAGGCGCTTATGTTATCAGCTTGTTTTAGGTTCTGCCTCCACATATAAGCGTGTGAGGGTGCTGCCATACATTTACATATATGATGGTAAAGTTGAACTTGTGACCATTACTCTATTCATATTATTCCTTTCAGGAGTAGTCTACCTCTGACCGAATACTATAACACAAATTCCAGGACACCCTAGGTGGGTCTTACAGAGGACGCTGGGATTTATATGACATCATTATAGCTTAAAAGAACAGTAATGCCAAAATATATTTTAAAGGAATGCTGTATTGCTGGCTGCGCTGCATTGGTGAAACTGGTGTGTTAGCTATAGAAACACAGCTGTACTTTATATAAACAAGCTGCTGTTTAGTCATGGGTAAGGTTGCCACCTTTTCTGGTAAAAAAATACCGGCCCTCCTATATATTTACCTCTTCTCCCTATTAATAACATAAAGGATCATCAGACGGAGTTGTGTCTTTTGCTTCCACACTTCTTTCTGTTACAGTTAGAGTTGTAGTATTTCTGGTCAGGTGATCTCTGAGGCAGCACACAGACCCCCTTCTCCTTTTTCAGCTTTAAATGGCTCCCCTCATGGTTACACAGCAGCTTGTTTGTATAAACTATAGTATATAGAGTGTCTGAAGCAAGCACACCAGTTTTACCAATGCAGCGCAGCAATATATTAGCTTCTCATTCTTTAAATACACTTTCATTTTTTGGCATCATTGTTCTTATAAAGCTGCTGCCCGAGGCCTTCATTTCTCGATTCAACACTCAACACTCACACCAGAATTACTAGAGGGGTCGTTTAAAATGATCGAAGTATTCAGTTGCCTTGTATTTTCCAGGGCTTTTCCATAGAATTTCAGCATCCCTGTGTCCACACATTGTGCCTTGCCCTGTGCAATTGCATGTGATGTGCCATAATGAGCACTAATTACCTTTCAATTTTCCATGGCTCGTGTTTACAGAATGGAGACAGTACTAATGCAAGGGGAATTAATGGAATTAGTACACAATTCAGCTATTAACATCTACCACCATATCTAGGTTGGCAGACAATACAGGGTTCCCTAGCATCAACACCTACACTTGCATATTATTCATTAGAGAATACTTAACTGGTGAATTGGTGCTCCCTGTGTGTACTTGTACATGGAACGAGCATGTAAAATTACGGTGTTAATGTTCAGGCAGTTTTGCTGCCTTTTCATGCATTTCATCCAGTTGTAGTTGCAGTCACAAATTAGCTCTTATGTGTATAGGAATGAAGGCTGAAAGAATCTGATTCCAAGTGCTCATAGATTCTAAATCACTTTAATAGTTGGTAAACTTTTATCCATAAACCTTGTAGTATTTTAAAAGAAATGTGTTTATTTAATCTTGCCTTTTCCCAACATGTTTCCACGTCCTTTACAGATAAATTCTCCAATTTGTTAAAATCTCATCATATTTTGTCTCCCTAGATGTGAATTTTTTTCAGACATGAAAAGAGTAAATTTTTTTCGTGTCAAACCCTCAATCCGTTAGATATCCTCCACAATTTTATGCAGTTACACACAGATAGTACCACCCACCCCCAAGCCCCACCCCATATCTCCCCATCCCACAGTAAAATGGCCACACAGACATCAGAGCTAATACAGTAAACCCCCCTAAGTTATAAAAAGCCATTGGTGATCACCTCCCTGAAATTAAAAAAAATATTGGTGGCTTGCTCCTCCCCCCACAAGTTATAAAAAAGCTATTGGTGGCCAGCTTTCCCCCAACATGTTATAAAAAGCCACTGGTGGCCAGGACCTCCCTTCAAGTTTAAAAAAAAATGACCAACTTCCAACCAGCATGTTATAAAAAGCCATTTGGCATCAGCCCCCCCGCCATGACACAAAAACCTATGGGGCCTAGGACAACTGTGCCCCCCTGATGGTGGCACTGTCTGTAGCTCACTCCTTTTTGGAGAAATATTGGTTATTCTGCCTGTGTTATGTCATGCATAATGGGCCAGATGAAAAGTACATCATCATTAATTTGAATACAGAGGTCCTTGCTACATAATTGCATTGCATAGCAAGCAGGGGAGAATCACACTGACCTGTACAGAAAGGCAATTGCCAGGTCTGGACTGAGAATCCAAATAGGCCCTGGCATTTCAGGTACACAGAGGTCCAAACAAACCCCCCCAGCCCAATAAATAATGACTGTCTATGCCATTATGGAGGTCCCCAACCTTTTCAACCCGTGAGCCACATTCAATTGTAAAAAGAGTAAGAATAAAGTCCCTAGGGGATGCCAAATAAGAGCTGTGATGGGCTATTTGCTAGCCCCTATGTGACAGGCAGTCTAAAGGAGGCTTTTTAGGCAGTACAGATGGTTTTTATGCAACCAAAACTTGCCCCGTGCCAAGAATTCAGCAATAAGCACCTGCTTTGAAGCTGCTGGGAGCAAGAGCCAAGTGGTTGGTGAGCAACATGTAGCTCACGGGTCACTGGTTGGGTACCACTGGTCTACAGTATCTGTGGTTTCTGGCAAATGTCAGAGGGGCTCTCTGACATTTGCCAGAAACCACAGATTTCCAGTTCGGGCTTCACAACTGCTAAATCCTACAAATTCTAATAGTGTTTAGTGTAATAAAGATGTCCCAATATGTAGTTTTGTAGAATAGTGCTGACCTGTTACACTATGTTTTTATTTGTGCTGGGCAAAAAGACCAGAACCACCAGGAATTTAGCATGTGCAGCCAACATGACTTTTCAGTCCAAGCTCGGAACGTTTCAGTTCCTGTTGGGAATTTCGTCAAGTTCTTGGCAAGCTCTCGTGAATACATGTGAACACAGTAGACCCACAATTTACCCATAAATACAGCACTGCCTGTAGGAGTAAGGCAGACACATACAGTAAATGTCTCCTATCCAGGCCTGAACTGGGTTCTGGCAGATGCCAGAGGGGCTGCTGTAAATTGCCATAGGCAATCACTATTTATTGGGCTGGTGGGGGGCTGTTTGGGCCTTTGTGTACTTGAAATGCCAGGGAATATTTTGAATCAGATTCAAAAGCAAACAGTTATGACCCATGTGCCCCCCCAAAGTCTCTGATTGGTTACTGCCTGGTAACCAATCAGTGGAAGGCAAGAGAGCTGCAAAGCAGGAAGAAGTTTTCTGGCTATTATGTTAGACATCCAGTCACTCCAGCCTTTATACATTACATTTTTGGCTAATTAACTATATTACAATAATTTTTTGTGGAGCTTACCTAGTCATCCAGTTTTTATTTATACACTGAAGTGTTCCTTTAAGGAGCACTAAGGGGATGCATGGTGCAAAGGTGCCCTGTACTTATCGCTTATAGTATGTTGGAGGTATGCACCAGAAGCAGGGACTTTTGAATGCAAAAGGAAAACAGCACCCCTCCTCCTCTAACACTTGAATCTTGGGGGTAATTATAGAATTCCTCATGTGTGGTAAATTAAGGTACTCACAAGGCAAAAAGAAGTTACTTAGGCACATAACACCAACGATTGTATGGAAGCAGTCCCAAAGGCCCCTTACATAGGTCTAACTAGACCATTCATGTAGTATAGTGCTCATAAAAAAATCATAAAAGGTAAATAGTATAGTATATAGTAAATAATGTTTATTTAAAATCATCATAATTTGACCATTTGACTGCTGACATAGTCAGCGTTATAGATTTAATGAAGCTGGGGGATAATGCTTAGCAGGACCAAAGATAATGCTGTGTGGTATTGCCTCTTTCCAGCTCCATCCGACTTTAATTTGTGGCCACTGGGCAGTCGGCAGTAGGGTGGTGGCAGCTACTGATTTGGGTTCCTCACATTGTGCCTCTAAAGTTTGTTTACAAAGTTCTTTTCTTACAGAATAGTTCTTGGAGACAGGAGAAGGTGAAACATAAAACTTCAATATTAAAACTAACCGGAAAAGAATGCTACATTTATGCAACATACTTCAACTGCCATGTTCTGTTGTAGGATGAAATTTCACCAATCTGAAAAGTGAAAAGTCTCTAAACTTTGCATACTCTAAACAGATTTCACAATTTCCTTAGAAGAGACTGACAGTGCAGTTTTATTAATTTATCACTTCCCCAAACCACATGTTGATTTTATCACTAAGGCAAAATTTGCTCTGACTGGTGTGTGTGTGGGTGGAGCATAATCAGGGTCTATACTATATTATGGAATATCATAGATTATCTTCTTTGCGTCTGTGAACCCATCTGAACTGGTAAGACTAAAATATTTTTGTTTTGTTTGTTTTTTTTTTATCCCTATTAAAATTAGAAGGATATTTTTAAGTGTCAGTGAAAGTGTTTTTCAGCTTTAAACTACTAACTTTGTAATAAAGTATATAAAGTTCCTCAGTGCAAATTTCAATTTAATTTCCATAACACAGATGCACACTAAAGTCAGATTCATATGGATCCAACTAAACAGTATGTTTTCAGACTGTAGTAGCATGTTACACAATCACAGTGGCAATATATATTAATAGTACCGTAGTTGCAGTCAAACTCAAGTATCTCCTAATAAGGCCAACATTCTAAAGGTTGCAAAATATTGACCTTTCAATGTCAATAATTTATCTTTGATAAAAAATACTGGTAGCAATGATCATTTTTGAGGCTAGAAAAACACCTGTGAGGAGTCAGTCATATATGATGAAGCACGGCCACCCACCAAGGTGCCATTCTAGAATGTTGTAGTCCATCAAGTTTCATTGAAATGGTATATAAGATATGCCTCAGAAATGATCTCTGAAAATCATTTTGGTTCATCATTGATGACTCTTTCAGGCAGAAGATGTTTGTGCACAGTCTGGTGGTTCTGCCCTTGCTCATTATTGAAGGAAGCTCTGCTGGGTGTGGTGAGTATTTGTCATCATCTAAAGACAATGAGAATCCCTCTGGATTTTGAGTAAAAACTTGCACAGAGTTGGTTAAAAGACGATAAATCTGTTGGCTATAATAGTTACAGGGGCATCTATGGCTGGTGTAGTCCAATCACAAATAAGCACATATTAACTATATTTTGCATATGCAACAGCAACATATCAACTTGGGGCTCTGCCCCCCAGCAAAAAAAGGGGGTCCAGCACTCCTGGTACCCAGGTACACCATGCCCCCCAGCCTACTCATGTGTGTTCCTGCCCAAAAGCAGTGGGTGAGCAAATATTCTTTATGTAGGGTGACTATAGAGGAAGCTGACCCTGTGACTGTGGGGTCTGCTTGCTCTATAGTTATGTCACTGAGAGTAGCCAAGGTGAGTTTGCTTTCCAGTAGTAGTCATACAAAAGGCTTGTTACAAACTCACTTGAAAAAAAATATTCTATCCAGACTTACAGGAATTATTCAGTGTAAAAATAAAAACTGGGTAAATGGATAGGCTGTGCAAAGTAAAAAAAATGTTTTCAATATAGTTAGTTATCCAAAAATGAACAAAAGGAGAAAAGAAAGAAATGACCCACAGAACTGCACCGTCCCATCTATCGTATCCGAAAACTCGATGGTGGTATTTAGGATAAAACGTAACTTTTAACAAAATATATTAAAACAAAAGGTCCGTACTAAATAACAAGATTAAAACCAAGGTAAAGGCAGGGGGCCGGACTGACCGAAAGTAGCGGGTTAGTCACTAAAATGTAGCGTATGGTTCCAGAATAGTTGCTAATTCAGCCCCAATGATGAAGACCTCCCCTTCACCCGCCAGCATTACCCTCCCTTCCAACAATGTGGTTAGGGTCACTTGGTAGCGTATAGTCATGGGCGAATCTGGGGCGTTTCACTTCGCTGATAAATTCGCGAAAATGTCAAAATTGGAAAATTCACGAAAAATTTGTGAAATTTTACAGTTTTCACTATAAATTCGTGAATTTCAAGCAATTTCACTATAAATTCATGAATTTTGAACTATGTCACAAAATTAGTGAAATTCAAACGTTTTCACTATAAATCCGTGAATTTCGAATGTTTTCACGAATAATGTGTGAAAATTGGAAATTGATGCCTGCGAATTTTCTCTGGCAAATTTTCATGGCCATTTCGCGAATTTATTCGCCGGCGGCGAATAAATTCGCCCATCACTAGTAGCGTATAAATGTCCAGATGCCTGGCGAAATGCACGTTGGCGCATTTTGTCTCTGGTTAGGCAGGGATACGTGCTAGTACAGATATACAAGCAGCTTCTGGGACCCTTGGATAGGAAGGGTGTTCTCAGGGGATGCAGGCATTAGTTGGTGATCCGGGTATCCAGCGGTTGCTATCTCTTTCAGTGCCTGAGGCACACCATAGTCACTAGTCAGATAGTCTTGGTGCCTGAGGCACAAGTCAGATAGCTCAGCCGATAGCATTGGTGTTTAGGCACAAATCAGACAGATACGATAGATGGGACGGTCCAGTTCTATGGGTCATTTCTTACTTTTCTCCTTTTTGTGATGTATATCATTTATCTATTTGACCCTGCACACCCTCTTCATATACCTTTTTTCAGATGTTATTTTGTTGCTTTTTCCAAAGCGATCCTCCAAATGACTTCCTAGTTGGACTCTTCAACAGTTAATTGGAGTAGCCATCTCCACCATAGTAACATGAAACAAACAGGAGAGTCTTCAAATGTAATGTAGTTTTTATTAGCGCACTACATGTTTCTGACCCCTGTGGTCCTTCCTCTGGTGCAAGTTTGTGGCCCCCCTTCAAGTCACTGACTAACTGAGAGTTAGAGAGCTGCAAAGCAGGAAGTAGTGTTCTGTTATGTTAGACATACAGTCACTCCAGCCTTTATACATTACAGTTTTGGATAGCTAACTATATAAGAATTTTTTTTTTTTTGTGCACGCTATCTATTTACTCAGTTTTTACTTTTACACTGAACTTTTCTTTAAATACCCCTTATTCAGAAGACTGTATATCAGTAGGTAACATGCAATACATTGGTCAAAACAAAGAAAATAGTTCAGAACAAAGTTCCAGGAAAACTGTTTAAAGTGACGTTTCAAACTAATAGATCAGATGGACTTCCTTGAACATAGACAGGTACCAACCTATACCTCTGTGAAGTTATATTTAGAGTTAATTGTGTACCCTATATATACTAAAAAGAGAATATATTACTAAATGATTACTTGTGCAATGGAAATGTTTCCTTAGGCCACAGCTCCCTTATTCAAAAGAAATTAAAGATCCTCAGTCTTCTGGCAAGTTGGGAAGATGATAAATCATACATTGCAAATCCCTTGTGGTCCCAAAACCCCAGAGGAGACAATGGCATATACAGGAGCTGTATGGAAATCAGGAAATTGAACAATAATGCTGAAGGTGAGTGATATTCTCACCCCACATTTCCAACTCATTTATAATAATGGTTCTATTTACCCTTGCCCTTCCATTGCAGGGTTTCAACAACTCAACACATTAAAGTGGACCCGTCACCATAAAAAAATATTCAAAATCATATTTTATCACATTAGTCAAGCAAAATGAGCATTAATTACACTATATAAATTATTTTAATCTTGTTTTCTTCAGTCTGGGAATTCATAATTATAGCAAGCACACAGGAGCCATTTTGTGGACACTGTTATTAAGTCAAGCCTTGTATCATCTCAGAATCTTGTTTGTGCACCAGAATGGGGGACCCAATGTCTATCCCCATGTCCTGGCTACACAATTAAATGTTTAAGAGAACTGGGGGAATTTGTGGGGAGCAGTGGCATCTAGGAAGTGCTGAATGGAAAGTGAAAGTAATTATCTGCCCCCCCTCTATGTCTAAGGCATAGAGGAGTGGCAGACAATATTTGATTGACATCTGAGATTTTTAAATGAGCTTAAAACAGCTATGAATGCTTTAATAAAAATTTTAAATTGGATTTCATGTTTAATTTGAAAAGGACTTTTATTATACAGATTTTTGTGTCTGGGTGACGGGTCCACTTTAAAATAGCCTCATGACCTAAGATGTGGAGGCCTATTAATCAACAGTCTTGTTTTAGTTGTTTTATAGGTTTTTGAAACCATGACTATACTCACTTTCTCTAAAACCATGAATGTCTTTAAATGTATTAAGAGATCCAAATAAAAAAAGTAGGAATGTAAAATAACACTGAATGATATGCTAAAAAATATGAATACCTCGATAACCTCAAAAACTGTGAATTTTTCGGACAATTCCTAGCCAAACAAAAATCGTAAAATATAATTAAATAAATAACTAATTGATTAAAAAAGGTCCAACAGGATCAGCGCAGTGCCCACTGACTTCAATAGGGCTTTGACAACTTTTACCTGGCAAAGTTTTTGGTAGTGGTTTTTGTAGTTTTTCATTTTAATAAATCTTGAATTTTTAGAGCTTTTAAAAAAAATAGGAAAACAACAAATTTTTGGAGATTTGTGGAAAAAATTAAAAGTCTATTGTTAGTAAATCGGCCCCTTAGACTTAAGTGTCAATACGTCAGCATCAAGTTATTAGAATTTTTCTTCCATTTGTATGACCTTTTTAATGAAAGGTAACAATTTCAGGTCACCCATTCCTTTCAGGTCTATCATTTTGTCAGGAAACCCTATACAAGATTACTGAATATTTAAAATATTACTAGGTCATCCTACCCACCTATAGCTAAATATCTATGGCAGCAAATAATCACCGAAACTCTCACATATACTCTTGTATTCTATCTTTTTTTTTTTTTTAACACGTCGATCTTGAAAAATGCAAGATATATGTATGTAATGCTATTAAAAGGAGAGTCAAGTGATATCCCTTCTTGCCACCGCTGTTGTACAGTTAGAACAGATGAACCCTTGCTACATTATTGCTGGAAAGGCAAATATGCTGTGCTAGTAGATATGTTGGAATAAAGTGGGCACCAATGGTTCTTCACCATGAGCAGTGCATTTATTAAACATCGAAATAAAGAATAAGAGGCACTTCCTTTGTAGAAATGGGGCACTTAGTTATAAAGGATGTGATAGGTATATGGTATAGATGCAATATACTGAAAAATACTCTCCCCAACTTTGCCAAAAATATTGCAAAACAATATCCACAGTACAATGGTAATACCTCCCTCCGTAAGGGTATAGGCTAACTTCATGAGACTTCCTACAAAAATTTTATTATATACTTGCTTATGACTGTACATGGAAAAACTTCCTCCAGGTCAAATACATTTCATACATTCAGCTTGTTTGGCTTATTAGGTGTTATTAACCCTATATAAAGGGTGAAGCTGAGATCTTGTTAGATAAACTGTATATAGTGAATAAAGTACCCCCACTTATAAGTTACTGAAGAGTTCCATGACCATATTATTTTATTAAGGTCATGAAACTCCGAGGTGAATTCTAATATCCTCATATTTAGCAACAGAGGGTACTTTATTTATTATAATACACAAGGTTCATTGAGTCATGTGACAGAAATAACATCACTAAGCTCTGATTTATAACCATGACATCACTAAGCACCGTTTATAATTTATAGGATATTCATGGCTCTATATAATTATCTCTAATAATAATTATTATTACAGATGGAATCTATACACTGAGAACTGGAGGTGGGATCTACTACCAGACATTCTGTGACATGACAACTGATGGTGGAGGCTGGACCTTGGTGGCCAGTATCCATGAGAATAACATGTTTGGCAAGTGCACAGTTGGTGACCGATGGACCAGTCAACAGGGAAACAACCCCAACTACCCAGCAGGAGATGGTAACTGGGCAAACTATGCCACGTTTGGGTTACCTGATGGAGCTACCAGTGATGACTACAAGGTACACAATAGAATGTGCAGAGAGCAAAGTGCAGTTTTGAGTACAATAATCATGTTTTCCCAACAATGCCACACCTCCTCAGAATTCTGGTGTTACTGTTGACACAAATGGCCCATACACATGCTGCAATTGCTTCTGATTTGCCAAAATGGATGCAACTGCATCTGTGCTTCATTGCAAACTACTGTTGCACAAAGTATATTCAACTATATACAGTAGAACCTCCATTTTACGTTTTTCAGGGGACCAGGAAAAAATTATGTAAAATCAGGGAAGATGTAAAATCAGGGAAATGTGTTAAAGTAACTTTTTCTTCAAGTGCTGAAAGGATATAAGCATAGGAGTCTGTTTTACTTTGAGATACAATATTTACTGTGTTAATAACAAAGATTAAACATTACAGTGTTAATGTTACACTATGGGGTTATGTGCAAGATTCTCTGTCAGCCACACACACAACCTAAAGCAGTAAGTGATTGGTGCTGGACTGTATAAGGGGCAGACTTATTGGAATTGACCATTTACAGGTAGATCAGGCAGAATCTGGTTAGTATTTTAAACCTCTTTATTTCACAAATAACATTCATAGAGAAAAAAAGCAGTTTTTGGGAATATCAGGACAAAATTTGGATGTAAAATCAGGGAAAACATGACTTAAAATCAGGGAAATGCACCCATTGAAATGCATTATAAATTGGTGGGACCACAAATAAAAAATGTAAAATGAGGGAAAATCAGGGGACTTAAAATCAGGGTTTCACTGTACTCTGACTGGCATAATTTCTGGGTTTTGAAGTGTACGCCAGGTTGTTTTGGCACATCCCTGGAGCTACTGCTTGGCCGGGAGGTGGCGGTAGCTCCATGGTTCCCCTGCATCAAAAGGCATTATAGAAGTGCTCAGATCAAAATGGAAGGAAGGCTGGGTAAGGCCAAGTGCAAGGAGCACTTTTCATTACAAGTACCTACATTTATTTAGGCAAGTACCTAATATTTTAATTTTATGGTTTCCATACCTCACCTTCACTCTTCTACCTTGCATCTGGCAGCTTACAAAATTCCTTGTCACCCACTTCAAGCTTTGATAGAGTAGTGAAGGAGCCAATAGTTTAAACACATTGGTTAACTATTCTAACATATTAATTTGTTAATGTAGCTCTACATAATGATGCATCACTTTGGCTGAGCACTGTGTATAAGAGAACAAATAGAAGAGTTTCCAGTGTTATGTGATCTGTGCTGTTCTTTATTTTATGCTCAGAATCCAGGCTATTACGATATCACTTCCAGTAACTTGGGACTGTGGCATGTGCCAAACAACACACCATTTTCCCACTGGAGGAATAACTCACTGCTAAGGTATCGCACACAGAATGGCTTCTTTTCTGCTGAAGGTGGGAATCTCTTCCATCTGTACCAGGTAAATATCCACAGCTTTTAGTCTACAACTGAGAACTCATCCGATAACACAGGTATAGGATCCGTTATCTGGAAACCAGTTATCCAGAAAGCTCCAAATTATGGAATGATCATCTCCCATAGACTAAATTTTAATCAAATAATTTACATTTTTTTAAAATGATTTCCTTTTTCTATGTAAAAATAAAACAGTACCTTGTACTTGATCCTAACTAAGAAATAAGTAAGCCTTATTTGATGCAAAACAAGCCTATTGGCTTTATTTAATGTTTAAATTAATTTTAGTTTACAATCTCATCTAGAAGTTCGATCGAATTCGATCAAATTTCGAACGTAGGATTTATTCGTTTGGTCGAATATGTGAATATGTGAATTTTGGCATATTCTATCATCGAATAGGAAATGGACGAATGATCGAATAAATTCGAATAGAGTTGAATGATCGAATATTTGTTCGACCAGCGAAGGATTCTATTTCTAAAATTTATTCGATTGCCTGCTTCGGCAGATTGGACCTACCGAATTCCAATAGAACCTATGGGAGCCCTCCCCTGATCAAATAGGATTCATACAATAGAAGTCTTCGATCGTTTGAATCATATGAATCATTCGAATGATCGAATGATTTATTCGTTCAGTCGAATGATTTATTCGACTGATCGAATAAATTTGTATTCGATCGTCGAATGATCGAATATCGAATAAAAGGTAGCCTAGAACTATTCGATTAACATTCGAAAATCAAATGCTAATCGAATATCGAGTAGAAACAAATTTTTTGGGGGGAATAATAGTAAATTTGCCCCTAAATGTCCAATTCATCAGAGCCATCTGAGCAGCACGTTTGTGTTTGTTGCAAGTTGAGAGAAGAATATATTACCACATGTAGCTTTGTGAATATCATATAAGCACACTTAAATTTTTGATCATTCTAGCGGTTTGAGCTTCTAACAGTAAATGACTGAGCTTTATGGTACATTATGTCATTGGCATTGATGCTTTACTCATTAGAAACTTATCCTCTCTCCCTTACAGAAATATCCACTAAAGTTTGGAATTGGAACTTGCGCAAAAGACCATGGGCCTTCTGTGCCCATTGTGTATGATTTGGGGAATCCTGAACTAACTACCAAATACTATGCTCCAAATGCTACATGTGAGTCTAAAGTTCTCATATATATTTTAAGACAAGGGGCAGGTATCTATCAGGTATCAAGGTCAGCTTTTCTGACCATGTAAACGCAGAAGAATATCAGAACTTCACAAGCTCGCATAAAGGATATATAAAACACTACAAAACAAATTATTCCTGCAGAATTGTACTTCAAAAACAAATATTCCAATGTCTATATGGTTTTAGGCTACTGCAACACCAGGTGGATGTTCGGCCTGTGAACAAATGCAAGGTATCAAATTGCTGATGTGGAGCCTCTGTGTTGGCTTGGGTGTAGGCACATGGATTCTGGTGCTGAATCTGCATGAAATTGCAGTAGCCTAAGGCATTGGCACACCAGTGTTTTGCCATTTCTCTCTACTTTATGAAGCAGATGAGAGAAGCAGATGCACTGTAATCAGTGCTTCTTTTAAAAGAACAGTTTCTGCCTGTGTGTAGCTACACAAAGCTGAGTGGATTGGAGATCAACTTCAAAATGCCTGCTTTCCAATATTTCAGGTGGATCTCTGTAGCAATAAAACCTATTAGTTGTGGTAATCTGACTTAATCGTGGGAAAAATTAAAATTTCCAGCAATTAAGCCACAAGTAATAGGGTCTACTTGCAGTGATCTTAATTTCATGTTATGAAAAGTCATTTTCAGGAGAATAGTGACCCACGGTGGTGCAGGCAACAGTCATTTATAGTTTAACCATGGAGTGTGCTCTCCTTTCCTTTTAGATATCGCTACTTTATGTGCAAGTATTTTGAGGAACTTACAAGTTTAACTTTGATCCTCCACTAATTTTGTATGTCAGGAAAAATGACTGAATGGCCATTGCCCTAAGGCTGAGCTTGCTTGATCATGTGATTTTTCTTTGGTTTACAGCGGAGTTTGTTGCTGGATTTGTTCACTTCCGAGTGTTTAATGCAGAAAAAGCAGCACTTGCTCTCTGTGCAGGAGTCAAGGTGACTGGCTGTAATACAGAACATGTAAGTGTTGGAAAATGCATCCCCTTTGTGTCAGATTTGCTTTGCCGTTCACATAGGTTTCTGAAATCTTTATACTGTTATTTCTTTGACAATGTTGACTGGGATATATTATTATTATATATATTTATAAAACCGCAACATATTCTGTAACTTTGTATAATAAATGGGTGTAAACATTAAACATACCACTAGAATACATACCAAAACCCAATTAAACCACACCCACGTTACCACAAGAACTTTTAAGATCATATCCACATTAATGTTAGTAGCACACCAAAAACCCAAATGGTTGGTGCTTACTGCAGAGATATCCCTCATCGCTCATATGTGAAACATTTAAGTCAGCCATATGCCTAATCCTCCCCTGTGGATAATACAG
>CM044447.1:74845974-74861320 GCA_024363595.1 Xenopus borealis | reverse complement strand
TTTTTACCTGTGAGCCGCATTCGAATAAATAATTTGTTGGGGAGCAACACAAGCATGATAATATGTCTTGGGGGTGCCATAGAAGGGCTATGATTGACTATTTGGTAGCCCATATGTGGACTGACAGCCTACAGGAGATTGTGTTTTGCAGTACACTTGGTATTTATGCAACCAAAACCTGCCTCCAAACCAGGAATTCAAAAATAAGCACCTGCTTTGAGGCCACTGGGAGAAACATCCAATGAGTTGATGCACAACATGTTGCTCCCAAGGCTCTGGTTGGGGATTACTACTCTAGATGAACACTACAAAAACATGTATTTTTCATAAAAGGTGGTACAGCCATTTTTACTCAAGTTCAGGTAGAGCTTTCTATTACTGATTCTGCCACATGTCTGAGATCTTTGCTCTGATCTGTGTTTACCACTCAAATTTGTGCAGACTTAGTAGCTGTGCAATTTTTTTCTGCAAATTCTCCATAGAAATCGTGGAATGTTGTGAATGTGGGTAGAGTTGCAGGCCAGTAAATTACATTTCAGGTTATGATTTGCAGTATAAGCTTTTAATACTCCTTTCCTCAGACAACATCACTTTTGATCACTTACATCACTTCCAGTCTACAGTGACATCCCATCTGGTTTTATAACTGGCAACTATTGATGAGTCAAATCGGTCCCACAACAGAATTCACAAATTGGTGAAAAATTTGCAAAATTGGCATCAAATTTCTTTTACGAGTGACCATTTATTTTGTGGGGGTTAATTTTTCTTGCTCCAATTGCATTAAAGTCAATATGCGTTTTTCTTATGGTGACTTTTGTCTCCAAATGCAGTCAATGGGTTTTTTTTTTTTTGGGCATTTTTTGTCGCTGCAAATTTTTCGCAACAAAATTTGCAGATAGTGAAATGCGGAATTTTGCCATGAATCCATGGGTGCTGAAATAATTTGCTCATCACTACTGCCAACTGGAAGCAGGTTGTAGATAAAGCAGTTGCAAGTTTGAATGGGTTGTGGCTGCTTATCTGGATTGCTGGTCTGTAGGTCAGTGCAGATGTACTTGATTAGACCTGCCCAAAATGTACACCTAAATATCAGTCTCCACTATGGTTACTGCCAAACTGGTAAAATACCAGTTACACGCCAATCCACCCCATTGTCAACTAACATCATCATCCTCACCAGCTTCCTCTAGGACCTGCCCCCAACTGATCAAAATCTATGTCCCTTTACCCACCACCCAACACCCATCCATTAAAGGGAATCCTCCACCCAAAAGTGTTTTTCTTGCATGAATGAAGTGAATGAATGAAAATTTATTTCTAAGCAACTTTTCCAATACACATTCATTAAACATTGTCAAATGTATGCTTTCCCGTTCCTTTAAATAATGTATATTTGAAAATGTTATTAAATGTATGTTTTAATCATTCTGCACTTCCTATATTTCAACTGTTTCCACAGTCCTGCATTGGAGGAGGGGGTTATTTTCCAGAAGGGAGTCCTAAACAGTGTGGAGATTTCACAAGCTTTGACTGGAGTGGTTATGGGGTACATCAACATTGGAGCGTTAGCAAAGAAATTACAGAGGCTGCTGTACTCCTCTTTTACCGCTGATATTTTTGCAAGATACACTCACTAGTATTACTGATATTAATGGGAGCATTAAATGAAAAATAAAAGTTGTTTAATTTGCATAATGCGTTTCTTTAATGGGCTTTATGGATGGCATCATTGAGCAAAAAAAAGTTCTCAATTATATAGCCATTTAGGGATCCAATCAGCAACAACTGCTTAATAAAGGTTTGGAGTTCTCTGGATGCCTCAGCTGCACTGCTTTTTTTTTTTGCTTATTCACTGCACTTGCTCTAGGCTGCTGTTACTTACCTGAGGTTAGGGATTGACTCTCAGGGCCCTTACGCACATATGTGTTTTAACCTGCGCTCCCCTGCGTTCCATTTTGCAGCTTACAGCCTCAGGGGAGCGCAGGAATAGACGCACTCAATACTTTTCAATGGCCCTTTACTCACACAAACGCATGTAGGCGCCGAACGCAGGAAAAATGCAGTATGTTGCATCTGAACCTGCGTTCGGCGCCTACATGCAGTTGTGTGAGTAAAGGGCCATTGAAAAGTATTGAGTGCGTCTATTCCTGCACTCCCCTGCGGCTGAATGCAGCAAAATGGAACGCAGGGGAGCGCAGGTTAAAACTCCTGTGTGTAAGGGCCCTTAGTATATTGTATATGTTGAATATGTACAGCCAAGCTGTAATGCAGAACTTTATCCACCAGCTAGTTGCCCCTAATCAATCAGTTTCCTCATCGTACCTCTCATATCATAGGGGAATAAAAAAATCACACATGAGCTCAATTGGCAAAGCCACCATTGCAGTCAAACAGCTGTATGAATTACATAGTTACATTTTTTAATAGTAGTTTGACTACATCAGACTATATTACTAAGAGACTGATTATAAGCCCTACGCATTATATTATACAGACTGAGTGTGCATACAATCCATTCCAAGTCTTGGGAGTGGCTGAATCACATGGCTACACCTATTATGTAGTAGTTGAACTATAGCCAAACAATTTGGCTAACTGGGGCAGTATTACAACAAGGAGGAAGCCAAACAATGTAGCCTAATAATCAAATACAAAGCTTATTAGGGTCTGTACTACAGGTATGGAATTATAAAAGTTGTCAAACTTCATAATGCCGTGTAAAGATTTTAAACAGCCAGTATAGTTGGAGGGAAGAGCTTACGTTAGATGGGTACATACAACATTCACTGTTTGGTATTTTATACTATATTGAGGGACCACTCACCCATGAGAAGTTATGCTACCAATGTTTGGGTGATTTTAATATAATACAACTAGGAGAATGTGTTAGATGTTAAAGGACCAGTAACATCAAAAAATTTAATTGTTTTAAAGTAATAAAAATATAATGCAGTTTTGCCCTGCACTGGTAAAACTGCAGTGGTTTCTTCAGAAGCACTACTATTGTTTGCCATTCAAAGGAGAAAAGGCTCAAGTTACTCAGCAGATAGCAGATAAGCTCTGTAGAACATAATGTTATCTGTTATCCATTACTTATCCTGTGCCATACAGCCGTTTTTCAATTTCCGCCATTGCTACAGAGCAGCTTGTTTATATGAGTCATAGTAGTGTTTCTGAAGCAAACATATCAGTTTTAACAGCGCAGGGCAACACTACATGATATTTTCTTTACTTTAAAATACTTTCATTTTTTGATGTTACTGGTCCTTTAATGAGGGGATATTTGTGGCAGTGACAGTAGTTTGTCACTCCCCACAGGAGATTGCCTCTCCTGCAGGAAAAATTCTTCAAATTCTTCTGTGATTACCCTGGCTCATTCTCCTGAATTAAAAGGTATTTTGGAATGTTTTGTCGAAAGCGGGAAAAGCAAACTTCTGAGGCTGATCTATCCCTGCATCTGTTATTAACCTTAAAGATAATTATTATATTTATTTAAGATCCCGTTAAAACAGTGGGAATAAAGACCAATAAAGGGACCCCAATTAAAGGAGAACTAAAGTGAAAACTACTAGGGGATGCCAAATGTTAGGCACCCCCCCCACCAATTACTCTGAGACGGTGCTCCTGTCAACAGAAACCTTCTCAGCCGCAGGTTATTTCTATAGAGGCTTGTGTCGCCATCTTCTTCAACTTCTTTCTCATTCCATTCAGGGCAGATGCATGGGCAGTAAAGTGAAAAGGCTGGCTTTCAAAAAAAAAATCGGTTTAATGGCTACAGTCCTTCATTTGAGTCTATGAATAATGTCATTTACCTCTGTATTGGATGCACTGGTTGCTTCCAGTCATATGGACAAATATGGATATGTATATTAGTAAAGTCTCCTGTTTGTTTTACTAAACATGAATTAAATAGTATGCAATAAATACAATATAATAAATTAAATACATGTACACTATAAATATAAATACGCTCTATATTCATATAAATAGGGCTTATTTTCTCTTTAATTAACCCAGAGCAAACAAAAAGCTGTCTGAGAAATCCTAATCATGTTTATTCCTGGATTTGCTAAGGACTCAGCTGTCCATCTGAACAGGTGGAGAGCCCCATCACCCCCACCCCTCTTACATTCCTGTCCATGGAACCGGAAGCTGAAGCCTGGCCCACTTGTGATCCAACAGGCTGAAATGTCATCATTCCAAATGTGAAACCCAGTAGGGAAGATCTTTGAGGAGAGGAAGCAAATGGATTTTGCCCTCACACGTCTTATTTTCCTCTTTCTTGCAGGTATTTTTACATTTCCTTTATATCTATTTAATATAACCTTAGTATTTCAGAGCCTGCTATATTCATTTTCATGTTATGTAAGTACAAAAGTTCATTACATTTTGAGGCCATTTTATGCTTTAAAAGACAATAGCGCATGCATGAATGCGTATATGTTCTATTGTGACTGGAATAAAAAGTTCTGACCAATTTGCGGTTTCAGTATATGTTTGTGGAATGTGACGCAGACTCCGAATTATAGAAGACTACGAGTTACTCTAAGTGAGCAGTTGTACCCTAGTGGTACTATTTTAGTGTGTATAATTCAGGCATGTTTTGACTACGTGTGGCAGAGCCAGGCCAAAAAGACTGGGCATATAATGAATGGATTTGGACAACACCATTGCAGATGTTTATTGCAATTTTATTGTTTATTCGATTAATTATCAATAATAGGTCCTTGTCTCTTCTTAGTTGGTCTGTATTTGACATTAACTCTCAGGCAGTGTGTAGTGGTTTGGTATTATGGGATCCGTTATCCAGAAAAACCATCATCCATAGACTAGGTTGTATCCAAAAAATTTTTTAAATGATTTCCTTTTTCTCCATAATAATAAAACTGTACCTTGTACTTGATCTGAACTACAATATAATCAATCCTTGATTGGATGCAAAAACAGCTTATTGGGTTTATTTAATTAATGTACATGATTTTCTAGTAGACCTAAGGTATGAAGCTCCGAACTATGGAAAGATTTATTATCCAGAAAACCCCTGGTTCTGATATTTTGTAAGGTGTGACCCAAATACTCAAAACTAAATACAGAAGATTAGCTGCAAAAATATATCATAAGAAGATAACTAATACTGAATTTCTAATACATGTAATGTTACTATAGGGCTAGATGCCTTTCTCATATAATACTAAAAATAATATAAATATGCAATAAATATGTAACACCTGCACCTACCAATCAGTTATGGTCACTCTCATTTATTATGTGTTTACAATTGTCTTCAAAAAAACATCAATATAAGTTAAAGGAGAAACACAGGCGACTTTAGCCAAAGATGATGATGTTTATCATCATTATTCTAACTGCAACAGACCGGTAAATGCCAGCTATGATGTTGAAAAATTCTAGATAAGCTGGAAAATGCTAATTAAAAAATATTTTCTTGTCTAAAATGGAATGAAGAGAATGTATCATTACTTGTAGTGTTGCTTACGCAGTGGTGGTGCCATTAGAAGAGGCCCGTAAGCAACAGAGAAGTGGAATACTTACAGAACAAAGGTTAACATTCCTAATGATACAGAAAAACCAAAATATAAGTGTAAAACACTGGTGTAGCAAAGAAAGATGAAGCCTCCAATGTGTGTAAGCGCTGGTGAATTTGATCTGTGTCTCTTCGCAGCTACCATTATCCATTCTTCTGAGGATGAATCTCGCCTTATAACTGACTTATTCAAGAGCTACAACAAAGTGGTTCGTCCAGTCAAGGCTTTTAAGGAAAAAGTTGTGGTGACTCTGGGGCTCCAGCTTATACAGCTTATTAATGTGGTAAGAGCATAACAGGAATACAGTTTAATAGCTGCACAGGAATCTACAATTGTAGTGCACTTTTCCTGTAATGTATCTCCTTTGTGTTTTAAGGATGAAGTCAATCAAATTGTAACTACTAATGTCCGTCTGAAACAGGTATGTTCTGATTCTAAATAGGCCTGAGCCTATACTCACCATACTACTTACACTCTAAACAGGTCTGAGCCTTTATTAACCGTAATAAGCCTGTAATAAGCCCTTCAGACAGGTGCAAGCCAATAAAGACCATACCTATTAGATGACTGAACCTTTACTGACTGTGTGCCATATACTCCTAACAGGCTGATATTATTTCTTACAAACTGAACAGGCCCAAAGCTATAGCTCCTATACTCTCCACACAGGCTCGTACTATACTCATCATCTTGCCAACACTTCATACATGCCCAAGTCTCAAGCTCTAGGCGTTATTCATTATTTATGGACTTTTTTATTTTTCTTTCACAACAGCAATGGGAGGATGTTCACCTAAAGTGGGACCCAGAAGACTATGGAGGCATTAAAAAAGTTCGAATCCCTTCTAGCGATATTTGGCGCCCTGATATTGTACTGTACAACAAGTAAGAGATTACTCTTATTTATAACTCCATTGGTTACCAGGGGTGCAAAGCATGTTGCTCATTGTAGCTTTAAAGGATAACTAAAGCTTAACTAAAGAAGTAGTCTAAAAATGTTGTACATTATACTTTAGGTTTCTGTACCAGCCCAAGGTAACCACAACTGTTTAGCAGTAAAGATTAGTGATGGGCGAATCTACCCAGTTTCGCTTCGCCGAACAATTCGCGAATTTCCAGCGAAAAGTTTTCAAATCAGAAATTCAGCTGTTCCAGCAAAGAGAGCACAATTACTCTCTGTGCACTAGCATCCTGGACCCCCTCTAGACCCCCTACTGGTACCAATAAGATGAGCATGGGGGAGATGTGCTGCAGCATCAAGCCACAAAGCAGTGGTTTCAAGATTGCCCCTGATCGTAAACGTGAACCACCCCTTTAAAGAATCTGCCATTACATAGGTGGGCAGTGCATTCCACAAGCTTACTGCCCTCACTATGAAGAACCACCTATGCTGAAAGCTCTGTTCCTCTGGTCTAAATTGTTGGCCTATGGTATGTTGATCTGGGAAGGGACTGTTGCTTTGGGATAGCACGTATACTAGGGAGAGTTGGTGCCTATAGTAGCAGTGGTATAATAGTCTCTGGGAAGGGACTGTAACTGTGGGATAGCAGGTATAGTAGGAATAGATGGTGCCTATAGTCTCTGGAAAGGGACTGTGGCTATGGGATTGCAGGTATAGAAGGGAGAGATGGTGCCTATAGTAGCAGTGGGATAATAGTCTCTGGGAAGGGATTGTGTATGTGGGATTGCAGGTACAGTATATTAGAGGGAGATGGTGCCTATAGTAACAGTGGGAGATAATAGTCTTTGGGAAGACTATTAGTATGGATAATAGGCAGTTTTAAATCTATAGAAGTGGGGTATATCAGCTTTGTAAAAGTTACAGTCCCTCTCTCTCTCTCTCTTGTAACAATTATATTTTTTTTATTACAGTGCAGATGGAGACTTTGCTATTGTCCAGGAAACAAAAGTCCTTCTGGATTACACTGGGAAAATTATATGGATGCCCCCTGCCATTTTTAAAAGTTACTGTGAAATGATTGTCACATACTTTCCATTTGATCTACAGAACTGCAGCATGAAGCTTGGTACCTGGAGTTACGATGGCACATTAGTAGTAATAAATCCAGTAAGATACAGTTTCACTGTGTGAGGCCTAAAACATTGTACAATAATTGTGTTATACCATTCATTGTCAGGAGGAACATGTTTTGCCCAATACTTTTCCATTATAATTCATAGCCTCTGGGCACATAGATGGGTTCCATCAACCAAATGGCCTAGTTTTTGCACTTTTACAACATGAACAGATATACTGTATATATTGATTTCATTTTCAAATATGCAATGATTTTGTTTTACAGCTAAAAAATATAATTTTTCACTTTTTTACTTAGTACAATGCCTGCCAGCTGCCTGTATATTGGAAACTGAACATTATCTCTTTTCAGGAGAATGATCGTCCAGATCTGAGTAACTTTATGGAAAGTGGAGAATGGTACATGAAGGATTATCGCTGCTGGAAACATTGGGTTTATTATGACTGCTGCCCAGAAACGCCATACTTGGATATCACATACCATTTTCTCCTGCAGAGGCTTCCCCTTTACTTCATTGTCAATGTTGTAATCCCTTGTTTGTTATTCTCCTTTCTGACTGGCCTGGTGTTTTATCTGCCTACTGATTCAGGTAATGATTGGGAGAAGATAGCACCCTGTCAGACCATCCAGATGTAACAAGCCTAACCATGAGACAGTCAAACCAACATTTCATATTCTATACAATGAATATAAAGTAAAATTCAATTCCATGTCTGCAGGAGAGAAAATCACTCTGAGCGTTTCTGTATTGCTGTCCCTGGTTGTGTTTCTTCTGGTCATCGTTGAGCTGATTCCTTCAACATCAAGTGCTGTCCCTTTAATTGGGAAGTACATGTTATTCACCATGGTGTTTGTTATCGCGTCCATTGTCATCACAGTCATTGTCATCAACACACATCACCGTTCCCCAAGTACTCACATTATGCCTCAGTGGCTGAAAAAGGTGGGTGCCACAGTGAGATTTTGGGATTTGTATAACTGCTTCATATTATTTTCTACATTAGTTTGAACATAATGCAGTGATGTTGATGACCTTTGGTCAGAGCCCCTCTTACCTCATAACAAGGTTACTGATATAGGAAAATATTGGTATTAGCCATCCTCCCATAGCTCCAAGAATATCTAGGACAGAGAAGTTACTTCCTCCCAAATTACAGATGGCTCATCGGTCTTGGATGTGGCCAAAACAAATACCATTCCCTCCTGATTTTTTTTTTTTTGAGTTATTTAGCTGGCCCCTGAAGTGATCTGATTGCTTCCAAATGTTTGGATCACCCCGAATCTGGCCCATTGCATGGTTGACTAATCAGAGTAGATCAGGCAAAGCACTGACTATGACAAGATTTGAGCCGACACAGTTCTTCATAAGAAATAGGATTTCCCCACTCTTCATGCTCTGACCAAACCTTACAGTTTAAATCACCTGTTACTATCCTTGGTTGCACTGCGCATACATTGTAGTTCTGCCTTTAACACACTATACTTGTACCTAATGAGATTAAAATTCCAATCTATAAATATTATTTTTTTCCATTTATAATCAGCTTTCTCAGATGGCATGGAGCAAAGAAAATAATTATAAAATAATATATAAATAAATATAATAATTATAATTTGCTCCCAAGGACCAGTGAGATCCCTTAACTTTCATATAAACCTTTATATAAATATTTCTTTTCTTTAGATTTTTATTGAAACCATCCCGAGGGTTATGTTTTTTTCTACCATGAAACGACCAGCACAAGATCAACAGAAGAAAAAGATATTTACAGAAGATATTGATATATCAGATATTTCAGGGAAGTTGGGCCCTGCTGCAGAGAAATATCAGTCTCCAATCCTTAAGAATCCTGATGTTAAAAGTGCTATAGAAGGAGCCAAATACATAGCAGAGACCATGAAGTCTGACCAGGAATCAACTAAGGTAATGATTGCTATGTACTCCACTATTCTATAGTGTTTGATTTGCCTTATGCCCTACTCTCCTATTGATGCACTGCTTCTACCCCTACCATAAATCCATTCAGCTAGCAGACCAATCATCCTGCCTGCACCTTAACTGTTGGATATTGTCCAGTCTGGCAATGTGGATAACTAAGGAGCGCTGACCACATGCTAAACCCATGTTCCAAATAAGCAAAACTGAACAGACCGAAGAAGGGTCTGTGAGCCATCTTACTTGTAGATATTCCACAATATCCTGCAGGAACGGCATTGGCAGGTCAAATTACCTGTGCAGAGAGACTGACTGGGTTCCTGCACTGTTGACACTGAACCCCCATTGTAGCAAATAAGCCCCTTTGTAAGCATCTTCCATACATAAAGGTACTACATAATCACAATATATATAGGCATTTACATAGAGTTAAGCAAACTCTATGTAAATGCCTATATATATTGTGATTATGTAGTACCATTATGTATGGAGGATGCTGGCATATTTGGCATATTGTGCATACGCCGTGCATGTTTGCTCTCTGTACATCACACTGTGGCCCTGCAGTAAATTTTGTTTTGTTTTTACAGGCCTCAGAAGAATGGAAGTTTGTTGCTATGGTACTAGATCACCTGCTGCTGGCTGTCTTCATGATAGTGTGTATCATTGGAACGCTGGCTATATTTGCTGGCCGGCTCATTGAGTTACACATGCAAGGTTAAATGTTACAGGAAACCATGGAAATTGGAATCTTGTTCATTCAAAGGCAGCAAGTTATTCCTTTGCTGTGAAGACTCTGCATTAGGGGAACCTTAAGTCTCTAGACATACTGACCTGCAAGCCTTGACATACCAATACAAGGCTAGTACAGATATAGCAATAGGAAAACATCATTCAAAAGTTCATTAAAGTTGGGGATTGTCGTAGAAAAGTTTTTTATGTCTGTAAAAGGTTTTGTTTGTAAAGCATTGAAATAAGACTACACACAGTTTTAACAGCTAGCTGCCATACTAAGACTTACTCTGTATATCTCATACTCAGACTTGACCCTGTATATGTCATACTAAGAGTTATACTGTATATGTCAGACTGAGAGCTATCTGCAAACCGGATTTGAGTTATTACTATTCCTGTCCATAAAATGATTGTGTGTAATAAAGTAAGTAAATATAAAATAAAATTGTCCCAAGATGGCTTCACCCTTTTTTTATTTGTATTTATGTTCCCAACCACAATAACCAGATATATCATGCTCTGGTGTCCAAGTAAAGATGTCCATACATGAGCTGATGTAAGTTTGACAACTTAACCCTTTCAGACTGGGTTGGTCAATTTGTGGCCTTTGCATGGGGCCTCCTGATATCTGTATAGATAGCAATTGGGCAGGTTAGAAGATCCTGAAGTGAAAATGTCTCCTTTTGACACAATCCTTTCCCAAAATTTGTTAATCCATTTGTTTGTTAAATTATCAGATCAACAAGTTTGGTTTGTCATATGGGGGAAAGATCCACTCGTTTGTACAAAGTGCAAACGCAAGCCAGCACTTTGCACCCTGCTTCACTTTCTTTAAATCAGCACTAGCATGTCCTCCATTTTGGCTTTACAATACTACAGTATAATATGAAGCCACAAATATACATTAATATCCACATGTAAGAGAACAGCAAGCTTTCTGACAGTGATTGTGAGTAACACTCTCATTGGTGAAGCCTCTTGCATGCATAAATATACAGTATTTTGATCAACTGCTTTAGGGAACTAGTTGGACAGTTTTATGGAGTGTTTGTAACACTGAACATGGATCCTGATCAGATGGAATTCCCAAAGGGGGTTTTTCTGTATTTTAATGGGGCCACTGACCCTGGAGAGCTAGGGAAAATGTGGTGAATATATTCTGAGGTCCAGCTAAAATAGAATGGCATGAAAGAGCAAGATCTGACTTTAAAGCAACATTGAATAATACAACTGTTTCCAGTCCCCCAAGGCTAGAAATCCAAGTGATGTAAAAGGATACCTAGCAACAACTGAGTAAAGTACAGTTAAGCAACAATGTTTAGGTCTCTTTTAAAATGCATCTCTATGCTCTCTATGATTGTTATGTCATGCTTCTTGAAACCTTGATAATATGCTAGGGGTGCACTAAAGCAATTTAACCTTATTTATCTGGATCCCAAATAATTGCCAACACCAACATTCTATCGATGTTTTAAAGGGAACCTATATCTTCTGTAACTGACTCAAGAAAGTCAAATGTAAAGCAAGCAGGACTCTGATTGCTGGGTACTCTTGCATAAATTTGTTTATCAGCCCTGGGGAAATCATCATATGTGCTTGTAAATGTATAGTACAGAAACCAGCAAATGATTTCTAAACTGCACATTTGCTCTCCCAGGGTAGCATACAAAATGCTAGGACATTGGAGGAGTATTTGATCTATGATGCCACTAAATAAAACAAAAAGCTGTCTGAGACATCCCAATCATGTGTATTCCTGGATTTGCTAAGGACTCAGCTGTCCATCTGAACAGGTGGAGAGCCCCATCACCCCCACCCCTGTCACATTCCTTTTCATGGAACCGGAAGCTGAAGCCTGGCCCACTTGTGGAGAGCCAACAGGCTGAAATGTCATCATTCCAAATGTGAAACCCGGTATTCAAGATCAGAGAGAAGAGGAAGCAAATGGATTACACAACCTCTTGCCTTATTTTCCTCTTTATTGCAGGTACATTTCCATTCTATTTTATTAACAACTATTCTAAACTGAATTCTGTATAGCATTGATGTAACGCTACTGTACAACTGTGAACCAGAGACCAGAAACCACTGCTTGTGTTGCTTCACATCCTGGTAATTCCTGTATATTACTTGAGCTAGGATAAAATCACTTATACTAGTATATAACAATTGTGAACTCTGTGTACATCTTACAGCTCTGTACAAGTTCCATGCATGTTCTGATGATAGGTTTTTTTTTTTGTGGCTTTTGTAATTTTGTTTGGTTTCAGCTAGGTTGTACCATGGGATCATGGCTTCTGGAAAAGGGATTCTGGGATGTGATATGTGGCCATAATGATTTGCACCATAAAAATGCCATAACCAGTTTACTAAACTGTGAACTTGTTCAATGCTGCAGATTTTCTAGCGCACATATGCTGTATTTTATCACATATTATCACATTATGTATATAATGCAAGGTTTAAAGGCTTACTATAAACTAATTCAAGAGTTATCACAACAATAACAATAACAAAATTGTTGCCTATTTCTATTGTCACCCCACACCAAAATTATACAGTAAATTGAAATATGATGTGTCTTTTTTAACCTGTACAGCTAAAATGAGTGAGTCTGTTGTAGGCAAATGCGTATAGCAGGTTGTGGTGTTTATACGCACTGTTATACTCTCCTCATCCTTGGCTACCAAAAACAAAACAGGTCACTCATGTGTTTGCATGCATCACTGGTCACCCATAAACCTACCCCTCTCAGGCCCCCCAGTATAGAGGAAGCAGACCTGGGCCCCTCACAGCCGCAGGGTCTGCTTTTTCTATAGTTACACTACTGTCTGCGCTTAATCTAGATTTACTTTGGGTGTGAAAACAGCTGTGGGGACAGTGGAATCAGTGGCGTAACTATAGAGGAAGCAGACCCCACAGCCCCCAGGGGGTTCCCAGGGAACATGGGGGTTTTCTTTCTCTATAGCTAATAAGAAACCCCCCCCTCCTCCCCAGTCGCTCTGTTACCAGAGAGGAAAAGGGGATGCAAGTTGGGGCGGGACATGGGTGGAGTTAGGTAAGGATGTGGGTGGGGTCAGAGGCAGGATGGGAAGTGGGCAGAGGTGGGGGGAAGCAGGTGAGAGGATAGGGATCGGAGTGTGCTTTGCCCCTCTGAAGATTTTTTTGCAGGGGGGCCTAGAGCACTCTAGTTGAAATAGTTGGTAAAACTTATGCTGTATTCCTGCTATATTGGAAAGGACATGCATACCAACTTATTACAAGTTTTTCTACAGCAAATAAAGTCTATATATCACTGGCAGTACATTGTATGTTTGACATGAGCCCACATCTCCAATGAGTGCCAATAATTAGATATGTAACTGCACAAATAAAAAATAAATTGCAGATGTGTATTATCTCTTAGCTAGTGCCTGCTAATACCTCCCCTTTATTATTGGTAAGAGAAAGTCAATAGCTGTAACTGACAGCTGCAGGTGGTAGTCAGTGGATATTTATAGTTCTCTTTAACAAATCTCAGTGGCCATGTGCATAGAAAGAATAGCATAAGTTCTCTGTATGTGCATAGCTCAATAAATGAAAACAGACAATCTGAAAATGGAATTACAGTGAGCCGAACTACTGCTGTATTGAAATGTAGTTGAAACAACAACAAAAAAACAAGCATTCACAGTTACAATATTGTATTGTCTATGTTCACTCCTCTCCATAGCTGGGACAGTATTCGGTACTGACCATGAAACTCGTCTCATTGGGGATCTGTTTGCAAATTACAACAAAGTGGTTCGCCCTGTAGAAACGTATAAGGATCAAGTAGTGGTAACTGTTGGACTTCAGCTCATCCAGCTCATCAATGTGGTAGGGAGTTGTTTAAATTAAGCAATGTAATACATTAATAATGTAATAAAGCATTGTACATGTTAGTGGCTATTCCTGGAACTAAATCTTTATTTCTTATGTTTCAAGGATGAAGTGAACCAAATTGTGTCAACCAATATCCGCTTAAAACAGGTTGGTCTTCAATACTTCCTTTGTGTGATACTTTTCTTATATTGTTTCAATAACAAAACAACTAATTAGATTACTGGACGGTATTTGTTTACCTGCTGTACATACTGTATATTACATCTTGAAAATATATATATATATATATCTCAAATATAAAATTCGATATATTCATATAAAGATAAATATATGTGTGGGTGTCTGTGTATCTTGTGGAAATTTACTCAAATGGCAGACGTGGTAGGAGTAGACAATTACACCAAATGTCATTTTCATACAGGATTACACCTGTGTTTAATTCACTGCAGGATTTTTTTACAGACAGGGCCATTTTCAATTTACACAACAAAGGAAAATAAAGTTCATTCTTCTGACATCAGACCAGACTGGTCCAGTGGGGGCGTATATACCTCAAAAGCTTGCCTTTTGGCACTGACTCAACCACTATTACAGCAACTCTATACACTAAATTTGCAAATACGTAAGTCACAGTCATTTAGTTTTGCTCTCTCAGCTTCACCCACTCAGTTCCTACTTCCTGGACAGTGAGCTCATTCACAGCCCCCCCACTTTTCCACAGTAGATAGGTTTTCAATTCCAACATCTGTATTGTGAACATAGCCCCTGTTATTCTCTGCTCTGCTCTTCTATCCACTTGCCGTATCCATAGACAGGGGCAGATTAATGCATAGGCTAACCTGGGCTAGGGATACAATAGCAATTCGATGAAATCAGACCAGGAAAAGCACAGTACTTTGCTGCAAGTTTATCTTTTTATTAGATACTACATGTTTTGAGCAGAGTTGCCCTTATTTAAGGGTACTGCACTTTTCCTGATCTGATTCCATCCAATTGCTATTGTATCCGGATACCGTGTACCTTGGACGGGGTACCGGAACAGACTCCTAGGATCAAAAACAAACTTGGGGCTCAACATAATTTGTGGGTATAAGTGAATTAACCTAGGCCATAGCTTACTGGCCCACAGTGCTGAGGGGCCCATGAGTCTTTTTCAATTGGTGTTTTTATTTTGTTTAAAGGAGTACTAAACTAAACTACCCCCTTCCTGCCCCCCCCCCCCC
>CM044447.1:74813485-74829364 GCA_024363595.1 Xenopus borealis | reverse complement strand
GGTATTCCCCTGTACTAAGCACAATTCAGCAGGAACAGCCCCTAAGTTTGCTCATAGGCTGTACAGACAGATCCCATAAAACTATGACAGCTTAGGTATTCCCCTGTACTAAGCACAATTCAGCAGAAACAGCCCCATAAGTTAATTTGTTGCCTGTACAAAGCTATTCCATAAATGAATACAAGCAGTGATATTTCTCTGTACTACACAGGGTCGGGCGCCACTCCTCTGACTTCCTTGAAAGGCGCAGCGAGCGCCTGCCTAAAGAAAACTTTTTTTTAATTATTTTTTTTGGGAGATGAAAATGTGCAGTATACATGTTCTGAGTATGCAGTTGAACTCGATAGAAGTAAAACTGAGTAACAAGTGAAATGCATTAATGTTGTATATATAATCTATGGTGCTGCACACCCACAGTTTACAGTGGTAACCAAAATTTGCACTTTTTTTGCGCACATAGATTAAACAAAATGAGGGAACATTTTCTCCCAGTTTCCAAGCCTGCTCCCATTCCCAACTAGCAGCCGTCACTTGGACAGAGGGGAAAGCAGCCACTATTTGTCCATCCAGCTCTGTGACCCTGCGACAGCAAAGTTCCTTCTAGGGGGCCCTGCCAAAATGGTTCCAGTTGGGCCCCGCACTTGGTACGACCAGACTCAGTCTGTCGGTAGCTTTTATCGGCCCCTGTATGGGGACCTTTAGGGAGCTGTTATCTGGTTACCTTCCCATTGTTCTGTTGTTAGGCTGCTGGGGGGGGGTGGGAGGGAGGGGGTGATATCACTCCAACTTGTAGTACAGCAGTAAAGAGTGATTGAAGTTTGTCAGAGCACAAGTCACATGACTTGGGGCAGCTGGGAAATTGACAATATGTCTAGCCCCATGTTAGATTTCAAAACGAAATATAAAAAAATCTGTTAGAGAAATTCATTTCAGTGCAGAATTCTGCTGGAGCAGCACTATTAACTGATGCATTTAGAAAAAAAAAAAATTTTCCCATGACAGTATCCCTTTAAACTGTTTATGTTTGTGAAAATCATATATTTTGTATTTAAATGAAAATGTGACAATACAAGTTTGGTCAGTGTATTTGCAGACAATGTAAGAATTATCCTCTGCGCAGGAGAACAGTTGAATGCTGAAATGAAAAATCAAAATAACATGTCAGTACTATATGGATAAAGTAAATAAAAAAAAGATTTGAAATACATAACAATAAATATTTGCAAACCAGCCGCTTTGTTTAAACGTTTCCATTTTTTTTTGCAGTGTATGTAGGCACGTGGCTAGTGTAAACTAAGCATTCAGACAGAAAGAGAAAGATGTGTATTTATGACAATAAGTAGCATTGCTGTAGGTCACACCAGGTCAGTATGTTGCGATTACATGAAATTGCCTTTGCAATACAGTACAGTTGGGCTCGATACTGCTATAGATTTCACATGGAACAAATATAAATAAAAGCAGACGTTGCTGGCCAACAATGTAGCAGTAGCAGTAGCCTCCGATTAAGTGGTGCTACAATAATCGCAGAGCAGCTGATGGAGCGAGCTCAGGCCACATGTGGGAACTGTTGCATCACATCAATGTTTCCGGACTGAGGGGAAGTCTGGATTTTTTTTTCTTTGCACAACTACAGGAGAGTCTGGAGAAGAAGTCAGAGCGGCCGGTGCCCGGGATCATCGTCTTGCAACGACTGGTATCGTTGGGAAGCGTCTGTCTCTACAGCTTCAGCAGCAGTAGCTGCCAGTAAGTGACACCGAGGCACTCAGGAACTGCTGGGTGTGGCTTGGGGATGGGAACAGCTTGGCAGATCTTTGCCATAATTATCCTGCTGCTGCTTCTGCTTTATACATCTGCCATACAGCTCCATCCCAACTGCCATGTCATCTAGTGCTGCGCTGCCAGCCTGGGAGATCCTTACTGTGCGCCTGCAGGTATTTGACACTTTTTCTCCCTTGTGGACTGGCAGTTTTGCTTCAGCTTGTGCTCATGGCTAACTACTTCCACAGCTGCCTGTGTCTGGGCACTTACTAACCCACTCATGCCCAGGTTCTTTTAGAATTCTCTGACTTTTTGTTACTAACTTATTTACTGATCTGAAACTTGGCCAGGATTTTCTTTAACTCAGCAGCCTTGTTTGGAGAATGCTGGGAATGTGTAGATTGGAAAGAATTAGGACCCTGTGATGACTTGCTTGCTGGAAGTCGAAGGAGGGGAGGGAGTATTATGTCTAGTTAGCAGAGCTTCTGCAGCAGCTGACGGAAACCAATGACCATGTTACATGGCTCTGTGGGTCCTGGCAAATGCCAGAGGGGCTGCTATTATAAGCCATAGAAAGTCAGTATTTAGTGGGCTGGTGGGGGCTGTTTGGGCCTCTGTTTGGGCTGATTCGGCCTCTGTGTACCTGAAATGCCAGGGCCTATTTTGACTCTCAGTCCAGACCTGCAAGTAATACCATGCAATAGCAGATTCTTCCCTAGTAACTTCCACTGTCTGGTCCTATCAGAGCCTCTGTACTATATAGCTTTCTTGCTGATATTTGGCTATAGATACAAGTCATATGATTGCATGACATCAAACTTTTTCCAGAAAAAATGATGGTGCGTGGAATTTGTAACAGTAAACAGAGAAACGTTTGGAAATGTGCCCTTAAAACAATATGATGGAATATTTGATTTGGATTGGGTTGTGGAATATTAAAGAATGAACAAGCACTTGGTAAAGGGACACTATTATCATGTATTTATGCCTCAAAACATACAGCAGTTTTGGATAAACAGATTTACTTAAACGTAAAAAGAAAAAGTTTTAATTGCTTGTGTTTTTAGATAAGTGTCATTTGATAGTTGTGTTCTATATCAAAGCAGCCGTTCTGTCCTTTCTGGCTGAAACGATATACTGTAGCAACCATTATCACAGAGCCTGGAGATCAGATCTCATTGAGCTCTGATCACAATGGTCCCATAAAGCTGGCCATACATGGGATGTGTGTTTTGTGTGTTTGTTACCAAATCAACAGATCACTACATCATGATTTGCACATAGAGCTGACACTTCTGCTGACAACCAAATCTGAACTTATAGGGAAGGGTGGTTGACAACTGAAGGCAAGGTCAGTCTGAATGCTTTATTATTCGGGTGGAAACTATCCTATTTGCTGTCCTAGATTCTATATCTTATTTTTATAGCTTAAAAAGTCTGTAAGATATAGATATAGGGCAATAAGTTACTTACTATCCTACAAATTCATAAAAATGTTTTCTTATATCTGTTATTTTTTCAATAGAAAATGGGGCACTGATAAAAGGCGTCATAGGAGGGCTTAAAGGGATTGTTTACCTTTAAATAACTTTTATTATGTTATAGAATGGCCAGTTCTAAGCAACGTTTACTTTGGTCTTCATTATTTTTTTTTATATATATATATATATAGTTTTTTAATAATCCAGGTTCTAAATGGAGGTCACTGACCCCATCTAAAAACAAATTCTCTGTAACGCCACATATTTATCGTTATTGCTGCTTTTTCATTACTCATCTTTCTATCCAGGCCCTCGCCTATTCATATTCTAGTCTATAATGCAAATCAGTGCATGGTCGGTAGGGTAATTTGGACCCTACCAACCAGATTGCTGAAATTGAATCAAAAGCTAAATAACTGAAAAAACCACAAATAAAAAAATGTTAAAAAAAAGGTAAGCAAGCCCTTTAAACTAAAGGGATCCGTACACAGGCACACCATGTACCTTCTTCATCTTAGTAACACAGTTTACATTAAAGGTTTTTAAAAGAGTTCTCCTTCTGTTGTGTGTATTCATTTAAAGTGTAACCTAGTTGTGCCCATGGGACCCTCTTAAATCCAGTACAGGTTTTGAAGGTAGTTGCATCCTTGCTATTATTGCTATATACAGTTAGGGTTGCCACCTTTTCTTTAAAAAAATACCGGCCTTCCTATATATTCAGCTTTTTTCCCTATTAATAACATTGTTAGCAGCCATCAAAAATACCGGGCAGGCCGGTAAAAAAAACGGCCAGGTGGCAACCCTATATACAGTATGAACACTACAGCTCTGTAGTAAAAACCCAGTGCAGAGAGTACAAAGGAGAATGTGAAGGCACATCCTATCAATGTAATTATGGACACTCGTTTAAATTCATCGTATGGACCCCAAAGAACTTGGCTGGGGCCACACTACACAGGCTTGATGAGAAACACCCCGCTGCGCTGCCTGCTGTAGGTGCAAGTAAGCCTGAATAAGACTGGAAGTCCAGCCTGAGGTTTAAACTGAGATTTGGGAACTTCTCTCCTAAATATTCATAGAAATACATACAACTGATGCATGCATATGCTTCTGCACGAAATGTTTATACTTCCAATTGGTTATTATCATTATCTATCCAACTGTGCTAAGAAAACCTATAAAAATGTTATCTGACTGCCGAGCTGTATAGAACACAAACAACACTTGCCATTAGATTAACAACTTCCCCTTTATGGAGGAATGTTGACCTTGGCAGAGATTGGAAATGCATATGGAGCAGGGATAACATCTGTGCCACAAACCTTCCCTGCACACAGGTCTTATGAACAGCAAGCAGGTTTGTCTTGCTGGGCCAGTGCTCTTCTCTTTTTGGAATTCTTTGGTTTTTTTTGTTTTTTTAACCAGAATGCAGCTTTTCCCACAATTCCAGCATCATTGTTACAGCAAGAGGAAGGGTTGTAATTGTGTTTAAAATGGGTGACATTTTACAATCCAGCATCTGTATGAAATGAGTTAATCCTAAACCGTTTTTTAGGTTAATTACATATTGAAACATTTTATGTAGTTATTTGGTAAGGGTTTTAAAAGCAGCATCTGGCGCTCCTTTTTCTATTCTCTACACAGCTGGTTCTGACAAATGAAACAATGTAGCAGAAGCCAGCTGCTTAGCAAACCTAAAGGAATATGAAATATGAAAAAAGTAATGAAAATATAATGTACCGTTGTGTTACACTGGTAAAACTGGTTTGTTTGCTTCAGAAAGACTACTATAGTTTATATATACAAGCTGTGGCATAGCAATGGGGGCAGCCATTTAGAGATGAAACAGGAGAAAAGGCACAGGATACATGGCAGATTATAGACAAGCTGTTTAGTATACAATGGGATGCAGTTTTATATAAACTATAGTAGTGTTTCTGAAGCAAGCACAGCAGTTTTACCAGTGCAGGACAACATTACATTATTTTGTCATTCATTTATACACTTTAATTTTTTTGGTGTTACTGTTCCTTTAAGGAGAACTGACTGCTACATAAGGGTCAGAACTGAGTGCAGAAACCTGATACATACTATGACTGGGTAACCACATAAACAGCCAGGGTCTTGTATAGAATGAGTGAAAACTATATGAAAACTACATGATGAGTTAAACTTAACAGAAAGAGATACTGACACCTGAAATTAAACTCTTTTTTTACATCTATCATAATATTGGCTTAATGGCTTTGAAAGCTACTTCTGACTTTGCCATAAAGTATTTGCATGATGCTTTTAGAAACTGTAACTAACAGGTTAAGATGTGACAGTCAGTGAGTGTCAGAGAGTCAGGCTTAGGAACTTCAACTTACAATTATATACAAAAACAAACCTCTCAACAAAAAATGATCAACATGACCTATAGGTAACATTTAGGGGCAGATTTACTAAATTTGTGCAAAGAATTTGAAATTCGATCTAATTTTTTCTGAATATGCAAATTTGCCCACTTCGACCATCGAATTTGCAAAATTCGATTGAATCGAATAGATCGAATAAAAATTTATTCGATCGTTCGACCATTCGATGGTCGAAGTACTTGCCCTTTAAAATTTTATTCGATCTCTAAATTCGCCAGATTAAACCTACCGAATTGCTATAGAAGCCTATGGGAAGCCCCCATAGGCTTTTTTTCTAAGTTTTCTTATCGAATAGAAATCCTACGACAGAACGCATCAATCCATTCGATTCGTATGATATTTTCTTGAAATCAAACAGAATTTTAAGTTGTTTTCATAAAATCGTTTGATCATACGATTTTGTCGAGAAATCGAAAACTGTCAAAATCCTTCAAATTCGATGTTCGAAATTGTCGAAATCGAACAAGGGTCGAATTCGAGGGCTAAAAGCCCTCGATAATTTGACCCTTGATAAGTCTGCCCCTTAATGGACCTTCATATGTTAAAATTCATTTTTTAGTGTCAGTATCACTTTAAGGAGAACTGACTGCTACATTCTTTCAAGGGTCAGAACTGAGTGAGTAAGTTCAGAGACCTGATACATACCATAACAGGGTAACCACATAAACACCCACTGTCTTGTATAGAATGAGTGAAAACCAGAAGTTGTGGAATTTATTGAAATAATGTGCCAGGCTCAGTTTGAGTGTTGATCACAGACAAGTAAAAATCTATATTGGAATGGAACCTGTTATCCAGTATGCTTGGGACCTGGGGTATACCAGATAAGGGTTCTTTCCATATTTTGGATCACCATAACTTACATCTACTAAAAAAAATGTAAACATTAAATAAACCCAAAAAGTATGAATTAAGTCCAAGGTACTATTAAAGAGTAAAGAAATAATTAAAAGAAATTTGAATTATTTTCTTTAAACGACCAGCCCATAATTCAGCACTTTCTGGATATTGGCCTTCCATTACATCCCATGAGCAACTGACTAAATATTTTCTCATTACCAACTTTCTAATATACAATTTTAAACTACTTATGAACAAGGGGGGGGACCAAATGTTGGACATAAATTGCGGTTTTTTGTACCCAAGGTGAGCCAGCTATTTGCTTATTTGTCAGTCTTCCTGTATTTGTGTAATAAGGATAAGGGTTGGGGCAGACGGGCAGATTTTGGGAGATTTAGTCGCCTGGCGACTAATCGCCTCTTCTACAGGGCTACAATCTCCCCAAACTGCCTTCCGTCTGCTTGAATGAAGAATCGCCTGCACTAATGCACTCGCGGCGCTTCGATTTCCGAAGTCGCCTCACAAGGAAACATCGGGCGACTTCGGAAATCGAAGTGCCGCAGTGCGTTAGTACAGGCGATTCTTCATTCAAGCAGACGGAAGGCAGGAAGAAGGCAGTTCGGGGAGATTGTCGCCCCGCAGAAGAGACGATTAGTCACCAGGTGATTAAATCTCCCCAACCCTAAGTCTAAAGCAACTGGAAAGTCTATTAACCTTAAACATATCGCTACCAGATACTATGGGATGATAAGTTCAAACTTTTATAACTAAAAATCTTGCATATTTTAAAACACAAAAATGTCAATGTTTATTGATTATACAAAACACAAAAAATGTCATGTAAATGTAGCCATCAAAAAGGTCATGCAGAAGTCAAAGGGAGCTGTTCTCAGCAAACTGTAAAAAATTTAGTTACTTCAAGGTTTAAGAATTTTTCAAAGTTTTTTTTCGCTTGTAAACTCACAACAAATGTATAATATTCTTATTCACATTCGTTCCGGTGCTTTTTATATTCGGCAATATTAAGAGATAAGCCTCAGGCATAGAGGTGGGGCAGGTAATATTTGATTGACAGCTCAGATATTTAAGTAAAGATAGAAGTAAGTCCAACCTCCTTTTGTTCTCTCTGTTATTCCCGGTTCCTCAAACAGAGTAGGAAACAGCCATTATTTCCAATTCTTCATAGACTATAATAAAGTACTCTGGAGAAGTGATGCCATCCAACAAGTGTTCTTTTATTGATTGCACAACATGTTTCGGATCCAACAGATCCTTCCTCAGGTGCTAGTGTTCAGAAAACACTATCACCTGAGGAAGCTCAGATATTTAAGCATCTTTATAACGGGTATGGATGCTTTAATTAAAAATATATTTGGGTTCCATGTTTGATTTGCAAACAATTTTTGTTATACAGCTTTTTATATGTAGGTGACAGGTCCACTTTAAAGATGAACCACCCCTTTAAATCGAATCTGCTTTTATATGGTCATACGATTCCTTGAGGACTAATAGCCTTACTGGGTAGGAGTTAGATTATTCCCTTTATGTTACTGCTAACTGAATATCTACAGCAAATAAATGGATTAATAGGCATGTTTTTATCTTTTTGCCATATAAAATATCAAACTAAAATGTCTCAGTACAGTCTGAGAATAATTTTTTTCGCTCTGTACATTGAAACTTGAAAAACAAAGTCTTTCCCTTAAATCTCCCACACATAAACATCCTCCTTTGCTATAACATGACAGTTACCATTGGTTATTATTACTGATATCTGAATGAGCCCTGAGAGTTCATGAGACATGATCACTCAACCTTCCTCACCCCGATGCAGGGATTAGTGATTCTATGTTTTTAAAGATTAATAAAATATAACATGGAACTTCAACTTCCTCTTTTAAATATGTTAGCAAATGAGTTATCTGGGTATTAGGTGCTAGGAGGTATGCAGGAAGGGGAACAGTGAACAAAGTGGATACCAAAGTTGGTGTAGAAAAAATATAATACTGTTACACAAATTGGTTCAGGCTGTGGTGTTCCTTTTTTTATCTGTTAGTTTATAGCAAATATGCCCTTGTATTTCAGGTACAGAAACATTTTATTAGCATTTGCCAGAATATACAGATTACCAGTCCAGGCCTGACATTAAAGCAGAGACACTGGAGAGTGGTTTGCACTCTGTAGCAAGCTGGTTGCACTGCAACTTCCTGTCCTGGTTCCCACACAGGAAGGGGATTGTTCGCTGTCAACATTAGTCATTTTACATGTGCATGCAAAAACATAGGGGGGTTTTGTATGTAGCAATGGATGGCTAACGTAACTGAGTAATCTTTATTTGCAAAATATTAACAACAAATACCGTACAGGTATGGGACCTATTATTCAGAATGCTCAGGACTTGGGGTTTTCCAGATAACAGATCTTTCTGTAATCTTCATAAATGAAATCTATTAGAAAATAAATGAAACATTAAATAAACCCAGTAGGCTTTTTTTTTTTTGCTTCCAATAAGGATTAATTATATTTTAGTTTGGATCAAGTGCAAGCTACTGTTTTATTATTACAGAGAAAAAGGAAATCATTTTTAAAAATGTGGATTATTTAGATAAAATGGAGTTTATGGAAGACATCCTTTCCGTAATTCGGAGCTTTCCGGATAATGGGTTTCCGGATAACAGATCCCATACCTGTATAGTATTTCTTTCTTATATTTATAAAACAGACGATAGGTGAGAGGCACAGTTAATACACAGACACAATACTTGGCTGTGATTCTCTGTCCCAGGAACTGCAAAAAACTTTTGCATACCTCCAAACATTTTGGAAATAAAAAGAGGGACAAAAAACTTGCTGTGCTCAGCGCAGCTAAAAATTTTTTTACCACAACCATTTTTGTGGCATAATTACCATGGTAATTTTACAAAATTTGGCAGGTTATGAAACTTTTCAGTTATTACAGTTTTGCTTATGTAGAAATTGTAACAAAAGTATCTTATGTTTGCTGTAGCTGTTCTGGGCTCTCTGCCAAAAGCCAATTAAGTTAGAAACTTGGTTTCATTTTCTGGCTGTTCAGTGCAGAGAAAAACATGATTTTCCAGTACAAATCAGGGGCTGCTGGTTGAGCTGTCAAAAGAGGGACTCTCCCTCTAAAAATTGGACAGTTGAAGGGTATGCTTTTGTGTTCACAGAATTCATTTTGTAGTGACAACATTGATTTTGTGATGACGTAATGGTCAAAAAAGAATGGGTGGATGGTAAAAAAAATATATAATTTTATTAGCAGAAAATGCAATGCATTTTTTAGTTTGTGTTACACAATACACTGTAGAAAGAAAATGCACGCCATAGGGTATCCCCTGGATGATGTCAGTCTTTAACAGCTTTGTTTCTTCATCAATTACACATAGTGATACTGAAAGATAAAGATTTACACTTGTTATTGTGAAAACCATCTTCCTACACATAACGGTGCTTATGTTCACTTCCATTTATGATTAATAAGGTGTCCTCTGGGACTTAATATGCATTCTGGTAAACTAATGACTTTTACGGAAAAAAAATACATTTGCAAAAAAATACTCTATTACCACCTTTGCCCGAGGCACATACCTCTGCTGTGTACACCTAGTTCCATCCTGCCCTTTATCATAGCAGGGCTGTAGATTTAGCATTGCTAAGCAAAGATTTAATAGGGGAGGAGGCACTTTTTGGTTTCTTATTTCAGGCCCCCTCCACTGTATGTGGATGCTGTCTGAGTGTAAGGGAAGGAGAACAGGTAGGCATCAAAACAGGCATTGCCCAGAATCAAGCAGGGCTATATTTACCATATATGTACTCAAGAGCCTGTGCTAATCTCCCTAGCCTGCCATTCCACTGAATACTTGTGAATAAATCCAGCAGTGGAGCTGAGGGTAAGGGGCAGAACTGATCACTAAGAAAAAGGAGTGAGCAGAGAGCCATGCATGGGGAAGCATTGGCCCTGAGTTCTCTTAGGAATCCAGTAGTGTATGCACACAAAAACAGGTTTGAAAGACCTTGAATCAGACAAGAAGCATTGGTTGACAGTGGGGGCTTTAAAGGGGTTGTCCACCTTCCAAACACTTTTTTTTGTTCAGTGGTTTTCAGATTGTTCTCCATAAATAAAGACTTTTTTTCAATTACTTTCCATTGTTTATATTTTACTGTTTTTCCAAAATCTAAGTGTAAAGTTGAATGTTGGTGTCTCTGGTGTTTGAGTCTGGCAGCTCAGTAATTCAGGCGCAGACTCTAAACTGTTACAATTTTGCAACATTTAATTGATACACTTCACAGCAACATCTCTGGAGTATTAGCAACTATTGTATCAATTCTAACAGCTGCCTGTAATGAAACCCAGAGATTCTGCTCAGCAGGGACAAAGATAAGAAATGTATCAGTTTAGAACAGTTGGGGTGGTCGGCGCCCCCACTCCCAGAGCTGCTTTAGAAGGGGAAAAATGACACTTTAAACTTCAATATTAGAAAAACGGTTACAAATAGAAAATAGACAGTTATTGGAAAAAGTCGTTATTTCTGGTGATCTATCTGAAAACAACTAGTTTTTTGAAGGTGGACAACACCTTTAAATACCTGATATTTCAGCCACTAGCAGCACTGGTGTCCTCTTTCATGCACCCAACTTGGTGCTGAATCATTTGCACCCTCACAGGCACCAGCCTTGCAAGGCCAGAGGTGCTACCTTTGAGTGAGCCTGCAATGGACTGTGTAACATGCTTTTAAATATGACCCCGGGTAGTAAATCATTTTGTGTCTTTAGTTGCCCTTTAAGGAAGAAGCTTATCATCATTAATGTTTCGTTATCTATATATTTTTGCACGTAAAAGGAAATAGTTGCAGTGAAGTGAAAGCGTTAAACCGTGTCCCAGTACAGCAAATTATCGTGAAAAAAAGAAGAATAAGGTGAAGCGAGGAGGAAGTTTGCTGTCATTTGCAACTTTTACAGGAAATGAACTACTCGCATGATTTTAGAGGAACTAGTATCGTGTTAAGAGGCTTGCTGAATAAACTCAGGTTAGTGCTTTCTCTTACTAGCATTTCTTTAAAGAAGATCCTTATTTATTATAAATCTTACAATACAAGCATGCCAGCTAGATGGTTTATAAAAATTAAAGGAAAATGTGGTTTCTGCACCGAAAACTTAATAGTGATGAAAGATCTTGAGAAGAGGAAAAAAGTAACTTACAGGAAATTAAAGCCTCACCAGTATGATCAGACTTTCTTTTATTGCAGAACCAATAAAAATGTCAGTGTGCTGAACTGTACTGGGCTGGGAGCCATTCAGTCCTGCAGTGCTTTTATCAGGGGTCAGCAGTATATCTATGTTAGACTATTTTAACAAAGGATTCTGCAAGACTTGTAAAAATAGGAATATATATTTCTTCCTTCCTTTTAGTTCTACTGCTCTAGCATGTTCGATTTAATTGCTGAAATAACTGAATTCAGTTACTGTAAATTACTGTCTTATTGAGTGTTAGCAGACCCTGCAAGATCTGAGTTGGCCATCCTAGCATGGCCAGCCTACTCGGGGGGGCAATTCATGAAAAAAATAATTGTTTTCCCCATCTGGAGTGTGGGGTCTGTTAGTCTGCAACTTAGAAACTGTGGAGGAGATATGTTAGGTACTTTCTAATAGGGTAATGCACCACCATGTTTGATCTTTTTCCCATGTCTCCCCTGCATCACCCTGGGCAGGCATATGGCCATTATTGTAAACTCGTCAAACCTACTATACTACTATTCTCTAGGTCAGTGTGAATATATAACACTCTAGCAACCCTCGGCCTAGTTGCGCTTTTTAAGATTTATGAGCGATCAACGGTCATTAATACAGTAAGCCCTTTCTATGTAATATTTATTATGCTATTCTTTTCTTATAATCTGAGACCATGAGATGGGAGCATTTTTTGTAGAACCTTGACTTACAATAAATAAGTAATGAGAACGAAGGAGAATTGATTTGTTCTTGATGTTCAGAGTGGATTAGAGAATAAATGATTGCAGTTTGTACTTCCATAGAAGGGAAATTATCTGAGAGTAACATAGGGGATAAACAGTAAGGTGGGCTGAGGATACAATTTGCCTTTTGGTAGTTGTACTAATAATGGTCACACCTGTTTTGAGTATGTATTAGAATGTCCTATTCTTGCAACTTTGTTATTTTTATCTTTTATGGTGTTTTTAAATTATTTTCATTTGTTTGCTGGTGATTAGATGATATTGGGCAGGCAGAAGAAGCACTGTACTGGAAACAGAGAATTCAATGTATTGCCAGCCAATGCTGCATCTGTATGAACCCAATGATCATGTAAATGATTGGGAAATGAACTTTGCTATTTCTAACAGTTTGCCCTCCTCCCACAGAGGAAAGACAAAACATTAGGAAACCTCCCAGTGTGCTATTACCCTTACATAGTATTTGTACTTCATATGCAAAGTTTGCTCAAGGTCTTATAACCTAGTTATCTATCACAGTCAATCAGTAGTCTGTAAAGATTGCCTACTGTAGGTTGCAGGGCCCATTGCTGCAAATTTAGCACTGCTTATGCATATATATATATATATATACAGGGCCGCCATTACAAACCATTGGGCCCCGTACAACAAACTTTTCGGGGCCACCCTGGTGCCCAAGCCACACATATTGATGGTCAGGGCCCCCTTATAAGTTAAAAAAAGAAACATTGTCGCCAGGGCCCAATTACAATTTGAAGTTAAAAAAATCTTACAATACAAGCATGCCAGCTAGATGGTTTATAAAAATGGTAAGGAAAATGTGGTTTCTGCACCGAGAACTACAAGTTAAAAAAAATTGGGGCCCCAAAAATGTTTTTTTTTAAACTTTGGTGCCAGGTCCCTCCTTTTGTGACTTCAGGTTTTTATTTAGCCGCTTCAGGACTTCAGTGTCGGCTCCTTTCGTGACTTCAGTTTTTTTTTAGCCGCTTCAGGACTTCAGTGTATGCTCCTTTCGTGACTTCCTTTCTTTTCGCCACTTAGGGACATTTGACTGTTCAGCACTTCCATAATATATCTTAGTCTTATCTAAGAGGCCAGCCTGTGGGCCACTTGGTGAGATCATGCAATTTAACATCTGTACATGGTACCATATTGTACAATATCCAGCCCATTAGACCATGTAGCTGCCTTATACGACTTTGTCTAGTTATATTAAGGCTCAGACTAAAATGATTTCCTATTAAAGGTCAGTTTTCAACATTCACAGAAGGAGTTAGCATGTGATTCCAGAAAATGTCAGGAAGTGATTACTGAATCTGGATGAGGTCAATCTTTCAAAACTATCTTATTACCAAGAACCTAGGGGTATTGGAACAACTGGCTACAGGTGCTGGAAGGCCATCAGGTCCTCACTGTGTATTCTAAAGAATATGAGTTCTTGAGCAAATTTGTATAACTGGGATCCGAATTTCTGTAGTAAAAGTATCTCAATAACAGAAGACAGCAGCAATTAAGAAATTATTTCTAAACCAAAGTGTAATTTGTATTCTGATGAAAAAGAAACCACAGTATAGAGTCACTTTGCAACCTGTTTCTTCCACAGAAATACATGGCTCGCCTCCACAATCACAGAATCTTTCCATGAAACAAACATCTTTTTTAATTTAGGGGGGTTTCTCAAAATTCTTTTTCAACTGTATCAGCATACCACTTCCTCTGGCTGATTTCTCTGAGAATCCATTTGCAAATTTAGAAGTTCCTGTTGGACTTTAGCCCAGTAAAGCAATTTGATGATGCAGCCTTGCCTTTAGTTAGAGGAACATCAAGTTCTGCATTCACTCAGCTTTTAAAAACAATGTTATTATTGCCCCATGCTTGTCACTTAACATAACACAAATGTAAGAGGTGTTTGTACATATATATATCTAAAGGAGAGACCTCCTTTATGTGCCATATCAGCCATTTGGCAAGGCAACTATTTCTGGTAACTGTAAAAGATGCAGTGACGTAACTATCAGGGGGGGCAGAGGGTGCGATTGGGCCAGGGTCCTCACCCCCTCAGGGCCCCCTGGCAGCTCTCGGGCTGCTGATTCTGGCCAGGGCCCACCCCCCTCTAGTTACGGGAATGAAAAGATGAATTACATTTTTAACTGGATATTAGCACTCTCTACATTAGGTTGTCTGCTTCTCCTCATCCTGGTCTGCACACTCAGGGCCAGAACTAGAAGTAGGCAGGATAGGCACCTGCATATGGCTCATTGATTTTGGGGTGCAGTGGTGGTGACAGGGCAGCTGCAAACCTAGATACACCCCTAGATATTGCAACAGTGTACCACACCAACTGAACAGAACGCATAAGAAGCCATTTACAGACCAGGGTAAGGGGTGCAAGAGTGTACACTTCCCCTGGTTATTTGGTAGAGCAACAGTTCATATAAAACAAGAGGATGTTTTAGTCCTGTCTGCTGGTTTACATATGGCACCCTTCCAGTTTTGGGCCAAGCCAGCTGGGCACCTTAGACAACCCAACCAATCCCCTCTCCCCATCCTGCTTGCGTTTGTTACAGGCGGCACAGGGGTTATTCATCTTGTGGGCGCTATAGGAACAAGGGCTTGCTCTCTGGGTAGGTTACATATTAGGTATGTGCCTTGTGCCCCCTCAAGCTTTGCCCGAAGGCATGTGCCTCTTTTGCCTACCCCTAATTCCAGCCCTGCTCTTTGTACCTTTGATTGTCACTGAAGGCATTAAATAGATACAAACAACCTGTGTTGGATATTTTGATGTTTAATTGCGGAGTAATATAAGCAAGCCAAAATTGTACTAAAATCCTCCCATGTGAGAAGACAACATGATGACGTAGTGCTTATAAAAGTCTGGTTCACCAAATTAAAGAGCTGATGAGTGCAGTAGAGAGCTTTATGGAAGCTTTATTACACACTTAAGTCACTTTTCACTGTATCAAAGTTGGAAGATGTAGCCTACCATACAAAAGCAGAAAATGTTATTATTACTTTTGTGCATATTCACACAATGGGACATTTGTTTTTCTTCTTCTGGGTTAACATAAATAGATTTTTGCAAGGTTAAACTTTAAGTCTGAGTGTTTTTTTTCTGCCTCAGCAACTATGTTACTATATTAAAGTAACGATTTTTGAAGACATATTTTCTTTATCTTCTCCTTTTTTTATGCCCCCACCAACTCACTCAACTTCACTTCCCCTTCTATTCTTATACTTTCCAGCCCCAACAGTCTTGTTTCCAGTCATCTCATTATGCTGCTTTCATTTCAGAATCTAAATAAATATATATATTATTTGGGTCATTTTTTAACTGACATTCTTGTTGTACCCACAACACATCACACAAGCCATATCCTGCTGTTAAAAAAA
>CM044447.1:74774089-74787602 GCA_024363595.1 Xenopus borealis | reverse complement strand
CTAACTTTCAGATCAAATAAAGTAGTAAAAGCACAGGTCAGCCAATGTTCTAGCTAAAACTTACAGCTTTCCAAAAGGAAAGAACAACATTTGTGTTTGTAATAATTATGCCATTCAGTTAGCAAAATAAGTAGTTCTAATTTATTGTTTTCTTTTTGACATAGATAATTGGGAGAGACGATTCTCCTTCCATCCGATGTCTGATTTACCACCACCAGAGCCTTTTGTGCCGTCACATAAAACATACCCCAGCCAACTTGTTAGAGGAGAAAACAGAAGTAAGTATAAATGTTCTAAAGAATATATTTTTGTAGCAACAGATATTTTGGCCTGGTAAGGTACTATAAAGTATACTCCAGGGTGACACAGGTGTTGACTTCATGAGGACATCATTACACTGCAGTGCCCTAGGCTGCCTGGCCAGTAGTAGCGCCCGATGTGCGAAAAAAACGCACGTGCGTGAAAAGGTACAACAAGCGCACATGAAACAAAGATGCACCGCACACAGCAGCAAGAGTGGTGACCGGACTAGGGGGTAGGAGAGGCAGAGAAGGTACGTGCTTGTGCCCTAGGCACGTGCCTACTCTGCCTACCCCTTGCCCGGCCCTGTTACATTGGCAACATGAGAAGGGACATGATTTACAAAGCAGCATAAGTGTTTAAATGCTTAGTATGCCCATTTGTATGGTGTAATTACACTGGAACCATTATAATGGGCATGTTGGCACCACAATGGCACTAAATAACCTGTAAGTACTGATGCTGCTTTGCAAACCATGTCTAATTGTATTTGGAATCCTGGTGAAATATGACTGCCTGAATCTCTTCTGCCTTTTTCTGATAATGTCTGCTGCCTGCCCTGCCAGTGTCTAATTTTAGATGTATCACTTATTGGACTGTGTTCTGCCATCCACAGTACCCTGCTTCCTTTATAATGCTCACATTCTGGTCCAAACAGCCTTTGTGCCTCTGACATGTACCACTAGCATTAACAAATGAGCCACATACAAGGCTTACATTTGAGTGTAACGTGTGACCTGTAATCCAGTGTAGAACTGATCTACAAGTGACACAGTTTAATATATATACTATTTAATATATATAACTTTTCACAGGTATCCACTAAACCAAAGGCAACATATTTTTTCAAATGATGCTATGTTGGGGGGATTTTTTTTTCCAAAAAAGATTAATCAAGTGCCTCTTTGCTTTTTACACCTTTTGTTCCAGGGCACTGTTTATATCTATACATGCAGCATGTACTTTATTGACATTTATACACTGCATAGCACATTTAGATTAACTTTTTTGTTTGTTATAGAATAGTCTATTCTTAGCAATTGTACAACTGGTCTTCATTTTTTATTTTTTAAATTATTTTATTGCCCATTCTGACCTACTTTGAAACAGGGGTTACTGACCCCGACAGTAAAATACTATTATACTATGAGGCTGCGATATTAATGTTATGGTTACTTTTTTTTAACTTAGTTTTCTCTTTAGGCCTTCTTCTATTCATCTTCTAGTCTTTCGTTGAAACCGCTGCCTTGTTGCTAGGGTAAGTTAGACCCTAGCAACCAGATGCAAAATTTCCAAACCGAAGAGCTACAGAACAAAAAGTTGAATAATTGTTTTAGAATATTGCTGTTTACATCATTCTGTGGGGGCATATTTATTACCTGTATAGGGTCACGTTCAATAGCATTTTCTTACATCAAATCTTCTGAACCCAGCCATCTATAGGTGATATGTATGCCCCTATATGTTAAAGACGAAGTACCCCTTCAACAATAATAATGTAAAATAATGTTTTAGTAACATTATTGTTTTCATTGATTTTTAGGTGGATCTACCAGGAAAGAGAGAGGGGCCCCTCCTTTACCTCCCATACCAAGGTGAATTTGATTTTACCATCCAACAGATACCTGCTTTGGATTATCTGATATTTTTCAGGTGCTGAATATGTTGGAATCTTATTCTAAAACAGGAACAAACAGCAAGGTATCATATAGGTATTATGAAATCACCAATTCAAATGGAACTGCATCAATGAATTGCCATTAATAACAGCCAAACCCTTGCTGTTATTGAGAGCATTAAAACGATTACAAAGCCAGAAAAAAAGAGTGATATTAGCTTTCTGGGCCCTATACCTTGTCAGGCGATTTCACTGTTTAAAACAATTGCTGCATGAAAAAAAGGACCTTCCTCGTGTTTGAATCCAAATGTTAAACAAATAGGTGAAACCATATTGGAAGTGGCTGAGATTTTATGCAATTAAAGAGTTATGAAATAATGTTTATGCTTTATAATTGGGATTTTCAGATACTGTGTGTTTTGTTGATGTAGTGTGCAATGATAGTGTGTTAAAATGCCTGGTGTGACAGGGGTCATATAGTTGTGACAAATTGCACTGACACAAACAGCACTGAGTTCTATGCTTCTGCGACATTAGGGCTATATCAGTAATTAGAAACATAGCAATGTCGGCTATGCATGGGACTAAAGTGGCTGGTTTTTGTCAAGTACAATCTATGCACAATTCATACAGAGATGATTATGAACTGTGTAAAGTGCATAAAGTACTGGTCAGTGGCATAAATGACATACATAATTATTTCATTCCAACAAACTAGAGCACAGTACCCATCTCAAGAGTAATTATATACACTGAAATTGTTGTGTGCACAAAATATGTATGTAACATAGAGGGTGATTTGGGGGACATTTTCTGCCCAGCATCTGGAATTTTATCACACTTAATACTTTCCTGAAAATATTTTGATTTGAGCAATTGATTTCATTCTGTGCTATAAGGTGCTTTTTGGTTTTAGCCTTCTGGCATTATTCCAGATAATCCTTTATATTGAATACACATTAGGATCTTGGATTGTTTATACCTAGAATTGTAATTAGCCTTTTAGTTACCATATTATCCTATGGGTTAATTTTATATTGACATGTCCTTCATAGCACTTGTTCATTTTGGGTTATTGCCACAGTTCTCAGCTGTTATGTATTACAGAAATAGAACTGGGATGAAATATAACAAAAATGAAAACAGCCTGTCAGGGGGTACATTATACTTATACAGCAGCTAAGTTATCTAGCAATAAAAAGTTTTTACAATGAATCAACACATCACTACCAACACAGTGCTTTGCAGTGCAGCACGGAAAGCATCAAAGCTCTCCTGAATGTTCTGCATTATATAGGGAAGTGTATCAAAATGATCCTATTATAAAATATAGTCCTATAAGATAATATAGGATGAAATATGTTGTATTATATCAGTTAGTCATTTCTAGTGTATTCGCTGTGGTTGTACTTAATGTGGAAGCACAATATATGTATGCAAGATGGAATCTATGTGTATGAGTATATATATATATATATATATATATATATATATATATATATATATATATATATATACATCGCATATACAATAATAGAACATTATATTGAGTTTCCTGTTTTCCTGCAGTATGTTCAAATGAGCTGTTAATGAACACAGATGGCATGGGATTCTCAAGCTCATCAATCTAATTATGCAGTTTTCATTTAAAGTACTGTACGACCTTTGTTTCATTGTAATGACAGCCTGGTTGTTCAGCTAATTAGGAAGTGAAACAACTGACCTTTCTGAGGTCTCAAAACTCACCACCAGTATTATGTTGCTTTGGTGCTGAAATTATTAGATCTGGGTGCCTTATAAGGCGCAAGCTTTAAGCCTTCTCTGAAGTGACAGATTCTAACCTACCTACGACTACAAAAACAGTGATAAGTTAAAGCTGGCAGTACTGTACTTAGACACTGAACCTGCAGATCTTTGTCTCTGGCCCTTGGGCCAACCAATGGATTACATGGGGCACCCTTGCAGATACTGTAGACGAAATCCATGGCCAAATGTAGTCCTTGGCTGATTCTTTTGCCTGGCCTGGGGATACTTGAATGGGTCTTAATTACATCTGGAAAGTGATGGTTTTGGTCATGTCATGGGACATTCGAATGCCAGCTTTATCAAAGGTGTGAACTTGTTTTCCTAGATATTTGCTAAACATATTATGAGACGTAATCTGCAAGCGCAACGAGTAAAATGCAATTTCAAACACAATCCCAATGAATGCAGTGAATTTTTCATAATTCAGGCGCCATTGTGATTCCCATGCATCAACAGGCACAGTAGAGTCATTTCAGAACAAAAGGCATTTGATTTTAATGCCATTACCTTTAATGAAAATGGTGCTATGCACAACTAAAGGTGGGGAATGCAGCTGCATTTGCAGATGTACATAAGCCCTATTGTTTTTGTTTTCAGGTATGTTAGAGGGTCCAGACATGTTCTCAATAACCCTAGTAGTACTGCTCTAATATGCATACATGCGCACCAAAAAAAATTATTAGCACTGGTGGATTTGGCATGACTGTCTATGCTTGCATGAGTATAAATATTTGCACTAAGGGTCCTTGTATTGTATTGAAACTGTCCACTATTGTGAAGATCATATCACTACACCATGGCTCTGGTATATGCATGGGTTTGGCAACCAGTGAGATCATTTTCATTTATAATTCAAAGCAGTAAAAATAAATAAAGCATTTTATATTACATTCTTAATCCTTACTGAGAAGCCCAGTGTCACGGTTGGCACCAGAACAGATGCCAAGCACCCTGGTCTCGGCTTGTGCTTCACCAGTAGTGTGACCACCTTTGGCTTCGGGAGGAGCCCTCTGCTACTCAGATGCCACCTGGACTTAAACGAGAGATACAGGGCAGGAGTTCTGGCCAGCAGTGGGGCACAACGGTATAGAAAGTCTTAAAAGCCAAAGGTCACGGTACAAACAGGAGTAAGCAGATTCGTGGTCAGACAGGCTGGGTCGAGACAGGCAGACAGCACGGAACGTCAGGCAGGCAAAGGGTCAAAACCGGGTAATCAATCAGACAAGGATGAGGCAGAATCGGTAGTCAAATACAGGCACAGGTCAGGATACAGGATTATCAGAGTAGTCAAAGCCAGGCAGGGTCAAAACAGGTATTCAGGAACAAACAGAAGCTATACAGCACAGGTACAAGGCACCAGGATTAAACCTATCACGGGCAACTATAAATGGCCAGATGCCCCTTTAAATATTTCAAATTTGGCGCCATTGCCTGCGCCTTTAAATACGGGAAGAGAGCGGCGCGCGCGCACTAGAAGATGCCGGCGTGGAGGAGAGGTGCGGCGGGCGTCCCGGCCGCACCGAAGGTAAATTCCTCACACCCAGATAACTGCCCCTAAGATCAGTGGTGTTTAAGACTAGTAAATTAAATTTACATTGGACTGCTAAACATTAAATAATGCATTATCCTAGGGCACAAACAAACATAGTACCTTTAATTACATAACCCCCTTTAATGTGTGTGAGCAATGTTCTTTTATGACTTATACACAAAGCTCAAAATAGACAGTCTTTCAAATTTGAGCTACTTTGCAGTCACAATCTCAATATTTAATCAAAAACACAACTGCCCATTACCGGCTTGCTTAAAGGGTTTGTTCACCTTCCAAACACTTTTTTCCAATTCAGTTGTTTTTAGATTGTTCCCTAGAAATAAAGACTTTTTTCAATTACTTTCCATTATTTATTTTTGACTGATTTCCCCAAAATCTAAGTTTAAAGTTTGATCTTTGAGTCTGGCAGCTCAGTAATTCAGGTGCAGACTCTAAACTGTTACAATTTTGCAACATTTAGTTGATACATTTCACAGCAACATCTTTGGAGTATTAGTAACTCTTTTGATTTGTAAAAGTAAAGAAAATACACCAAAAAAACTACAATACCAGTTGGATAAGCAGATGGTGCTATACACTGGAATATGGGACACCTGGATATTAAATGGACTTATATTATTATTACTAACTGGGCAATAGACAGAGTTACCCCTCCTCCTATATCCTTTGCAACATGACGTTTTCTCGGGAACTGAGCGTTTCAAGCTGGGCCACATTCATATCCATCCTGGGCTGCAGTTTGGACACCCCTGAACTAAATGTATCTATTGAGAACAGTTTACAGGGTTTGAAGGTGAACAACCCCTTTAACAGCAGTGTTATTGCACTGGTTTTATTTTAAAATACATTGGTATATTGGCAGACAGGCACTTTTTGGCTATTGCTATGTTTAGCAGCAGAAATAATAGCCTCTGGAAATGGACTGTGGCAAAAGACATATAGTAGGGAGAGATTGTGCCTATTGTAGCAGTGGGATAATAGCTTCTGGGAAGGGACTGTGGATGTGGGATAGCAGGTATAGTAGGGGCAGATGGTGCCTATAGTAGCTGGTGATAATAAATTCTGGGAAGGGATTGCACATTTAAAGGCTTACAGATGGTGCCTATAGTAGCAGTGAAGATAGCCTCTGGGAAGGGATTACACTGTACATCATTTAAAGGCTTACAGCTTTTTTATTCATGTTGTATAACTAACTTAACTGGGAGTTATATGGCTTTCACATTTCCTTGAAACATCCAGTATGTGACAGCTAAAATCACAGATGATAAGGTAAAATGTTTTTGTTCCGGCTTTCTGTAATTGTTTTTAATTCATTCATGTTAATGCTGCAGATAATTTGCCACCTGGCTCATAAAAAATGCTACTTGATCCCAATGATAATAGGGACATTAAGATAACAGGGATAGGAAGGCCAGTGTTTTTACAGAGAATGTGGCAACTGTAGCTGTTGATCTTCTCTAGTATTGACTGTAAGGACCATGGCACACGGACCATTGCCCCTTTTAAATCTATGCTACCGTGGGAGTCAAATCTCCCAAAAAAGACTTTACCTAGCCTAACATTGAGATCGCTGCAAGTAAAACCTATTACTGGGAAGTGAGTTATAGGCTCTACTCTTGGCATCTTATTGTTATGATAGGGGAAGTCTTTTCCAGATATATATGCCCCTGATAGCAAAGATTTAACTGGTGGCTCCCTGTGTGCCATTACCCTAATATGCCTGTGTAGTTCAGCATTGTACTATATTGTTACCATTAATCTTATTATATATGATGCAGTGTTTTGTGTGGCTTAAAAACTCAAAGTTCGTGGACAATATAAAAAGCCACACTTCTGTGACATTCCTTCCGATTGTTTTATGTTTTTACCGTTACATTCAATGAAAGGGAAACTACAGTGAAATATTTTTTGCCTGCACTCGAAAGTGTTCGGTCACAATGTACATAAGAATGGGTTTCAATGTGCACGCTGGTGGTTTTTGTCAGAAAATAAAAATAAAATACAAGCCATCCACAATAGGCCAAGTATAAGTCAACAACATGTAATCGAAACTAAATGGGATGCACTTTTGATAACCAACCTACCAATCAATCAGCAGGTAGAATTTATTAGTCCAAAATCCTAATTGGTTGCTTTGGGTTACTAGGCCTGGAGCAAACGTTGGACCTTCATGAAAAGAAAAGGTACTGATGTTCCTATATCAACCACTTAACACCAGGGCTTTTTAACAAAGGCTGTCAGGGGTGCTAGGAGTTGAACTACATTAACATGTAGAGCAACATAGTCTCCCCATCCCTGACATATGCAATTCACAGGAAATATAAATCCTATTTTAATAAATGTAATTGTGTATATATATATATATGTGTGTTGGTGGGGGGGTTAAAAATGTAACTATGCCTTACGATGCCAGCAGAGCTGACAGAGACAGGGGTTACTAGACAAATCTATGCATTCTGAAGAACAAGTATAAATGTTACCAAAGATGTGGATGATGCAATGAATATCCTTTTATCATTTTGTATTAAAATAAATCTTTACAAGCCTTTTGGAAATTCTGAATTGTTTCTTTGTGTTTTATTAAGCTAAATATTAACCCAGTGAAGACTCAGGGGTGTTGCCCAAGGGTACATACCTATGACCACAGACCCTAGCAACCAGGCTGTGATTATTAATAGCAGTTTAAATTCCAAACTGGACTGCTGATGAGCAAAAAGTTAAACACATTTACAAATCACAAGAAATAAAAAATGAAGACCAGGGGGCTCAATCACTTATCCCATGGTTGCAAGAATCCCTAACGTGTACAAAAATTCCAAATTGTTTGAAATTCATCTCGAGGTGCAGAGTGTAGCTCTTTTATGTGCAAGGCAACCCTGTACTTATAGGGGTAGTAAACCCTGCTGCACGGCAAGTTCAACCAAACTTTACTCAGTTGTTGCTGCACTACAAATCTCAGAATAATGTAACATATACTGAAGGTTGAGGCATGCTGGGAGCTGTAGTCCACCAACATCCGGTTTGTATTCATAAAGTAATATTGCACAATAAAATTTTAACCAAATCTCCTCAGCCAGCGTCTGCATTAAAATGCAAAAAGATCCTCGGTGGCTCAGTTTAGGACTGGCCATGGCCCGGTTCTGTCCCGCGGACCAGCGGTTGGGGGCCCCTACTCCAATGAGAATCCCAACTGATCGGTATCAACCTGGCTCCCTGTTCTTTGTTCCTGTAATTGGAGATGGAAGCTTTAAGCACTGCTTCACAGCACTGAACAAGTCTGTCCTTTATCCCCATGTCTGATTCCAGTGTAATATAATGCAGAAATAAAATGACAGAATTATCTCTATATGTAAGATACAGCAAGATGCCTGAATCACAATTCTTATTGGTCAGATTTATTTGCATTTAAAATGAAGTTTTTGATCAGTAGAATTCTCGTTGGTGAATTTTCTTGCATCTTTAATTATGGTTATCAGTAATTTCTATGGAAAACTAGGGGGCGCTGTGGGGTGGCATTACAGTTGGGTATGACTATAAAGATTCATCCAGGTCATGGCATATCTAATATAAGTAATTCTAAAAAAACAGCTGGACTTGCTGAGTAATCATTGAAGACGGTTCACTACTCATGGAGAAGCTTCTTCAGTTCAACTGACTGGCATGGGAAGTTCCTGGCATATAAACTCTTACACTAATCCAATCACAATGGCACATTGTAAGTCTTCAAAGAGGTGACATCTGATGTTTACAGAGGTGTTGATTGTGTGTAGTAACTGTGACGATGTGTGAAGACTTCTGAAACTGCCGGGGTACAGATGTGAGAACTGCATTGTATGTAGCAGACAGGTGGTGTTGAAAGCCCGCACCTCTATTCAGGGATGGTTTCTCCACCTTAACATGAATCGCCTATTTTAGGCCTCGTTCAAACCATGTTTTTTTTTTTTAATTACTTATATTAGACAAATTACAGTTGGGTTTACAACCCATTTAACAACCCTGACGAAGGGGTACGCCCCCGAAACATTGTAACCTTTTTGGCTGACATTAAACACGGGTATATCCCTTATGCAGAAACGAGTGCTGGAGTAATTTGTTGACCTGATTGCTGGAGGGGCGGTCCTCCTATTCCCCAAGCACCGTATAGGTTTTCGAGAGACCAGGTGTGCACCTGCAACCTTTTCTTTTCTGCAGAATCAACTCCTTGTGCTTGATTCTATGACTGCAAAAAGCTGTGCCTTGGGGAAAAAAAGTGCAAAAGACAACCATTTTATTTCACCCATCTTTTGCATTTGGTATTCTGCCCTGCACTTAGTTAATGTGTTGCATTAGATCTGGACACTATCACTTAGCCCAGCATTGCATGGGGGGTGGGCAGTACTAAATTATGGAACAATTTAAAGGATTATGGAGCCACTTGAATGATTGCTACACACATTTAGCATATTTGATGTTGGCTGACAAAGCAGTGGTCTTTGTATTACTCCACTATTTAATCCCTAGGGAGCATTATCTCATTTGCTCAGATGTTATTGCAGAAGGCCCAAGTATCCCAAAGGTAGGAGCCTGAATTGTTTGCAAAGTGGTTTTATATCATTTGTGCTCGATATCTAACCTGATGAGAAATTCATCCCATACATGGTCCAACAAGCAGGTACCTTGTTTAAGAGAGGTGACGTGTTCGGCCTTATGAAAACACAAATGAGTCATCATCTGAAGTGAGAATATAGCGTCAAGAAGGAATGTTTCTTTAAAAAATGGCTTTTTGTATAAACATATAGTTTTATATATATATAAAATATATATACATATAACTTTATACTCACCCTTCGGACCCCTCCCCCCCCAAAGGCAGCAGTCAACTCCAACATAAAAATTACAGCACACAACACCCCCCAAAAATAACAGCAGCGAAACAACCTACGACATACTCATCGCGCTTCAGACCTACTACCGCTCCCGCTTTTAAACTACACCACGTGACGATGACGTTGTTTATCACATGCGGGTAACGTCGCGAGAGGACGAATTGCCACTTGGAACTAGCAGCAACCTTAGAGCGAGCTGTCACTGCAATGAGGGACTGTAGCTGGGGCGCCTTCTAGACTCGAAGTGGTGATGGAAGCGAGGACGGATCCGCCACAGAGCTGTGAAAAGGTGAGAGAGCTGTAAATGGGCACAAGTAGCTCTTGTCTTTATAGAACCACTGACAGGACACCCTATAATCACCTGACTAATACTGCCTACTTGGCAAATGCAGGAGGGTGTTCAGCTGTGTTTCTGAGCTGGAACTTACAGGCAGGAGCATACTATGTTTGCATATGGGGGATGATGAGGGCTGCTGCAACAACAACTGGAAAGCCAGAGGTTGTGGTTACAGTATTTCTTTATGGTCAATGTCATTTTTTACGTTAACAGATATTCTTTCTACATATTTATGTTTAAAATTTGAAAATTGGAAACAGTTAGAAAAAGGAAAATAGTTTAAAAAACTATAAAAAAAATTAAGACCAACTGAAAAGTTGCTTAGAATTGGCTATTCTATAACTTACTTAAAGTTAAAACGAAAACTGAAAAAACAAATTGCTCTATATAAAATAGGTACTAAGTTATTGTTGTGTTAGTTCTTACAAAAAGGTAGAGTGGGTTATCCTGGCCATGTGTATATGTAGGTGAAAATAATGCATTTTGAGGTGGGGGATCAATTGAGATTTCTGAGCTCTGCAATATGCCCATCCAGTCATCTGCTTTATAAATGTACATGTGAGACAGCTCTGCGCTCATTAGAGATTCACTGGGGATCTTCATGGGCTGCCTTTATGTGAACTCTCATTATGTGATCAGAACTTGTCAATGCAGAATTTATTTAATTACTGGTATTGTATAGCTCTGACATATTCAGCAATGTTTTACAAAGAATATACATCATTCACAGTTGCTTCCCCTCCCAAGGGCTAACACAGGGAGATCTGCTCATTTGGCGATGATGCTAAACAAGCAGATCTCTCCCTAATATGCCCACATTGAAGTGGGCGATATTGGGCTGATCCGATCATGAGCCTTAGGGCCCAACGATCAGATCATAATGCATCTGAAATGGGTGATCATATCCAAAGGGATTTTTTAACCTGCCGATCAACATCTGCCCAACTTTCGGATCAATTGGGAAAGCCCATCGGATGGCCCCACACATGGGCAAATAAGCTGCTGACTCGATCTGTTGGCAGCTTTTATTGGCCCATGTATAGGGGCCTTTAAGGTCCCCTTCACATTCACACATTGGGCACACAGACACAAACCTTTTGCATGGCCAAATTGGGGAGAGATTTGCTTGTTTGTTGACCCAGCCAAACAAGTGTATGGCTAGCTTAAAGGAGTTGTTCACCTTTAAATTAACTTTTAGTATGTTGTAATGAGTGATATTCTGAGCCAATTTGCAACTGGTTTTCGTATTCTAGTATTTATAGTTTGTGAGTTATTTAGCAATTTTTAGTTTTTTTGTTAGCAATTTCAGCACTGTGATTGCTAGGGTCCAAATTATCGCAGCAACCATGCACTGATTTGAATGAGAGACTGGAATATGAATAGAAAGATAAATAATAAAAAGTACCAATAACAATACATTTGTAGCACAATTGTTTTTATATGGGGTTAGTGACCCCCGTTTGAAATCTGGAAAGAGTCCTAATAAGATGGCAAATAATTAAAATTCAATAAAAAATGAAAAAAATTCTTAGAATTGACCATTTTATAACATATTACAATTTAACTTAAAGGTTAACCACCCCTTTAAAGATTCAATTTTACTGCAGTGTTATTGCTTATCTTTATATTCAGGCACTTTTATACTGTACATCTATCCAGTCTTATTCATGGACTGTTTGCTAGGGTAAAACGGAACCTAGCAACCAGAAAATGCGGATTAAAGTGCTGCTTAAGAAACAAATAAATCATTTAAAAACTATAAAATAGTGTCCGAGTAACACTATTGTCTTCATACTAATGTTAATTTAAAGGTGAAGACTTAAAAGGCCTCCTCATGTCCCCAGGCGATAAATTTGGGAGTATAATGATGTGTGAGTTGCATCATTTGTACAAATGTAATGCTAGCTGTCCGTTAAAAAAACAATGCTCATATTTCAAAGAGTATGTCATAACCACAATGCACACTGTACATTCAATGAACCGTAAATGATTACATCCACTGACTGACTGCAGTGTAAACAGTGTTTACATTGTTTGTCTTTTATAAACCATAGAAAAGGGCTATTGCTTTCTTTGCAGTTTTATTATTATATTCCAGTCAAGTTCTTTTCCAACCCCCCCAAAAGAGTTATTTAACAGACATAAATTGTATGTGTGAGTTCATCACACCTCCAACAGTGTTGTGCTTTATCACTAGAGAACCAAATTAGCAACAGCGCCTGATGTTCTTGTTGGACTTGTCTGTAACCAGAAGGTGCCGGGTTAAACTCTGCACAGAATATGTATGTTTTGTACATATGAACGATTCCATCTTCAGGTCACTACTTTATTGTCGCAAGAATGTGCAAATATGTTTGAATCCTTTATTTCACCTTAAATCTAAATCAACCCATTTCCATGTATTCCTTCCAATGATACAGGATTATAAAAATGGTTACAAAAGATTTACATGATCATGGCATGTGCTTCTTCAAATCTATTATAAACCAATAATCCAGAATTCTCTGAATTATGAGAAGGCCATCTCCAATAGAGTCTATTTTAAGCAAATAATAGCTTTTTCTCTGTGATAATGAAACAGAACCATGGTAATTAAGTAGCATGAATCCATATTGTGGCAAAACAATCCTGAAGAGCTTATTTAATGTTTTAATGCTTTTTAGCAGATTTATGTTATGGAAAAATCCATTATCCAGAAATCCCTAGGTCCCAAATATTCAGGAAAATAGATCCTGTACTCAGGTGCAGAACCCAACATTTTGCACTTTATTTCTGGCTTTGAGAAAGCAAGTGTTGAAAAGGCTATATTGTCCATGGGCTGTTTGTTCTGTGAATGACAAGTCTTTTGTAGTTGTTTCTGACCCACTGACCAGAAACAATTGGGGATAAAATAAAACCTTTATTGGTTATCAGAGAAGGCCTGTAATCTGAGCTTTTAAGAAAGTTATAAAATGAAAGCTGAAAGGGGCTGTTCACCTTCCAAACACTGTTTCAAACAAATCTTTTCAGATTGTTCACCAGAAATAAGGTCTTTT
>CM044447.1:74746536-74758834 GCA_024363595.1 Xenopus borealis | reverse complement strand
GCAGATATGGTGCAGTGAGGCAGACAGATATAGAACACAAAAGCAGAAAGGGAGAGTTGGCAAATCAGGCTTTTGAGGTAGCCGGAGTACTTGCACAATAACAAACTGGGCTAAAGGTCATGGACGGCAGTCAGGAAACTGGTGATCAGGCTGAGACAAGACTGAACAAGGTGGCTTAGAATGACACAGATTGATGGCAATTAAAAAAAGCAAGGCAAACACAACAAGAGTATTTAGACCAAACATAGAAGTAGGTTGTCGGGGCAACGATTGTCCGAAGATATCGCAATTTTTGCTCTACCTGTGTTTATACAGGTCCCCTTAGACTAGTGGTTCCCAAACTAGGGGGCACATGTCATTTTGTAGGCAGTAATGAAAACTATATGGTGCTGGTTATACTTTGGGCTAAAAATGAATATATCTTTTAAAATGTCCCCTTTATTGGAGGGGTATAGCCAATCACAGCCCTGCAGTCACACAAGCAAGAGCAATCTTCCAGTGGCATAACAAGCAGTCGCTGCGCCCCACAGCAAAAAAAAAAATTGTAAGTGCCCCAGCACACACACAACCATGTTCCCTACCTGCATACCTCTTCACAAGCTGTGAGGTGCTCACATGTCACAGCACACAGGTCCAGACTGAGAATTAACATAGGCCCTGGCATTTCAGGTACACAGAGGCCCTGTCAGCTCATACAGGGGCCCAAGCAGCCCCACCAGCCCACTAAACACTGAATTTCTATGGCACCTTATAGCAGCCCTCTGGAATTTGCCAGAACTCAGATTGTTTGTCCAGCCTGACAGCACGCACATATTTTTACATATATAAGTGCCTGCAGAGAGAGGATTTTTGTGCTACAAGACCCCCTTTCCTCCAGGGCCCTCCATGACTAAATCGTCTACTACAGTGATCCCCAACCAGTAGCTCATGAGCAACATGTTGCTCTCCAACCCCTTGGATGTTGCTCCCAGTGGCCTCAAACCAGGGGCTTATTTTTGAATTTCAGGCTTGGATGCAAATTTTGGTTGTATAAAAACCAGGTGTACTGCCAAACAGAGCCTCAATGTAGGTTGACAATCCATAAAGGGGCTACCCAATGGCCAATCACAGCACATATTTGACACCCCAAGAACATTTTTCATGCTAGTGTTGCTCCCCAACTCCTTTTACTTTTGAATGAAGGTTGGGGATCCCTGGTCTACTATCTCTATAGTTAAGCCACTGCAGGCTTCAGTTCCCTATCAGCTCAGCCTAGCTCCTGGTTCCTATCCTACAGTGTAGAGGGCCCCTGGGAAAGGAGGCAGGAGGAAGTGGAACAGATAGGCAGGGCTTGTAGGTTTTTTGCAGAAATTTTCAATGAATCAACCCAAAAAATTATTTAAGCACACTCCTTTTATATTTAAGACTGGCACATTTTTGTTTTTCACACAATGGGGTAAATTTATCAAAGAGTGAAGTTAAGAGTGAAGTTCCGCCACTAGAGTGAAATTCCGCAGCTCTCAATTCATTTCTATGGGATTTTGAAAGGCGTATTTATCAATGGTTGAAGTGACGTTTCACCCTTTGATAAATACGCCTTAAAAAATCCCATAGAAATTAATTGAGAGCTGCGAAATTTCACTCTAGTGGCGGGACTTAACTCTTAAATTCACTCTTTAATGAATCTACCCCTATATGTCTTCTTTAAGGCCAGTTAGAACAGATTTGGGAATAATAACCCTTTTTATCTCTTGTATAATCTTGAAAAGCTTCGCTTAAGTCAATTATGGTGAAATTTGGTACTGAATACATGTGTGGGGGCCTAGATATTCTTGGAGATATGCCAGCCAAATGTTGGGTCTCAAAGAGGAGGCTTAATCTGGAGGATTTGGTAATTATTTATTTGTGATCCTGTTATTGCTGGCACCACAATTGTAAAACTAAACCTGATATTAAAATGTAACCTAAAATCTTTCTTCTCAACAGATTACATCCGGTATGGTAATCAGTACCTTCGTATCTGCTCCAATCATGTATGTCTCTGCCTGGTTGTTGACTATCCCCTCAATGGATCCCAAACCTCTAGTTTCTGCCCTACAAAATGTCAGCTTTGATATTAGCATCTTGAGCATACTTTCCTTGGTGAGTTAGCTGGAGATCACAGTACATGCTACTATGCTAAATTGCAGTAATAAGTACCATCAACAGACCTGCTTGATTTAAAATAGATGTTGGGATATTTTCCCTTTGCTAGTTCACTACACCTATCCTTTTCTTAAAAATCTTAAAATTTACTCATTTAAAGGAACAGTTCAGTGTAAAAATAAAAACTGAATAAATAAATAGGATGTGCAAAATAAAAAAAATGTTTCTAATATAGTTAGCTAAAAATGTAATGTATAAAGGCTGGATTGACTGGATGTCTAACAGAACAGAATACTACTTCCTGCTTTTCATCTCTCTAACTCTGTGTTAGTTAGTGACTTAAAGGGGGGCCACATGGGACATAACTGATGAGTTTGAAATTGATCATCAGCATTCAGCTCAGATTCAAAAGCAACAGTGCCCCCCCCCCTCAAGTCACTGATTGGTTACGGCCTGGTAACCAATCAGTGGAAACCAAGAGAGCTGCAAAGCAGGAAGTAGTGTTCTTGCTACTATGTTACACATCCAGTCACTCCAGCCTTTATACATTACATTTTTGGCTAACTAATTATATTACAAACATTTTTTCTTTTGCATAGTCTATCTATTTACTCTATTTACTTTTTGTGTAGATTTTGCCACTGAAACACATTTCATTAAGTTGATGGTTAATTCGTGGTTTTATACACTTTGTAATCATTGATCACTTGTATATACAATATATTAGATATTTAGTAAACTGGCATGTTCTTTGCTGGAAAAGGAATAGGAATAATTAAAGTTAATCATAACTTAGATTCTGCATCTTTATTAGGGAGTCTTTGATACAGCTCTAGGTAATTACTCCAGTATCAGGTCTTTTTTGCTTAGAGCAAGTCAATACATTTTCCTGGGGGTTAAGAAGTTTCCTGTACCGTCCATAGCACATGTTTTCTGGTAACAGACATTAAGGGCCATACATCTGCCTTTTGAAAAGTGTGGAACCCAGTCAGAATGGGTGTTTTCTAGGCAAAATGAGCCCCCCTATAAGACATATTGGATCTAACTGTAAATGGTTATCTGACACCAACTCCTGCATGAAGAGAGAATGAAGAAAAAAGGATGCTGAGAGGGATATTGAACATAAACTTGATTTAATTGATTATATTTAGAAAGTTTCTTATTTCAGTATGATGAAGCTTATATATTTTTGACATGAATAATAAGATTTAGTTTCAACTACAAGTAACCAGTATATAAATAAATGGTTTATTACTTCTATTGGTTAAAGGAGAAGGAACGCTACAGAGGCATTTTATTGCCAATAGATTAGCTGCAATAGTGCAAGCTAGCATGCTATATTTATTCTGTAGAATGTTTTACCATAGCTGAGTAAAAAGCTCTAGAAGCTCTCTGTTTGGTTAGGATAGCAGCTACAGTATTAGCTTGGTGTGACATCACTTCCTGTCTGAGTCTCTCCCTGCTCCCATATAGCTTTGGGCTCAGATTACAGCAGAGATTGGGGCAGGGGGAAGAGGAGCAAACTGAGCATGCTCACACCCAGGACAAGGAGGTTTAAGCTGAAGGCAGAAAGTCTGATACAGAAACCCATGTGTACACAATAGAAGGAAAGAAATGCAGTGTTTCTTTTGACAGAGGACTCAGAGCAGCATTACTTTGAGGGTTTACTGGTATATTTAGGAGGACCTTTATGATAAAGCCTACTTAGTTTTAACCTTTCCTTCTTCTTTAAATGGGTCGGGATAAGCACATGGAGCAGTGGGAGAAGAATACAAAGTAAAAGGGATCTTGCAGTGCTTGTACCTCCAGTTCTGCATGGATACTCTACTATTTATATAAATTGTGCTTTCTCTTCATAGATCTGGTCCCTTGCTGTCTTGCTTTTGAGCAAGAAATACAAACGGCTTCCTCATCTGCTTACTTCCAATTTGCTTCTTTCTCAGGTTTGTTGCTTTCTTTTTTATATATATGATTGTAGAAATAGCACTCAGAAATGTAGGCATACCCTAACCCATCCAGCCTGATCTTTGTGACCCTTGGAAGCTTCCCTGGAGTGTAGCTCAGTTACAGTTCACTATGCAATCCAAGTACCAACCCTGGTGGTTCTGTAATGTATTGCAAAGATTCCTATAATTCTTCTACTGACCCACCTTGACAGTTCCCATGCAAAATCAGACAGACAAACCCCTGCACATCTTACTGTGATCTTGCAGGAAACGAAATAGCCTCTCATTCTGCTACTGTACATTGTGTTGTCCATTCTTCTTTTGTGTATTATACAACTCAGTACCTCTTCAATACAGTACACTGAACCTTATTGGACAACAATTCAAGTTTATTTTTGCAAAAACTCTATTAATTGGAGTTTTGGGGTTTTTCCCAAGTTTTTTTTTTTTTTTATTTGAGTTGTGAATTCGTTTGAGGAATTAAAAACCTCACAAACTTCTAAAACTCAGCCTTTGAAAACAACCCTATTGTGGAATAGGTGTTTGTCATGTGTTGCATTTCAGGTAACTTGTATGGCATTTAGATATTGTGATGGGAATTAGCAAAAACACTTTTTTTTGTTTTTGGTTTCTTTAGTTAATCGCTTGTGTTGGAATGGTGATGTGGAACTTTATCATACAAGAGAGAAACGTGGTGGGGCAGATCCTAGTCTTTGTAATTCTATACAGTGCCCTCTACAGCTCTTATTTTTGGACAGGTATTTGCATATTTATGCTACTGGGTGTGTTTTAATTAATGTCTGATAGTAAATGATTTGTAAGGTTTAACAGAAAACTTTCTCAGAGTTTGGGGTGGGTCACAAGTGGGATTTTATTCAATGTATATGTTGGTATGTGAAGTATATATTTGCCTTAAAGTGGTGGTTCACCTGTAAGTTAACTTTTAGTATGTTCTAGAGTGGCCAATTTTAAGCAACTTTTCAATTGGTGTTCATTATTTGTTTTTTACAGTTTCATTATTTGCCTGCTTCTTCTGACTCTCTCCAGCTTTCAAACTGCAAACCAGAGAGCTGCTGAATAAAAAGCTAAATCACTCAAAAACCACAAATAATAGAAAAATGAAAGCCAATTGAAAATCATCTCAGAATATAACAGCATCTCTACATCATACTAAAAGTTTACTGAGCAAACCCTATAAGAGTACATTGCTCATAATCACTGGTGCTTATTCAAAGAGCACTTCTGTCCAGGGTCTGTCTGTGCTTTGAACTACACACCAGATGAAAAAATCTGGCATGTCTGATTGTCTCCAACTGCCATGGCCTCATTAATATGATGCTGATAAACAAAACCCAGGCAGTGGTGTACTGATCATACGTCTCTGTGCTCATAAACAGGTCACAGAGACCTGCTGCAATTCTTCTTCCTGGTATTTTGCAAAGTGCAAATAACATGGTGGACAGTGCCCAATTTTTGCACTTTGCATCCTGCTTTTCAGGTAGTAAATGGTCACTGCAATGTCTTATATAAAAAAAAAAAATTGTTGAAAAATGAAATGTGATGGTAATGTCCTTTAACCCAACTTATCTTTTGTTTTTTATGCATTGCAGGCCTCCTCTCTCTGTCCTTGGTTTTGTTAAAAAAACAAGATGGGAAAGTTCCAGTTGTTTTTCTAGTGTTGGTTGGGTGGGGGTAAGTGTTTGAATTTCTGTGCATGCAAAACTACGGACATGGAATTTCATCAGTGATGTGATCTGAAGTAGGGAGACGGCTCCACTCCAATTCAGTTAACAATGGAGACATTCCAGTGGTACTTCTAGTGGTTACAGGAATACAATGGAAACTTCAATAGCTTCTGAATCAAACAGAGAATTTTTACAAGTGCAGAAGAACAAAATTAGATTTAAATGGTTATAAAGGCTCTTTCATTGTATGGTATAATTAGGTGCAAAACACAAATTGCAAGCATTTTTAGCTGCATTAACACTTTTTTTGACCAGATCTGGCTACAACTGAATAGCAAAACTCTGTTGACTATACAAACTGTAGAGTGATTCAGGAACTCCATGTAGGTTCAGTGTAGTAGCAAGTGGTTTTATAAACAGCAATTATAGAAGTAAAAGTAATTGAGGATTGCAGTGGAAAAGCAGTTTTTTCTCGATTGAGGAGATGTAAGTTTCTCTTGTTTTTAAAATTAACTAGATCTTTTACTTCTACTCTTTTAACTATTGCAGTTGCCAAAACAAACAATTCTTTTATTCTTCTCTTATTTCTCAAGACTTAGGGGATTTGTGGTTTTTTAGGGAAGCTTATACCATCAAGCTAGGGAAGGTAATTGTCGAGACCACAGTCCCCTACATTCTGCCGTCTTTGCTGGTGGCAATCCTAGGGCTTAGGTAGCCAAAATTCAGATAATCGCAAACGGGATGACTCCACCACTATCTCTTTTTTTCTAAATTCTAACTTGTTTCCAATTTTATGTGAATGAGATGGTTAATGCCTAGTTCAATTGATACAGAGTGTATTACTCTAGTAACCTTTTTATCTAGAAACTTGCAATTTTAGACATTACTTCTCACGGCAATTTAAAATTTGGTGGGGTTAATTATTATAATTGCACTAAGTCAGTAATAAATGACTGTTTAAATTAATTCATGAGTTATAGGATAATTAAATTAAAATTGACATACTAATTTATTCTATTTATTGGTTATATAATTAATTTATTCTAATTTATTGGTAGTACTATTTTTATTGGGTGATTTTGTATGGTGAAGTATCATCAATTAAGAGATCAATTAGAATGTTAATGAATTGGGATTAATTTTATTCATGGATCACAATATAAAAACGTATATATGTACATTTTCCCTTAGCGGATGTTCACCTTTGAGTTAACTTTTATTATGATGTAGAGAATGATATTCTGAGACAATTTGCAATTGATTTTCATTTTTGTTTATTTCAGATGCTTAAGGTATGTAGCTTTTTTTAATCAGCAGCTCTCCAGTTTGCAAGTTCAGCCATCTAGTTGCTAGAGTCCAAATTATGCTAGCAACCATGCATTGATTTGAATAAACACTGGAATATGAATAGGAGAGGGTCTGAATAGAAAGAAGAGTAATAAAAAGAAGCATTAACAATAAATGTGTTGCCTAGATGGGGTCAGTGACCCCCTTTTGAAAGCTGGAAAGAGTAATAAGAAAAAGGGCAAATAATTATAAAACTATAAATAATGAAGACCAATTGAAACGTTACTTAGAACTGGCCGTTCTATAATTTAAAAAAAATATATAAATATATATATATATATATATATATATATATAAATAAATATAAATATATAAAAAAATCTTATGTTACCTTGGGATCCTGTCATGATAATTTTTTTTTTCAAAATGTATCATTTAATAGTGCTGCTCCAGCTGAATTCTGCATTGAAATCCATTTCTCAAAAGAGCAAACAGATTTTTTTATATTTCATTTTGAAATCTGACATGGGGCTAGACATATTGTCAATTTCCCAGCTGCCCCAAGTCATGTGACTTTTGCTGTGATAAACTTCAATCACTCTTTACTGCTGTACTGCAAGTTTGAGTGATATCACCCCCTCCCTTTGCCCCACCCAGCAGCCTAACAACAGAACAATGGGAAGGTAATCAGATAACAGCTCCCTAACACAAGATAACAGCTGCCTGGTAGATCTAAGAACAGCACTCAATAGTAAAAACCCATGTCCCACTGCATACTATTCTGTTACATTGAGAAGGAAAAACAACAGCCTGCCAGAAAGCAGTTCCCTCCTAAAGTGCTGGCACAAGCCACATGACCAGGGGCAGCTGGGAAATTGACAAAATGTCTAGCCCCATGTCAGATTTCAAAACTGACTATAAAAAATCTGTTGGCTCTTTTGAGAAATGGATTTTAGTACAGAAGTCTACTGGAGCAGCACTATTAACTGATGGGTTTTGAAAAAAAACATGTTTTCCCATGACAGTATCCCTTTAAATGTGACCCCCTTTAGCAACCAAACTTTTACACAACAATTTATTATATCCTTTGCTTTTTCCCACCCAGTGTCCCTGTGCTAGTTGTGTGTGTACTACTAAGTGCCGGGGAGCGTGACCTAGATATTATTGACTCTGCTTTCTTCTATGGAACGTCACAGGTAAGCCTGAGGTTCACATGTACAATATTTGTACAATAAAAAGTAGTAGTATGGGGCTCATGGTGGTACACTTAAGCATTGGGATCATGGTGGTGCCACACATTTTGCAAAGCTACAGAATGCAGTGCAGATAACAAGTCAATGAAAAGATGAGGGTGGGCCCAGCTTGCTTGTAAATGAAAAATGTATTTCAGTTGTGTTAAAGTTTAATACTGAAACCCCTTTCTCATTCTCTCACATGCTCTAGATTATCTGCACAGCAGTGATCTTGTCCTGCAGCATATTGTTGTCCGGCATCTCTCTTATGTGTATGAGTCGAAGTGGCCAGGATGGGAACTACCATGCGTTGCTTCAGTCTTCCCAAAACAACAGCAACAGATCAGTCAACAACATCGAGGATTCAAAGCCAGACAGTCCTGTTTTGGCCAGTAGTTCTTCACTTTCAACAGAAAGAGGTAATACAAAAAAAAAACCCAGGTGTTTTATTAAATAGGATTTATAGCTTTAAAAAAAACTCCATAGATTCCTTTGTATGGCATCATTATTTTAATCTTTCTCTTCTCTCAAACATTAATTACTGTATGATATTTGGCACACTATGTGGAAGACATTGGTGTTCATGCAAAACAGGTTATAAGAAATCAATTGATGAAATCAATGTCCCTGTAAGCACTTTTGCAATTTACATACATGTTCTATATTTAGTGCAGTTTTTAGACCTCTAATTGCAGGCTTTTTTGGCTCAGAAGTTGTCTATTATGATTTAAACTGTGCTTTCTATGCACATTCTGTATTCAGTTAACCCTAGGGTTGCTGACTCGCAATTGAGCAAGAACCTGGTACAGGTATAAAAACTCAAACCACTAGAAATAGAAAATGGAATTGAATTTCCCGCTGAATATTTTGCAAATATATTATATTTATTTTCTATTTTTAGTGTGCAATATATTTATGCAGCATCAATAGGAAAACAGGAGGTATTTACTTGCCTGGTGCCATATACATCGCACTGCCTTACTACCAAAAATGAAAGTTTAAATCTCTCATAAGACATTATGGGCGGAGACATACAAATCACTCATTTATGTCCCTTTGGCCAACTGTACATCTGGAACCGCTGGTTTATATTTATGTAAATTGCAAACTTGTTTTTAACACCATTGTTTGCAAATACATTATCGAGTAGAATTGTCAAAAGCAAACAGACTTTTCTGAGTTATTTTAAGTAGTGAAGTTTTCTGATTTTTGTAAGCGTAGTAAAAAAAGTCACAATGTATCTTTTGGGCTCCTGTGTTTTAAATTGTTTTTTTTTCTGTAAATATAAAATTAAATAAACCACATGCCAGAATGTTTAACCAGTTTCAGTCTAGCTGTAGGAATTATGCGGAGTGCCTACAGTTGCGTTTCTCTGAATGATTCCCTATACTTACTGCATTATAGGTAAAGTTTACAGGTGTTCTTTCTGCAGATTTCTGTGCTTGCAGCAAGGAGAATGGAGATTTGTGTCCTTCTGTGGAGTCGGCAGCTGCACTGAACATAAATACGCCTCCAAGCATCGAGGAAGGTACAGTGTCCTTGTTAGCATGATGCCTGCTGAGTGTTCTGTCCAAAATGTCATGTTTCTGCACATTAATGACCTCACAGTGAATTATTTTTCAGGCCCCCAAAAAGTCTAGAAGTTGACCTGTTTTACCAATATTTATTGAAACTGTATATGCGTTAGGACTTCATGGGGTCCCTAAAACTCCTGCCACAGCAGGGTCTGATCCACTGTAGTTACACCCCTGAAGATAACTCGCTGGATGGTGGCAATATGTAAGGAACTCCCCATGAATTTCATCTCTTAATTTACTTCCAGGTTGGCGCTTTTCATCCGTAAAAAATACACCAAATACATGTGCATAATCAGTATAATAAAAATGTTCAATTTTACTCTACTGCGCATTGGTGCCATTAGTCCTGGAGTCGCCTCTCTTTCTTAAAGGGGAAAATGAAAATTTAATATAAACTTCATCACACTGAAATAAGACGTTTTCTAAACATAATCAATAAAAATTCTGTTTTGTTTCTGAAATAATCAAGTTTATCATCGCTATTCCTCTCTGCATTGGTTTCTCTTTATTCTCTCTTCATGCAGCAGTTGGGTGTCAGATATTCATCTTACAGGGGGCTCCTTTTGCCTAGAAGATGTATTAAAGCTCACTCTATTAAAGAAATCCTGTCTCTCTACATGTAGAATTTGTGCAAAAAAGCAGTTATTTTGTTACATTGTGTTTGTACTGGAATCAGTTATTTGAGTGAGCTCTGATACATCTGCTAGAAAAGGAAGCCCCCCTATAAGATATATTGGATCATTCATCTGACACCCAACTCCTGAATAAAGACAGAATGAAGAGAAACAGATGCTGAGAGAGGGATAGTAAAGATCAACTTGATTATTTCAGAAACGATGCAGAATATTTAATTGATTGTATTTAGAAAGTTTCTTATTTCAGTATGATGAAGCTTATATTAAATTTGCAATAGTTCCCCTTTAAAATTGTAAACCGAGAAATAGGTTTTTGCCTTCCTAAAGATTAATATTGTTGTCCTTGTACTAAAATTATTTTGGAAAGGAGTCATCTTTGTTTTATGCTTTTTAAGCACACGAATGCCTCAACCGCTGCAATGCTGAGAGATGTGCATTGTCCCAAGAGGAGCAACAGATCAACAGCGGAGATGCACAAATGGCCAGACATGTCTTACTCTGCTTATTTCTTGTTGTCGGCCTCATTGCTGTAAGTCTGTTATTACACCTGTTAAAATGAAGACATCATAATTAATTTTTATTGTAGTTGTTAAAAATCTATTGTCGTCTTTCAGAATGTTTCTAGCTGTTTCTGGTGGCTTTGTAACATGGAACCAGGGAGACTCTACGTTGAGCTTCAGTTCTTCTGTGCAGTATTTAACTTTGGTCAGGTATGCATCTCCTTTTTTATGTATTTGTTTTACAATTTGTAAATGTCATGCAGGTATTAGAGGTATTTGTAAGTGGAGAGTTTCCACCTGTTTAGTTATTTTTTTAAAGCTTGTTTTAGATTATTCCGTACATCAGAGATGAGGATGAAGATGCACAAATATGAAATATTGTAATATTATCACACTACATTTGTTTTTCCATTTTTATTTTATAGGGTTTAATTTCATTTGCAATTTTTGGACTGGACAAACACTTGATTATTCTTCCATGCAAGAAAAGGTATTTCTGACTGTTAATCTGACCATAGCCCACTGCTAAGACAAGTATTTATTTTGGCTGTCCATAACTTTCCCTCAGATGGATCTTCTCAGTTTGTGCAACCTTCTATGTGTTTATGTACCTGTCGATCTTTCTCTTTAACTCAATCCTGTTAATGAAGTTTTAAAGAATCAAGGGGACTTGCATACCAGGAGTTTTGATCAATGTAGACTCTTGTGATATTCGTACTTGTGTGCTGGAAGCAGCCATTCTTTGCAATATAATAAGTACGGCTGCCAGGAGTTGCTACCATTAAACTTTCATTAATGTCTCCATCTTTTTCTAGACTTGAGTTCCTCTGGAACAGCAGGGAATCCAGTGTGAATGCTGAAGAAGCAAGCCTGCCTGAAGATATACGAATGACATGTCATCAGTTTGTACTGTACCACAAAGATCTCTGTACCCAGAATATAGTCAAGGGGAGAAGGTACGTGTGCTGTAATCTAACTGGGCTAAAATACTTTATTGCATAATGATGAAACAAATGGGGATGCTGTAGAACTCCAATTTCTACAGTCTCCGTCGACCAAGATAAAAAGTTTAAAGGAACAGTAACATCAAATTTTTTTTTCAAAAGTTCGTTAGTAAATATCGAAAAATAAACACCAAGACAAATTAAACTTTCAAATCACAAAGCCTTTATCAAGAAATAACTTACTGAAGCTCCACTTCCTCCACTTCCTCTACTCAGATCAGTTCCCTCCTCTGCCAGCTCCCACCCTGCCGAGTCACTGTGAGCAGCTTACTTCTCCATCTCTGCTGCCAATGGCCGCAGATCGGCAA
>CM044447.1:74729289-74744046 GCA_024363595.1 Xenopus borealis | reverse complement strand
TAATAGTTAATAGGAGGTACATTGGGAGAGACAAAGACAAGAGGTCCTCCACACTCCATCCATTATCAATATATTAAGTACATGGCTCCTTTGTATGCATTAAGCTACTAAAAAATGCCTTACCCTTTAAACAAGACAGGCATTGTTTGTCCATATATTGCAATATATTTAAGCTGGCCGACTATGTTAAAGTCATCCCTGATCTTGCCAGCCCTACACTCAACTTTTATTTCATTAAAAATAATTTTGCTTCATTATACATTTTACATAGGGACTCGTGTCCATATGATTGTGGGATCTGGGCAGCAGATTTGTCCATACATGAAATTTACAAAGGATGCAGAGATTGCTAGAGCCTTAGTGATGTCAGTCAGATACAAGATTTAAGTAATTTGTGTACACCCTGTCTGTTGGTGTAAAGGCTCAGGGTCAGGTTGTAAGTGGGAGATTGAGGGAACACACTGAGGGATCATTGATTGAGGGATGAACATCACAAGGCTGCACTCTTCTTTGCCTGTTATCTCATGACTCCCAAAGACATTACTGTCACTTTAACACTATAAATCTGTTTTGTCCTATCCTAATATACCTTTTATTATGCTGTCTTTCCTGTCTACCTGTCTGTTCCTCTTTGCCTGTTGACCATTATGCAGCACTGGCGCAAGAATTACAGAACATGTGGGTGAATCCTTCCTTTGACATGCAGGTGTGGTGCAAGGATCTCCCCAGGGGTCTTCTGGGGTTCCGATCTGGTGAGTTGGCTTGTTGAGGTGGGACTTGCTCCTGATCGAGGTGAAGCTGTGAAGTACGGAGAGAGGCTGCTCAAAGGAGGCGTCATCCAGCACATAACAAACGAATATGAGTTTAGGGATGAAAACTTCTACTACCGCATGCTGAAGAAGAGAAGAGTCCCGGTCTAAAGCAGCTACTAGTGACTGGGAACTGGGAGTTATTCCGAATTATATAAAGGATTTCTTTTATAGCTGTACCTGCTGACTTGTGAGAGTGTTTTACCAGCCAGTACAGTGTTGTCCATGTTCTTATTAAATAAGCTTGACATGTCAAAGTTCAATGCCGTTTGGCCAAGCATTTTTACAAAACTGCACTTGAAAGTCCCAGAACGTGCCTGGCTCAGATACACTTGAAAAATGCATATATTATTATCTAGATAATACAATTCAGGTACTGGTATAAGTGACAGCATCATGTTGTAACATAAGCCATATATTCAGCCAGTTCTTGGTTATATAGGGATTTATGTCATGAACTGACTATATGTATAGATTCAGTACTCCAGTATTGTGCAACTGAGGTAAGAGGCCATATATGTAATTAACCCTTCATTATTACCATTAGTGATTTCACTATCCTATCCATGTTTTGTCAAGCCAGTTTCTAGTTCTTACTGCTTGACATTTTAGGATTTTTTTTTTTAATAAACACAATAACTGACCATTATCTTACCACTAACAAGGGGTATAATGTTCAGTATAATAATAGACCGTAAAATAAAAAATGTGTCTAATATAGTTAGTTGGCCAAAAATGTAATGTAAAAAGGCTGGAGTGACTGGATGTCTAACCTAATAGTCAGAACACTACTTCCTACCTTGCAGCTCTCTTGGTTTCTACTGATTGGTTACCAGGCAGTAACCAGAGACTTGGGGGGACACATGGGTCATAACTGTTGCTTTTGAATCTGAGCTGAATGCTGAGAATCAAGTCACTAACTAACTCAGAGTTAGAGAGCTGAACAGCAGGAAGTTTTGTTCTGTTCTGTTAGACATTGCTCACTCCAGCCTTTATAAATTACATTTTAGGCTAACTATATTATAATTTTTTTATTACTTTGCACAGCCTATCTATTTACCCAGTTTTTTTTACACTGAACTGTTCCTTTAAAGGCATACTAACCTGAGAAATGTCTAAGAGCAGGGAAGTGCACATGGTGTGGTGGCTTCTTTCTCAGTTTTGGTTGAACCGATTAGATTTTTGTTCTTCCTGCCAACAACTATTCTATAGATCTGGTTACAATCCAGTGATCTTGCACTAGACTCCTAGCCATTGTATTGGGAGGATGAGCCTTAGGTTTGCAGCCAGGAATTGGCTTTAGATTAAAGAGGTGGCTAGTGTGCCTTTAACAGTGTATTGAGATAGTGAGATCATGCCAGTAAAATATCATTTCAATATTTATTCAGGCCAGATAATATACTAAAGGCTTGGTTGCATTTGAAAAGCCCAATACATTGCATTACCTCAGACATACACAAATAGATGATTTTCCTTTATGTGGGAATGCTGCTGACAAAGTACTCATATTATTAATACGTGGCACTTTATTGTTAGCTGCTGATAGGTGTATCCTGTCCCATATCACCTTATATTCATTCACCGTAAAAGAGCACCTTTTAAGGGAATGGAATGTATAATCACTTGAGGGTTTGCAAATGTTAGGAACCACCTAGTGATTATAATCGCATACCTCGTACCCTGGGCCAGTCTCCTGTTTCAGAAATCTGCCCTGGTCTGTAGTTCTACTGTAGAAGCACCACGTCGTGATGATGTTCTACTTCTTTGATCCTTGGGCTGGTGCACAAGTAGTTGATTGAAAAGCCAAGTTATTTTGCTTTCGAGTTTAGCTTTTTACTTTATTGTGCATGTGTACCTGGGCCACATAGAGAAGAACCAGAAAGAAGAAGAAGAGGATGGTGATGTAGTGCTCCTAAAGTAGTACCCCAGGCTGGTGAAGTTTTCAGCAATTATAGCATTCTGATTTAGTCTTTTGCAGAAACTTGATGTAAATGACTATTCATTCCTGTTCAGTTGTGACATCTGGCTGATATTGACACTCCTACAAATACATCCTGATGTTGCTCGTTGCTATAAAAGCACAAAGGTACTTCCCAATAATTTTTCTATTTGCCCTGCAGAAATATTTGAAGACAACTGCAAAACGGGGCTGCTTCCTTAAAAACAAACTTTAGCCCTTTGAAGGCCAGTTTTGTTTAGATCGACCTTTTAAAGTAAAAGCATTAACAATTGAGACCTGCATTGGGTAATTCAGTGTTCTCAGGTATAAATGATTCCCTGTACCTTTTTTGGGAGGTGCCCCAGTTACTGTCGGAGTTTGGGTAAAGGTGTCTGTCCATGAACATATGACTGTTATCAAAGTGTCAACAAAGAGGTGCCTCTGTCTGAACAGTATTTTTCTAAGCTCGGTTTGTATAAGCACTATGTATGTTTAGCTTATGCAACATTTATTGAAGCATACTGGTTACTACTTGCCTACTAAGGCTAATGTCATACCATGCACATTCCTAGAGGCAACCACTGGTGCAGGTTGTTTTCCATTGCTAATGACAATATTTTTTTTACCAAAAATCACCAGCAGTTTCTACAATAGTCTATGAGAGGTAGCTTAGCCTGACAGCACCCTAATAGAGATTCTGATTACCATTTACTGGTGGTCTTTAAAGGGGTAGTTCACCTTTAATCACCTTTTAGTATGGTATGGAATAACGGCTATTCAATTTGTCTTCATTTTTTTATAGTCCTGTTAAAATTGTAATTCTCCTCTGCCTCTTTCCATCTATAAAATGGGGGTAACTGCACCCCCGCAGCCAAACTTTTTCTATCATTGTTACTTTCTATTCAGGCCCTCGTCTATTCATCTTTTTCAAGCCACTGCCTAGTTGCTAAAGTAAATTGAACCCTAGCAACCTGATAATTGCTGACATTCCAAACTGGGAAGCCGTTGAACAAAAATCAAATGTATCTGTGATTTTTTTTGGCCATAAACTAGCAGACATGTCAGCATTCCTGCAGTCTAAGTGTTATAATACTTTAAATCATGTGTTTTCGAACTCTGCCCCAATATTGTAATTGAATTATTAATTTCTAGCATTTTTGTATGTGATGCCATTAAGCAGCCAGGCCTGCTGGTAACCACATCTGTGACTGTTTAGTTTTCAGTTCTAGAAATCTGAAGTCAGCTGTAGAGGGGATGTTCTGCAGTGCAACATATTTACCTGTGAAATTCATGGACACTGAGGGACAATATAATCTAGCATGTTTGAAAACGAAAGATGCTCGACTCCAAACATTAAGGGGCAAATTTATCATTATTCATGAATTCAAGGGATTTTAGCCCTCGAATTCGGCTGAAATTCGAATGAAAATCAAATAATTTTAGGCTATTTTTCGAGCGCTATTCGATTTCTCTAAAAATTCGTACGATTAAACAGCATCATTCGATTTCACGAAAAATTTGTGAAATTTCGTTTGATGGTTCGAAAAATGTGTACGATTCGAACGATCGAGGCGTTCGATCGTACGAATGCTATTCAACCAGGTGATAGAAAAAAAGGCCTATGGTGGGATTCCCATAGGCTTCTATTGCAACTCGGTAGGTTCAATCTGGCGAAGTAGGCAGTCGAATAAAATTTTAAAGTTGAAGTACTTCGATCATCGAATGATCGAATATTCGATCTATTCAATACAATTTTGCATATTCGATGATCAGAGTGGCCAAATTTGCATATTCGAATATTCAATAGAATCATACAATTGGAATTTGATTGAATTCAATTGAACTTCGAATTATTCACGTGAATTTTGTAAATCTGCCCCTAAGATATGACCAACCAGCCACACTATAGCATTAACATGAGTTGGATAGCAGTCACCTGACACCCCTATAATCCTGTTTCCCATTTAGTGGCGACTGACGTAGAAAAGTGTTGAAGCCTGTTATGAAACGAATGCCTGTGTTTATTACTTTGCACTGTTCATCGTATGAGCTGCTAATTTTCTGTGTGAGGGGGGAGAAAGACCAGAGTTTTTTGCAACTGACCATGTTGTTGATGTGAATTCGCTGTGTCTGCACACTCCCCATATTATATGCAATTAAAGTGTCTTTCATGCTGTTACATTAAACACCAATTTATCATGGATTCGTTGCACTTTATTTCTTGCTACTGTTTTCAAGAATTGTTGATTGAAGAAGCCAAAGCTTTGATATGTGAAGAATGAAAAATAAAATTAAATCTGCTCCAGCCAAAGAAAGGTAAATGACCGACAGACAGTAGTTAAAAGAATACAGTCATGGGAAAATCTTTTTCAAAATGCATCCGCTAATGCTGCTCCAGCAGAATTCTGCATTGAAATCCATTGCTCAAAATAGCAAACATTTTTCTATATTTAATTTTGAAATGTGACATGGTGCAAGACATATTGTCAGTTTCCCAGCTGCCCCCAGTCATGTGTTTTGTGCTCTGATAAACTTCAGGAGTGATATCACCCCCCACCAACTGTTCGGGAGCGGCTAGAGGTTGTTTAAAGGCAGTTGAATCTGTAAACTTGGGGGAAGAGGTGAGTTTTAAAGTGGTGGTTCACCTTTAAGTTTTAGTAGGTTTCAAAATTACCTATTCCTAGCAACTTTTATTTGTTTTCATTATTTTTTTTTTATAGTTCTTAGATTATTTGCCTTTCTCTTCTGCCTCTTTCCAGCTTTCAAATGGGGGTCAAACAACCCAGAAACCGAAAACTATTGTTCTGTGAAGCTAAAATTTTAATTTGTACTGCCTATCTTCCTATGCAGGATGTCAAATATATTCCATCTCTCATTCAAACTAATACCTGGTTGCTAAGATAAATGAGACCCTGGCAAACAAAAAGCGAAGTAACTGGAAAAACATGAAAAAAATGGAAGACCAATCGAAAACTGTGTCAGAATCTCAATGTCTACATCATACTGAAATTCTGCAGTGCAGAGTAATGTCTGTGATAAAAAAAAAAAAACTTGGATTCTCTTGATAATTCTGATGATAATCCTTTGTTCCTAGGGATAACCGCACAGAACCGTTTTTTTTCCCTCATGCTTTTATTATGACCTTTTACCAAAACCTGCATGTACAGGGATAAAGATCAGCTCAACTTTAGTACTTCTGGGCTACTGCTTCAACTGCCATTATGCTCTTAAAGTATTGTCTGTGAAGGAAATAAATATTCTTTTTTGTGTATAATTGAGATTGAAAGCCAGGACCCCCCCCACCGCATCTGAACAACAGAACAATGGAAAGGCAACCAGATAACAGCTCCCTGACACAAGATAACAGCTGCCTGGTAGATAAAAGAACAGCACTCAATAGTAAAATCCAGGTCCCACTGCGTACTATTCAGTTACATTGAGTAGGAGAAACCACAGCAGCCTGCCAAAAAGCAGTTCCCTCCTAAAGTGCTGGCTCTTTCTGAAAGCATTTGACCAGGCAAAATGACCGGAGATGGAGCCTACACACCAATATTACAACTAAAAAAACTTGCTGGTTCAGTTATTACATTTTATATTGTAGAGTGAATTATTTGCAGTGTAAACAATGTAAATTAGAAATAAAAATCATGACAGAATCCCTTTAATATCCATTCTCTAGTACCAGCATTGTCAAATTCTAGTTTCCTCTCCTCAAGCCCCATTATCACCCAACCCCACATTCCTGTCTTATTTCCTATGTCACTCAAAATCTTCACTCTCTATGCTATTGGATAAATTACAAAATGAACCACAGCTTTTTGCCATAGCAGCATCATAAGTAATTCTACAACAGACATAATTACAACAAATACTAATTAAAATAGAAATAATGCATATGCAAAATTATTTTTGTAGCCATAACAAAGCTTATTTCCAAGCAATGTTTGTGTGTGTATGTATATATCTCTGTATAAAGCACAATGCTGGGTTATTCTCAATACTTTATCCATAAATTTCTATCTCCTCTTCCACACTGTTGGGAAAAAGTAGCACCAGTGATGCTGGATCCACATCTGCACCATTTAATATAAGTTCCACCTCTTTAAGCTTCTTTTTTTCCAGATCCTTCATCTTCCCCAACATCTCATTTCCCTGGAAAAGTAGTAAACTGTAAGGTACAAGCAAAAGCTGTTGTGTGTGTACATCTTGCATGGAAAATATTAGCCTTAATGCCTTCATTTTCTAGGGATACAAGGCTTTGTATGATTTTATACATCATTTGACAGTGGGGGAAAAAGGAGATCAATATTTTAATCTCTGTGATAGCCCTGTTCAGCAGAATACATGGAAGGAGTGGAGATTCCCAACAGAATGGGGGTGTAGGGCATAGGAAGTTCATATAAACGATGTTTTAATACATACATTAATTAGTTAATAAAATTAACAACACATCTATAGGGGGACATGTGTGTTATTGTATTGTACATTTTTCTTTGTTTTTTGGTGCTGTGTTTTAATGTAATGGGGCAAATTACTATATTGGGGTTTTTTTTTATAGAAATAAAAACATTTTTTTGTGTGCTAAATAAATATATATGCATGCAAGAGAGTAGCTACAGTACCATATTTCTTGTGGAAAAGTTAAACTGCAGACCTTTGTCTTGACAATATGATGAGAACTAGTGTTTGTTAAAAGCAGATTTTGGAGAAACAGATTTCTGTTATGACTCATCTGTATCCTCCTACTTGTGGGAAATAATTTTATTACAACTGTATTGCATACAGTGTTTTATTTACCATGTTTTTCAGGGCAGATTCATGTTTCCTCCACAGCTCATGCCTCCTGTCAGGCCTGGTTTGAAATCTTGGAATTTGCTTGACAGGGTCATCTGAACCAAAAGATGGTGATGCTGTTTTCAGAAGCTGCTGAATCTGTGGTGCAAATATGAATGGCTTAAAAACAGATCTAGGGAAAAAAAGGAAAAGCATGTAAAATATGAATCTTATATGTGCTACTAAATATTACAAATGTACAAATCGGACTTCACAGACTGTTCCTACTTCATACTAGAATTGTAGTACCGATACTATCTAGCCTTAAACCAGATTATAAAGTATGTTATACCTGCGCTAGCACATAACTAGTTTTTGTTCTTAGTTCAACTGGTGTCTGTTTTATCTGGTGGTGCCCCAAAAGTAACTCTTCTAACCCAATATGACTTTCCCACAGTAGGTCACCTACTGCTCTTCATACCAACCAGTAAAAATGTAAGTGCATGAGCATTAGCCCACACATCTTATTCCATCTTGGATTTGACTTCCTGGAGAAAGACTACTAAACATTTGCAATGTCAGGGGACGTAGCATAAATTTCACCAATATGAATTGAAAAAACAATAAAGAATATGTAAATGTCATTTTACTGGAAATGGAAATGAGAAACACTGCAAATTTAGAATTACCAGAATTACTGTATAATACAACTCACGTGATCCAATAAAAAGCTTGTAAATACCTTTAAATGAACTTTTATCTGGAACTAACCTGTATGTGCCAGTGAACATAAGACAGGCATTAACAACTAGCAAACCTCAAGATGCTGCTGAATGTCCCGTGACAGTTTAATGCTAATAACATCAAAAGTGAACATCACAGGTTCTGCTAATGGAGTAAGCAGATGCCTAATTGGCATTGGGGAGTCACCAAATGTCACATTATCCTTAAGTGATCTTTTGTCCCTTCAGCTCATAATCACAATATAAACGATGTGCGGCTGAATCCAGCTATGTGGACCTGCTGCAACCTGTTGAGGGAACCCTTTCTGCTGAACACGTAAAGGGTCAAAACACCTCATTAGTTTGTTCTACTTTCCTCCTTTTTTGTGCTTGTCATTTATTAATGTTAATGCTTTAGAGCCCTGATTTCCAACCAGTGGCTCACCAACCATTTGGATATTGCTCCCAGTGGCCCTTAAAGCAGGTACTTATTTTGAAATTCCTGGCTCAATGAAATGTTTTTATTGCATAAATACCACATGTACTGCCTGACAGAGCCTCCTATAGGCTACCAGTCCACATAGGGTCTACCAATAGCCAACCATGGCCCATATTTTGCTTATTGCATGCTTGTGTCACTTTTTCTCATTTGAATGTGGCTCACGGGTAAATAAGGTTGGGGATCTCCGCAAGTGCCAGTGTGTTATAGATTTCAATATGTTTCTATAGCCAATGTACCTGGAAGGATCTGGTGTGCCAGTGAAGAAGTGACAGCACGGTTGGTTGGGATCCTGTGACAGAACAGACACCATGCTTCCTGTTGTCCTGAATGATCCTTCCATATTAATGCCGCTTCTCTTGTTAGAAAGGATTTCCATCATTGCTTCAGCAGTCATATTTCCTAAAATGTAGTAATGCAATAAATTGTAGCTTTATCTGCTTTCTAGAGGGATGGCAAAACAGCGGTGGGATTCTGAGTGTTGCACAACAGTTGGAGGCATGAGAAGTCTAGGTTTAAATCACAAAAAGGTGTACTAGAAGTAAATTTTTTGTCACATTAAAGAAATATACCATTTTGTTTCTTGAGCAGCTTATAGCCTTCACAGTATCTGTCTCCATGAGATGATGATTTAGATGGATAGTGCCATGAATATGCTCCTGCAAAATTAAATTCCTCAACTCCATCCCACCAACTATTGTTCCTGGCATGGGGTCTTGTTTTGGGGTGTTCACGATCAATTTTGGTGGTAATAGAAAGGCTGTTGGATATGTTCCTTATGCCTTCTGTTGGAAAGAGAGAAAACAACACTGGAAATTCTTTTGCAAGGAATCACATTTATAAAAGTATATTAACAGGTCTTTAAGTTCCCCAAAAGGATAGGTCTAATTTAAATGAGTAATCCTGTGTATCTGGATACCTAGTTTAAAAAAATCCAGTTAAGCCTTCAGGCAGAATAAAGAGCACTACTTGAATAACAGCCATTCAACTGGTAACCATGGTCAGAGCAATGCAGTACACCCTATGCAATAAGCCACTTTTCAGGCTACATTCAGTGGTCACACTGGTTGTCTCTGCAGGCAATGCTCTGACATTATCTAAGCTTCAGGGAAACAAGGTCATCTGAGGACTTCCCTCCTCAGCACCAGTTAAAAGCCACAATAGATGTGACCATATAAAGCAGCATGAACCAGTTCAGAAAAGACCTAAATGGTCCTTAATGATCCAACCATATTAAAAGAAATTATTAAAAACAGGAAAAACACGGATATACTAACTTATAGCTGGAAATATATGTGAAAGGAAGGATTAAAGGGGTTATCCACCTTTGAGTTAACTTTTAGTATGATGTAGGGAATGATATTCTGAGAAAAATTGCATTTTGTTTTCATCGTTGATTATTTGTGGTTTTTTAGTTATTTAGCTTTTTATTCAGCAGCTCTCCAGTTTGTAATATCTACAGTCTGGTTGCTAGGGTCCAAATTACCCTTGCAACCATGCACTGATTTGAATAAGAGACAGGGATGTGAACGAGAGGGCTTGAATAAAAGAGGAATAATAAAAAGTAGCATCAAAGGGATACTGTCATAGAAAAACATGTTTTTTTCAAAAAGCATCAGTTAGTGCTACTACAGCAGACTTCTGCACTGAAATCCATTTCTCAAGAGGGCAAACAATTTTTTTTATATTCAATTTTGAAATCTGACATGGGGCTAGACATTTTGTCAATTTCCCAGCTGCCCCAGTCATGTGACTTGTGCCAGCAATTTAGGAGGGGACTGCTTTCTGGCAGGCTGTTGTTTTTCCTTCTCAATGTAACTGAAGGAGTCACAGTGGGACATGGGTTTTACTATTGAGTTCTGTTGTTAGATCTACCAGGCAGCTGTTATCTTGTGTTAGGGAGCTGTTATCGGTTTACCTTCCCATTGTTCTGTTGTTAGGCTGCTGGGGGGGGGGAAAGAGAGGGGGTGATATCACTGCAACTTGCAGTACATCAGTAAAGAGTGACTGAAGTTTATCAGAGCACAAGTCACATGACTTGGGGCAGCTGGGAAAATATGTCTAGCCCCATGTCAGATTTCAAAATGAAATTTAAAAAAAATCTGTTTGCTCTTGAGAAATTGATTTCAGTGCTGGAGCAGCATTTTGAAAAATATTTTTCCCCAATATTGTATCCCTTTAACAATAAATATGTAGACCTGCAAATCATTTGTTTTTAGTTCCAAATATCTTTTTATCATGAATACAGTATACATTCTTTTGATATACATGTTTCTTTGAACCTTTTCTAATGAAAATGGCACTTCATCTTGTATGAATGTTTACTGCATGCAACTTTATGTTAGCATTTGTTTTTAGATAGGGCCAATGACCCCCATTTGAAAGCTGGAAAGAGTCAGAAGACGAAAGCAAATAATTCATAAACTATAAAAAATAAATATTAAGTTGCTTAGAATTGCCCATTCTATAGCATACTAAGAGTTAACTTTAAGTGAACCATTCATTTAATATTCTACGCGTGCGTGTGTGTGCGTGTGAGAGAGAGAGAGAGAGAGAGAGAGAGAGAGAGAGCTGCTGTTGTGGGATTTTTCATAACAAAATGCAATGGAACAAAGTAGTTAGTCCAGTTCCTTGGGGATAGCCAATTAACAAAGTGATTCATATAAGGTTATCTAGACACTGCATAGCAAGTTGAGGATTTTTGCCCAGGCAGTGGGACGAAAATTAGGGATGCACTAAATCCAGGATTCGGCAAGGATTCTGCATTTTTCAGCAGGATTTGGATTCAGCCGAATCCTTCTGCCCAGCCAAACCCGAACCCCGTATGCAAAATAAGGGTGGGGAGGGAAATTGCATGACCTTTGTCATAAAACAAGGAAGTAAAAAATGTTTTCCACTTCCCACCACTAATTTGCATATGCAAATTAGGATTCATATTCGGTTCGGTATTCGGCCGAATCTTTCTCTAAGGATTCAGCTGAATCCAAAATAGTGGATTTGCTGCATCTCAATCAAAAATTGGCAAAAATAGTAAACAAGATAGGGCAGAAGGGTCTTATCCGGAATCTAAAACAGCATGCAATCGTTAAGAGCGCTAAAATATCAAAATGCCCAGAGAGGATTGAATCACCCAAACAGGAAAGTGACAGAGTTGTGTCTGAAGGATCTGAAATAAGAGGCCCCTTATCACATGTAGCTAAAGAAGTGCAGCACACATATCAGGGAACAAATTGAGAAAACATTGTGGCCACTAGAGGTCAGGCTTCCTAAACATAACAAAAGAAAATTGATTGTTGAACTAGATCTCTCTGGACCAAATGTATTGTAAAAATTGATGCAGGATATTTATGTGCAAAAGTGCAACATGTGCAAACACAAACATGATGTGAAGCAAAAAGGTTGATTAAATGTGACCGCTACTCAAAGACTTAAGAGAAAACAGACACAGGCAGCGCTGTGTATAAGACATGTGGCGTAAATACACTAATATGGCACCTACATACCATATAAATGTGGAGCAATAGAGGCTAGTACGTTAGCCACACAGGGACATACCAAAGGACTTTGTGATTTCCAAAAGGACCAGTTGGTCCTTTTTTTCTCTCTTGTGTGTTACTCTAGTATTGACCTCTCTGTTAGTTAGGGTTGAGGCTATTTTAGAGATTGTGCTCTGTTTTTACATTCTTGATAAGACCCTTCAGCCCTATCTCATTTACTAGTTTTGCCAATTTTTGACCCCGTGCCTGGGCAACAATCCTCAACCTGCTAGGAGTATCTAGATAACCTTATAAGCCTCACTTGGTTCTTTGGCTATCCCCAACGAACTGGACCAACTACTTTGTTGCATTGTATTTTGTTATGAAAAATCCCACAACAGCTGCTTGAACTATATGACTTTCCACAGCTTGCTGTATCAACAATTGACGCTTGCTTTTATTTTATAATGTTTTTGTTAGGCGGGTTTTTTTACACCCACTTATGGTTTCTATGGTAATTAATGGGATTTGCATTTTTGGTGCCTTTTTCTGCACAGGGGGAGTTCTTAAGGGTTTTCACTGCTTACACGCGTTTGTTTTTTTCCCTGAAGATCACCATGATGTGAAAGAAACACTGGAATATATTTTATTCGATTATTAAAATCAGTTATTCTCACTGAGCCTGATGAGTGCAGTACCATTTTTTTGTTACTATATACTGGATCATAGGTTGTTTTACGAAAAGGGGTGTGTTGAGTCCACTTTATTAGCAGAATGTTACTGCCCTTCCCCCAATTTAAGGTACATGGTTCTTACAATAGGAAGACATACATTTAGAGCAGGGGTATCAAAAGGTAGATAGGGATCTACCAGTAGACCTTTAGTTGATGATCAGTAGATCTCAAGACACTGCCAACAAATCACCCTCCTATTTCATGCTTTTCATTTAGATATTTATTATGTTAAAGTTATATAAGAAATAATTGTTTTTATTTAAATTCTCTTAAGTCAATGTGATATTTCAGCATTATTTTCCATGGAACAGAATGCTAACAGTGATATTATGGATGTAGATCACAATGGGACAACATCACTAAAAGTAGACCCCACATTAGTAAAGTATGGACACTTCTGATTTAGAGAATTGGTTCATGTCCTGTAATATTACCTTCAACTTTCTCAGCAGCCCAAAACTTGCCAGCAGTTTCTAATATCCAAGCTTCCTTTCTGTCAGCAATGAGGAAACTATTGTGATACACAAAGGGTGATGTGTCCTCGTTGCAATTTCCTCCTTGGCCATACTGCTCTAACAAGCTCACAATGATATCCACTGCGTCTTCTGCTGTCCTAGCTCTTTCCAGTCCAAGCCTAAAAAAAAAAATTATGCAATTATGCAACTATTATGCAATATCACGTCATGTAAATAGACATATATGTGTTTGTGAATTGAGCTCACAACCTGACGAGATCCATGCCCAACAGAGCCTCTTCATTGCCAATGTCCTCTTTTCCCCACACGGCTTCATTTCCAATGCAAACACCAAACTCATTCGCTCCCATCTCGGCCCCCCATAGCCAGGACGGTCGACTTAGAACCACTGCATATGTCTGTTTCACCTGTTCTATTTCAATGTAGGTGCACTGGTAATAAGCACATAACAGAACCATAAGCAAGGTACATTGTATGCTCTCTATTTTCATCATAATGTTAAAGGTTACAGTCAATGGTGCTTTCTATTTGAAAACCTTCCAAATATTTCTGCTCTGTAGTCTATGGAAAATACCTCTACCAAAGTTAATACTATGCACTTTTATGGACCCCAGACTGCCCCCAGGGTTGCACAGACATTTTCTAAATGGCATCTTCATATACTTAACTATACATTTTTCAGATGAAAAATAAGAGTATATTTTCCTACCTGTAATTTCTCCCCAACCTCATAACATTTTCCTGGAAAGTAAACAATTTCTTGCACTTCGTCGTCGGGTCGATCGGAATTCTTCCCAAAGATAATTCTGTTGCCGAAAGTTGCAGGAGGAAGGGCAACAAATGTGTCGCATGAGCAAGGTTCCATAGTGACTCAGAAAAATCTAAAAACATAAGTAATATGGTTACAGGAGGAATAACAGTTAAGTAGGCTCATGTGCAAAACTGCAACTCTCAGTGCAACACCTCTGTCTGTGTTTGTGTGTGTGTATATGTGTGTGTAGCTCCATTGAATCTTTTGCTTGTTTTCTCCACAGTGAAAACATTGTTATACATTGCCACCTGGTGTTAACAAGCAGGCAATACATCTTTTCAGTGTGTCTTCCCTTTCGTTACACTGAAAAATATGCCCCTAAAAACAGTATACAAGTGAATACTGAGGTTAGCAACTCTGGTGAACATAATTTTCACTCATTGATAAATAGGCAGAATGTATGAAATGTAACATACCTTAACAAATGCAACTGGACTGGTAAACAGTACACTTATATCTACAAGTGATTATATCTAAAAGAAACCGAAATGCAACATACCAATTTATATAAGTATCTT
>CM044447.1:74712791-74724792 GCA_024363595.1 Xenopus borealis | reverse complement strand
AAAGTACAAATAATACATTTGTAGCCTTCCAGAGCATTTGTTTTTAAGCTGGGGGCCAGGGAGCCCCATTTGAAAGCTGGAAAAATGTTTAAGAAGAAGGCAAATCATTTTCAAATGATCAAAATAAATAATGACAACCAATTAAAAAGTTGCTTAGAATAAGCTATTCTATAACATACTAAAAGTTAACTTATAGTGAAGCACCCCTTTCAAAGCAGTATATTCCAGTCCCTGCCTGCACGGCTGCAATGTAGCAGGTCTGTCCCTCAGTTGGATTCTGTTACACTGTTCCAAAAGCCACAGCCACCAAGGGAACAGAAAAGAACACAATGTTGCAGTTACGTTTACAAACAGAACATGAAAAGTAAACTGGAAAGTTGCTGAGAATTAGAATCTTTCACAGAGCAAAGTTGTGTGTTGTCGGTTTACCTAGCATTTTAACGCTATGTGTGCCTCAGGAATGTTATAAACAATAGTTAAATGTGTCCTGTTTCATTCATGGTTAATACTGGTGCGATTACAATAACTCCTATGGTTCTTTATGATTATGAATAAAGTAAAACAAAGACACTACCAAATCTATCAGTCTCTCAACTCAGCCTCCAGCTCTCCCAGCACCTGTATAAGCGCAGGGTTAGGCTATGGTGGAACTAGGCCCTTCTGTACACGTTACAATAATTACAAGCTCCTACTATACGCCATGGGTCAATGCAAATCACCTCACGCAAGCGCTACAAAAGGACCAACTTCTTAAGCTTGACAAGTATTAGCTCTCACAGGAATACGCAAAGCGACGTCACAACTGCCATGTTTTGGTTGGCAAAAATTGCTACCGCCAACCAATCGCGTAACTCTCGAAAGGCGTTCCCGGTGCGGACAAATGATGGCTGCGTTGTTTTTGGAACAATGTAGTCTAACACAAATCCTAGAAAGGCATAAACATTAGCGATAAATTAAACATTCCGAAGTAATCTTATATTTTATAAGATTACGTAACATATATATGGGCGAACCAATAACCAAGTAACAGGAAGTGGAAGTGTTGCAATAGTACGACGTAGAACTTGTGACGTTTTCCGGGTGCTGGAGCAGAGCGGAAGTTGTGTATCTACGATAGTCTTGTTGTATTGGATTGGTGCCTGTGAGCTGGCAGAGTTGGGGTACTTTGGGGTGATTTTGTAGCTGGTGTCTGGGGCGCTGCCTGGAATCCACCGACAACAATGGGGAAGTCTTTCGCCAACTTCATGTGCAAAAAGGATTTCCATCCTGCGTCCAAGTCCAATATAAAAAAGGTCAGTGTGGTTTTAGAAATGGGATGAATTGATTAGACCAATTGCAAGGAAGAGCTTTTCTTGTAGCAAACCACTTACTTAGCACGGCAGGGTGCATTCGTATACGAAACTGCTTCCAAGCCAAGTGTGTCATCTTGTATGGAAGAAGCACACCAAGCTTGTGCTTCAAATTCTTAACATTTCTACAAATAAAATGACATCAAGGCTTTGCCAGACAATTTGGCATGCTTCCTCCCTACACAGTCTGGATGACACCAATTGTATGGGAAAACATGAAATTGCTAGAAACAAAATGAGAGGGGTATGGTTGGACTAGCCGGGCCAGGAACTTAGGGAAGGGAGGCAAGGTGAATAGGTAAGGTGGGGAGGAACTTAGGGAAGGGAGGCGAGGCAAATTGGGAGCCCCCAGTCCGACACTGGAGAGGGGGTTATATCTACTGAAATATAATGTGCTGTTAAAAAAGAAACGTTTGCTAGCTCTTATTTGTTTTAAAAACTCACAAAGTTCCCTTTAATAATTTGTCTTATCCTTAGGTTGTGGTGGAGGTCTGACCTAAGTCAGTAATATGGAGTTCAAATAAGTCGAAGGAGAAAATATACCCCACTTTCCCACAATCCAACTCAGCGTTTACTTAATTATATGGATTTAATTTATTCTAATTGGAGATGTTGGGAGAGAGCTCTTGCGCACCCCAAAAGAAGCTATAGATTTAGAGAAGCTTGGTGCCCAGTGATAGAGGTATGGCAACCTCCTAATACAGTAGAGAAGAAGCACACTGACACACAAGACTGCAATTGCAGGATACAACCTTGCTAACATTTTTACTGCAGAAGTGCAACATTTTGGGGCATGCCCCTTTTCAAGCATAGGTGATCTCATTGCAAGGGTACATTTAAAGGCGAATCAAAACAAAAGGTTTCCTATTTTCCCCATCCTCTCCAAACGCTGTAGCCTGGTGTTTGGATAAGAGGTCGGCACCTCTCCAGTAGTCTAGCAGAAAACTAATTGCAAAGCACTCAAGGCAAGTGTAGCAGGGAGAAGTAAAAACAATAAATGGATAGACTTAGTGCCGTTTAGTAATGCACCTCATTGTACTTTATTTTAATCACCATAAATATTTCACCTTTAAATGTACCCTTTCACCGGGATCCATTATGCTTGACAAAGGGGCCTGCCCCGAAACGTTGCACTTCCACATTAACGATTTTTGCAAGGTTGTATCATGTAATTGCACTCTTATGTGCTTCTTCTCTTCTAATTGGAGATGCCATTGAGGAATGTTTATTTCAATTAAATTGCTTTGAATTTTGGTATAAAATACTCATGTCTATATGGGTTTCCTCCATGCACTCTTGTTTTTGCCAACATTCCCAAATATACAGGCAGGTTAATTGTTTTCTTAATGAATCGACCCATAGCATGTGTATTTGTGGTGGTAGTGAAAGATGTAAAGCAACATGCTGATGCTGTATAAAGAAATTACACTACTATTGTTTTGGGAGATTATCTTTGGACCACTGATGCAATCCCATGTATATCACTGGCTCTACTTTCTGTTAATTTACCTGATGATAAAATCCCTTTATGTGGAGGTCAGTCTGCCATACCAGGCAGATGCAGGCAGTGGACCATTTATCCAGAATGATCGTAACCTGGAGTTTTCCGGATAAGGAGTCTTCCTGTAATTCGGATCGCCATACCTTAAGTTTGCAAAAATATCATTAAAACATGAATTAAATCCAGTAGGATTGTTTTGCCTCCAATAAGGATTAATTATAACTTAGTTAAGATCAAGTAAAAAAAAAAGAATATATAAATATATATATATATATATATACATACACTATGGCAGACACGCCGCACTCCAAGGACTCGTATTGGATACAATAAATTAGTGCTTTATTCTCAACGTTTCGGCATCCTGACTGGAGCCGTCTTCAGGAGAATGTTTCAATCCAATATGAGTCCTTGGAGTGTGGTGTGTCTGCCATAGTATGTTGTTGTTTTACCAGCACCCAGGCAGATGGGATTTTTTGGAGTGCACCAGGCAGTCTGTTTTATATATAATTTTTTTTTTTTTATGTAGAATATTTGAATAGAATGGAGTCTAGGGGCCATCCCGTAAATCAGAGCGTTCTGGATAACAGATCCAGTAACTGAACATAGTAGAATAGTTATTTCAGTTGAAAGAACTGTTGGTGAGCCCTTTGTACATTTCATTAAACCCTGAGTAAATGTCATATTTGACCTTATTACTTTTGCTTCTCTAGTCACACCAACATTTTTGTGTATAAATTATTTCTCATTTCTCCCCTCCCCTTGTTTTTTAGGTATGGATGGCAGAACAAAAGATTTCCTATGAAAAGAAAAAACAAGATGATTTAATGCAACAATATGTGAAAGAGCAAGATTCCTACAACAACAGGTCAGTACCGTTCATCTGTAGACAAGCTATGAATAAATGAACATTAACTGGGAAGGTTAGGTTAAGGTATTTTCTTATTGCCTGTAAAAATAGCAGTAAACACTGAATATGATTAATGTCCATTAAAATATGAGTTATTTTGTTATCCTGTTAAAATGTATTCTTTGAAGTGTAAGTCCTGGTTAGGGCTGTAACACACAGGGTGTTTGGACTGCTGCAGTGCTCTTGTGGAAAACACTGCATTTCTGAGCAACATCAGTCTAAGTGCAAACAATTTGCTGTCCAACAATGTCAACATAGATTTTGATGCTACAATTCTGATGCTGGTTGCACTGCTTTTTGTGCTGTCATGTAGTAATTATCCATATTAATTACTAATTAGCCTTATATTGTGACATTTATATTCTATGGGGCTGATTTACTAAGGGTCAAATAGGGTCGAAGTGAAAATTCAAATTTAAAAAATTAGAATTTCGAAGTAATTTTGGGCTACTTCGACTATCGAATAGCCCAAAATTCGATTCGAATTGTTAAAAATTGAAAACTCGAATTTTCAAATTTCAAAGTACTGGCCCTAAATCCTTCCACTTTGACAATCCGCCAGTTTAAAGCTGCCAAATTGGTATTTTAGGCTATGGGGGACCTCGCAGAACTTGTCCTGAAAATTTCTGAGAAATCGAAGGATTTTGTTGAAAATCATTAGATCGAATCGAATGATTCAAACTATTTTCATTTGATCGAAAACTGCCATATTCAGTCGTAAATAACCCCCCAAAAAAGTTTGATGGTCGAATTTGGAAGTATTTTCCATTTCGAAATTGGACCCTTAGTAAATCAGCCCCTATGTGTACTGTATATTTTCAGTCGGCCCCTAAGCTCAGTAAGTGACAGCCGCGCAGAGCATGTACAGTGAATGCAGTGAATCAGCAGAAAAGAAGATGGGGAGCTACTGGGGCATCTTTGGAGATACAGATCTTTACTGCTAAAGGGCTGTGGCTGCCTTGCGCTGGTAAAGAAGCTCAAAACATAATGTACAACATTTCTAGCCTACTTCTTTAGTTAACTTACCTTGTACTTTACTCTGGTTTTTTCATTGAAGTGGGGTGGCTATAGGATTAGTTCATTCGGAATTAGTATTACACATGTGCATATTAGACATGTGCAGGAGACTGTGTCGTGTATTGCAGTTACCTAGCTTGTACCTTGGTTCCTCAAAAGTAGTTTCTTCTAATTACTGGCTATTGTTCAGATATCAAAGCAACTATTTGGGGAAAGGGGTAGCAGAAAACTATTGTACACCTCAAATATGTCTGAAATATTGCTTTCGACCCATGTTATGCCTTTTCTTTTGCAGATTACTTCTAGGGGATGAACTAGTGAAGAATGGGCTTAATTTCATGTATGAAGCACCACCGGGAGCCGAAAAGGGTATTTTCAACATTACAGAATAATAAACCATTGCACATGTCAAAGACAATCCTTTCACTGTAAACCCCTGCCTAAAAGATGTATAGATCAAAGCAAGCATTCAACTTTTCCCTGATAATTTGACCACTTTTTATTAACATCTGTGGATGAGCTTACCTTACCAAAGCAATCATGGCTGTTCTCACTAATATGAATACTGATAAATATTGATATAATGAACTCTCCCTGTGCAAAATAAGCTGTCCCATGGTTTCAAAATGAATTTAATTTCTATTTTTTAAGTTTTATTTTCCATACCCTAAGTTCCTTCTGATTCTCTGTATGTATTTATCTACATCTACACACATAAAAATACAGTAGAACCCTATTTTACATTTTTCAGGGGACCAAACACAGGAAGATGTAAAATCAGTTAAATTTATTATGCATAAAATATATATATATGAAACAACCACAAAGGACTTATAAACTAAAAAATAAAAAATTTATTAGCGAAAAATGACTGACGTTTCAGCCTCCTCCAAGGCTTTTTCCTGAGAGTGCGGATCCCTTTGTGGTTGTTTCGTATGAATAATTTTGGAGCTGCACCCAGGAGTACTTAATTACTTATTCGTGAGTGCCGACTTTTGCTCTGTTTGGAATTGTGTATATATATATATATATATATATATATATATATATATATATATATATATATAACCATAAAACAAGAATGTAAAATGAGGGAAAACTTTAAAATCAGGGGATGTAAAATTGAGGTTTTACTGTATATGCTTATATTAACCTTATTTTGAAAAACTAAATTAGATCTTTTGCTCTCATCTCTTTCAGTATATTAAAAGAAAATAAGACACGTTTACATAGTACATGTCCCTTTAAACAAACCAGGTTGGGATTGTTTGTCCTTATGATTCTTGGCAAGGTCCATGAGCCACTGACGGGCAAGGAATTAAAGTGTTGTGCATTTTAAATGTAGTTTGTATTCCCCATAGCAAACATCAAATACACATATTTTGTTTTAAATTACCAGGATTTATTTTTACTCTTACAGTACATATTCCTTTAAAGATCAGTTTAATATAAAAGAAATATTTTGTTGCTGCTAACCCTAAGGGTACTGATTCTTCATTCAGTAGTCCTGTATAATTCCCTTTAGGTACACAGCTGTATCACCATAATGCTATTTATCATCCTCCTAAATGTGTCCAGTTGTATCATTATCAATGTGTAGTTTATATTCACTTTTACGCTATATCTATTTTTTTCGTGTACTTGTTCTTGACCAATTTGCAATAATGTTTTTCTTTTCTTTCCTCCTTGAATCATCACTGAAGAAATAAAAGAGGTAACTGAATTTCTACATCATATTGACCATAGAAATTCCAGCCATACATTTTCAAAAATGTTTTACAGTCATATGAAAAGGTTTTTGAACCCCTCTCAGCCTGCATAATAATTTACTCCACTCTCATAAAAAAAAAATAACCGTGGCATATTTTTCATTTCCCAGGAACATACGAGTACCGGGGAGTTTTATGAACAATGATTTTTAGTGAAGCAGTATTCAGTTGAATGAAATTAAATCAAATGTGAAAAACTGGCTGTGTAAATATTTGTGTTCCCTTGTAATTTTGCTAATTTTAATGCATGTTACTGCTTGGTATTGATTACTGACAAGACCAAATTGGTTGGATTAGCTTGTTAAACTTTGAACTTCATAGGCAGTTATGTCCAATCATGAGAAAAGGTATTTAAAGGAACTCCAAAAAATGTAAGTGTGTTAAATTAATGAAAATATCATGTAGTGTTGCCCTTCGCTGTTAAAACTGATCTGTTTGCTTCAGAAACACTACTATAGTTCATATAAACAAGCTGCTGAAATTGAGAACGGCTATCTGGCACAGGATAAGTAATGGATTACAGATAACATTATGTTCTACAGAGCTTATCTGCTATCTACTGTGTAACTTGAGCCTTTTCTCCTTTGACTAGTTGCCCCCATGGCTACACAACAGCTTATTTATATAAACAATAGTCATGCTTCTTAAGCAAACACTGCAGTTTTACCAGTGCAGGGGAACACTGCATTATATTTTTATTACTTTAAAACAATTTCATTTTTTGATGTTACTGGTCCTTTAACGTGGCCAATGCAAGTTGTGCTTCTGTTTGACTCTCCTCTGAAGAGTGATAGCATGGGATTCTCAAAAAACTCAAAAGATCTGAAAACAAATATTTTCAGTATCATGGTTTAGGGGAAGGCTACAAAAAGCTATCTCAGAGGTTTAAACTGTCCGTTTCACCAGTAAGGAATGTAATCGGGAAATGGCAGACTACAGGCACAGTTGCTGTAAAACCCAAGTCTTGGATTCCAAGAAAAATACAGGTGAGGCATATGCGGTGGATTGTGAGAATCGTTACAGACAGCCCAACAATCGCCTCCAAAAACCTGCAAGAACATCTTGCTGCAAATGGTGTATCTTTATAAAGAACATCTGTAAAGCTCAGCCAATGATGAACAACACTCCAAAGAATTAAGAGGGGTTACCAAACTTTTTTTATATGACTGTACATTAGAAATTTTGTCCAGAACACATAATTTCTTAAGGTTTCAGGCTCACGTATACCTGGCATCATTTCCTAATATTGACAGTCTCTATAGTCAATTTTGCCCATACCTGCCATAAGGGTTTGTTTCTTACAGAGGATTATGAATCACTAAAGTGTTACGTGGGCATTGTTCTCTACGTGATTAACCAGATAAAACATGCTTATGAACCTGTCCTTTGACTTGCAATGTCTTTTAGAAAGTTTCAGATGACTACAAGCAGCAGGTTTCTTCCATCCACACTGCAACAACCAGACACACAGTCATCAGAACATGAATAGCAAAATCTTGTAGGCTGGTCGGTGGCAGCAGAGAGCAATCCATTTTTCTCACCCACACAGTCTTAGAGCTAAACAGGGTTGTTGTTTTTTCTTAAAAAAGCCAATGGGTGGCTCATATTGTGGTTGTCATCAGAGGATACCAGGCACAAGACAAAGGCTGCCTTGGCAATATTGTTAAAATTAATTTTAATTGTATTGAATTGTGGGTGATCTGGTAATGCAAAGGTCCAGACTTTTGTTGTGAACTGGTACAATCAGCCAAACGGCATGTGAGGCCAAATTGCAAAGTCATAGAATACTTGGCTTGTGATAAAGAACACACATTAATGCAAAGCGTGAAACCACCTAAGGAATTGAAATCAACTAACTTAATGTAATTTTTTATTTATTTATTATTTTCTATATATGTTTTGTGTTTCTTTTCTAGCAAGAGGGAGAAACAACAGAGTACAAATTTGAGTGGCAGAAAACAGCACCCAGAGAAAAGTAAGTTCCCTACTGATAAATAACATTGCATGAATATTGCTAAAGCTGACTGATACAGACCATAAATAGTTCATGGCAGCACTGCTACCAGTCTCACTCAATTTAGATAGAACAACCAGACAATAAAATCAAAGAAGAAAGGAACCCTGGGAGACATTCTGTGTGCACTCCAATCTGTGTTTCCTCTTTATTAAATATAAATAATCACAGCCTGGCTGATTAACTTTTTTTTAATGGGGTGGTAAATATTTGTGCTGAATTTTGGCATATACATGAAGAATTAAATAAAGCCTGAAAACTTGTTGGTTGGTAGTGCTTGACAGAGGAAAGTAAAACAGAATTGTCTGTTCTGTGGCACATAATTTAAATAGAGGGGATTGATGAATGCACATTCCATGGCCTCCTGTTTCACTAGTAATTTAAATATATGTCCAAGTGCACATACTTTGAAAAAGGGGGGTTTAGTAACAATCATAAAACTGACAAGTTACCATAACACGTAGGTAAGCCCCATGTACAAAATAGGGGGTATGTGGAAGCACTCTAAAGGCAAAGTTATAGTGTATTTAAGTATAATGGAAGTGCTAGTTTTAATGCACATTCCCTGTGCCCCTGTCTCCAAAGTAAGTTTGCAAAACAGGGGTTTTTAGTTACAAAGTTATGATCATAAAGTTGAAAAGCCGCCATACCACGTCAAGGTAAACCCCACATGGCGGACCCTAACATTTACCTTTTTTTTTGTCATAGTATAAGGAATCTCTCTGCATAGTAGCATTATTTGTAATCAGTGTCAGTAGAACCTTGGTTTCAGTATAAAGGATCGATCCATATTGTAATCCTAACTATTTACCCCTGGTCATTCTTCGTAGGCACCTTCCTGCATGGTAACATTTCTTGTGATAAGTGTCTCCTGACCAATGGGCTGGTCTCCTAGTTAATCATCCCCCACCATTAGATTTTTAAGGAGAGAGACTGCCAAGAACATAAACATTGGTTTCACAAGGGCTTAATTATCTCCCGCCATTAGATTTTTAAAGGGGTTGTTCACCTTTGAGTTAACTTTTAGTATAACGTAGAGAGTGATATTCTGAGACAATTTGCAATTTTATTGTTTGTGGTTTTATAGTTATTTAGCTTTTTATTCAGCGGCTCTGTAGTTTGCAGTGTCAGCAATTTGGTTTCTAGGGTACAATAACCCTAGGAACCCTGCATTGATTTGAATAAGACCAAAACTTATTGGTATGCACACACAAATAATAACAAGAACAATCCAGGAGATGCATAAAAAATTTGTTTACTTTATATATTCAAGACTGTAAAACAGCATCAATACATGAACAATACATCTTACAAAAAGTATATGACAATTTGAGCAAAGGTATACATACCCCCAAAGGAAAAGAAATACAGGCAAAAATGTCAACCTACAAGCAGCAGATACACAAGCCAATAGCGCGAATGCCCCAACGTTTCAGCGCTATGGCCTTTGTCAAGGGGATTCAATCCATGGGTGGTTGCACCTCCTTTTATCTATTACAACCATATAATTGTGAGTACTATTCTGTGAGATTAGGAGTGCCCTTGTAGCCTTGCAGAGCATTTGTTTTTAGATGGTGTCAGTGACCCCCATTTGAAAGCAGCAAAGAAATAGAAGAAATTTGCAAATCATTAAAAAACTATGGAAAATAAATAATGAAGACCAATTGAAATGTTTCTTAGAATTGGCCCTTCTACAATATACTAAAAGTTACCTTAAAGGTGAACCACCCCTTAAGTTAAGACTGCCAAGAACATAAATATTGATTTCACAACCTCTCTTTTGGCTTTTAAAGGACCAGTAACATCAAAAAATGAAATTGATTTAAAGTAATAAAAATATAATGCAGTGTTGCCCTGAACTAGTGAAACTGCCGTATTTGCTTCAGAAACACTTCTATTGTTTATATAAATAAGCTGCTGCGTAGCAATGGGGGCAGCTCAAGAAAAGACTCAAATTACACAGCAGATAGCAGATAAGCTATGTAGAACATAATGTTATCTGTTATCCATTATTTATCCTGTACCATATAGCCTTTTTTCAATTTCCACATCTGAAACCAACTGAACTGAAAAAGTTTTGGAAGGTGAGAACCCCCTTTAAAGGGACCGAAGTAGGGGTGCTACAATGATATGGAGGTTTGGACATTCTTTCTGCAGAACAGCATCTTTAAAGTACAAAACTATACAAAAAGTTTAGTTGTGGGAGCACTCCAAGGGGTAAATTTATCAAAGAGTGAAGTTCCGCCACTAGAGTAAAATTCCACCGCTCTCCATTCATTTCTATGGGATTTTGAAAGGCCTATTTATCAATGGGTGAAGTGAAAGTTCACCCTTTGATAAATACGCCATTAAAAATCCCATGGAAATTAATGGAGAGTGGCGGAATTTCACTCTAGTGGTGGAACTTCCCTCTTAACTTCACTCTTTGATGAATATACCCCCAAGACTACACTCAATACACAATTATAATGGAACTGCGACTTATCTGGTCAAGTTAACTACAAACATACAAAAGAGATATTTGATCACATTCAATGGTCCCCTGTTTCACTAGGAATATGGGAGTAAATTTATCAAAGAGTGAAGTTAAGAGTGTAGTTCTGCCACTAGAGGGAAATTCCACAGCTCTCCATTCATTTCTATGGGATTTTTAAAGGCGTATTCATCAAAATGTGAAATTTCACTTTCATCCATTGATAAATACTCCTTTCAAAATCCCATAGAAATTAGGAGCTGCAGAATTTCCCTCTAGTGGCGGAACTTCATTCTTTGATGAATTTACCCCTTATAGCAAGTGCATATACTTTCAGAAACGGGGTTGCAAAGTTTTTATCAAAGCAATGACTAGTGTTTTTGGTCATGCCAAGTTTGCTACAATACGGACCACTCCAATCCTGCGACTGGCAAAAAAGCAATAATAAATTATATTTTCAAATGGAACTAGAAAAGGCTTTGTTTGCTTTTAAACACTAACTGTAAGCAAAACAATTTCCAAACCATTCCCTGGGGGTTAGTAAGCATACACCATGGATCTGTTCGTGTTAGTCCTATGAAAAAGTTTGGGAACCCCTCTCAGCCTGCAAATTAATTTACTCCACTTTCAACAATAGTTGGGATGTCTTTCATTTCCCAGGAACATCTGCGTATTGGTGGGTTTTCTGAACAAAGATTTTTAGTGAAGCAGTATTCCAGTGTATGAAATTAAATCAAATGTGAAAAACTGGCTGTGCAAAAATGTGGGTCCTTGTAATTTTGCTAATTTGAATGCATGTAAATGCTCAATACTGATTACTGCTAAAACCAAATTTATTTGGATTAGCTTGTTAAGCATTGAACTTCATAGGCAGGTGTGTCCAATCATGAGAAAATGTATTTAAAGGGATACTGTCATGGGAAAAAAATGTTTTTGTTTTTTGTTTTTTAAATGCATCAGTTAATATT
>CM044447.1:74699848-74712781 GCA_024363595.1 Xenopus borealis | reverse complement strand
TTTAAGGTGGCCAATTGCAAGTTGTGCTTCTATTTGAGTCTCCTCTGAAGATTGACAGCATGGGATCATCAAAGCAACTCTCAACAGATCTGAAAACATAGATTGTTCAGTATCATGGTTTAGGGGAAGGCTAAAAAAATCTCAGAGGTTTAAAATGTCCGTTTCAACACTAAGGAATGTACAGGCACAGTTGCTATAAAGCCTCTGGCAGGCTAAGAAACATACAGCAGCGGCATATGCAGAGGATTGTGAGTGGTTACAGACAACCCAAAGATCACCTCCAAAGACCTGCAAGAAAATCTTGCTGCAGATGGTGTATCTGTACATTGTTCTACAATTCAGAGCAATTTGCACAAAGAAAATCTGTATGGCAGGCTGATAAGAAAGAAGCCCTTTCTGCACTCAAGCCATAAACAGAGTTGCTTATTGTATTCAAAATCTCATTTAGACATGCCACAGTCATTTTGGAACAAAGTGCTTTGGACTGATGAGACAAATTTTATTTGGTCATAACAAAAATCGCTTTGCATGGTGGAAGACGAACACCACATTCCAAGAAAACACCTGCTACCTACTTTCAAATTTGGTGATGGTTCCATTATGCTGTGGGGCTAGTTCAGGGTCTGGGCCCTTGTTAAAGGCTAGGGTCGGATGGATTCAATCCAGCATCAACCAATCCTTCAAGATAATGTTCAAGCATCAGTCACAAAGTTGAAGTTACACAAGGGTTGGATATTCCAGCAAGACAATGACCCTAAACACACTTGAAATCTACAAAGGCATTTATGCTGAGGGAGAAGTTCAATATTCTGTAATGGCCGTCACAGTCCCCCAACTTGAGTATCATGGAAAATCTATGGGATGATTTGAAGCAGGATGTCCATGCTCGGCAGCCATCAAATTTAACTGAATGGAGAGATTTTGTGTGGACGAATGGTTAAACATACCACCATCTAGAATCCAGACACTCATCAAAGGCTATAGGAGGCATCTAAAGGCTGTTACATTTGCAAAAGGAGGCTCAACTAAGTATTGATGTAAGATCTCTGTTGGAGTGCCCAAATGTATGCACCTGTCTGATTTTGCTATGAAGCATATTGCATATTTTCTATCCATCCAATAAACTACTGTTTCCATAAGGCATGTTACATATTATGTAACATTAATGCTACTTTGAAAGTTCAGCCAATGATGAACAAAACTCCAAATTAAGAGGGGTTCCCAAACCTTTTCGTATGACTTTCTTAACTTTTCATTTACTGTTACTTTGCTGTTTCCATATTGGGATAACCTGAAATAGTGGTTTATCTAGAAGATAAGACTGAGAACCAGTGACAGAACATAATTCAGTAGAATGGAATGTTTGCCTTGAACTCTTAATTATGGCTGTTTTATTTTAGGTATGCTAAGGATGACATGAATATCCGAGATCAGCCATTTGGCATACAGGTATGTAAAATTTATATCGGTTGTTATTTCTATATCTTCTGTTGCTTTCTTTTTTTAAAGTACACTTCATATTCACTCCGTTCAGGGGTGTCCAAACTGCGTCCCAGGATGGATATGAACGCGGCCCAGCTTGAAACACTTGGTTCCCAAGGAAATATCCTAATAGTATAATAATAAGTCTATTTCCTGTAATATCCAGGTGTCCAATATTCCAGTGTATAGCTCCAACTGGTTATCCAACTGGTATTGTTCTTTTCTGTGTATTTTCTTTACTTTTACAAATCAAAAGTGTTTGTGTATCTCATGTGTGGTGGCCCCATATAATTTTTCTTTTCCAATGTGGCCCACGGAAGCCATTAGTTTGGACACCCCTGACATAGTTAAACATAAAAAACAATGTATACATTTTTAAGGAATTGAAATTAGTGGTAGGCATGTGAACCATTTAGTGATTTATGACTATGGACTCTATACTGTGGCGTATGGCATGATCATTTTAGTGGGGAAACCAATCCCTTCTTAAGGAATTCTTAAGCCCCAGAAGTGCTACATTCATTGCACAAGACAGTCTGTCACTTAAAATAAATGTTTGAGGAGACATGTCTTTAAATGAGGCTGTTTCACACCTGCAGATACAAACATTATGTTTGGACCGGTGGGGCTAATACCACAGAGATATCCCCCAGAGGAAGCTACGTGTGCGGTGAAATGCATAGGGCTGCATAGGTGGACTCGGCGTTTGTGGGATTAGCTCCATGGGACACGGGATACACTAATAAAATGGTTTTAGGGGCTATGCCCTGCTCCACACACAGAACAATTGTGGGTGGGGAATTGCTTGATTTTAAGTGGTGTCTGTTTTAGTAAATTTACAATAAAATATATGTTTTAGACCATATGGGGCATACATCTAGTATACCAAGGTGTATGCACCTGAAATGACCCACTTTTGAGTAACGGGACAAATGAGATAATTTCCTGATTTCTAATATACTTTAGTTGTGTATTTATAAATTAACAAATTTCTCAGAGGAGCAGTTTGAATAAGTTCATACCAATTATTTTTGGGGGTTTTAGATCACCTTTAAATAAGGGACAAAGTGCAGGTAACTATATAGAAGTAAAGTCTATTCTGCTTTTTCATTCCTACATGGTTGTAGGAATGATGTACAGCAAAGCCACCTAGGGAACTAAGGTACAGCAGCAAAGTGATAGTGGAAGAGTAACTGTATGTATTCAATATATGATCATTTTAATGTAATCTGACCAGCAAAACATGTATTATGCTGTCTGCTACACTCACTATATAAGAAAAGTGGGACAGTGCTAATCTTTATAACCTATGAATTTCAACCGAAAGCCATTGCTTAGGGGCAAATATGACTATTCACCAACTAAAACCTGCCAAATTGCTGTATAAGTTAATGGGAGAGGTCCAGGGATCAGTTTGGTGATCCTGACATTTCCTGACATTTTTTAAAACTCAAATCAAATTCAGTTTGAGTTTATTGGTTGATCCTAGTCACCCAAATTTTTTTATACATATATAAATTTTGATCGAATTTAGAGTTTATGGCATTTTTAGAAAAAATCCCTTGATAAATCTGCCCCTTAATGTTCTATTTACCCTTTGAAAGCTTTTTCAAAGCTTTCATACTTGTACAATATAAGGCCCCTTTTCTAAAAACCAGCTAGATGACTTCCCAAGGGACTTATCTACTTTTTTTTAAAATGAACATTCGTGGGAACTGGCTAACTGCTGCTACTACAGAGATAAATTCCCTTCATATAATGTAGCACCTACCCACAGCCATGTTATGCAGAATTTTAAGGGGCTGTTATCCAGCAAATGTGAACAATGTAGTGTACTGAGATTGAGGGAAGCTCTTCTGTTTCACTGTGCAAATGGCACATGCAGTGTGTTGTCACTGACTTTAAGATTTTCACAAAATAAAGTGATTTATACTCGCAAGCACACAGAAATTCTAAATGTCTGATTCCTTTAGTGTCCAGGTAGTCCATGCCTTTTAATATAATGCTACAATACCAGTATTGATACCGCACATAAGAAAGGTTGCACACTCAGATCAGATTCACCAGCATTTTCTTACAGTTCTATAGTGTGAGCAGTTTTCATGGGTATAACAGGAGGGCTACCGAAATGGTTTGGTACCCATTGTAGCAGGTCTGCCCTATGCCTCTCCTTCTGCAGCTAGCTAATCACAATTTAGAAGGTTGGCTGTGGTCAACCCCTGCAGCTTCAACCCCTTCTCTGAGGCAGTGGTTCAACTATGCTGTAGCAATAATTATATGTGTGACTAACTTATGTTCACTTGTTTTGCTGAGTGTTGACTTTGTGTAGATTGTGTGGAGATTCCTTCAGTATCACCAGTCCCCAGACAATGCTATGCAGCATAAGCACAGTTATGGCATGTTGTCCTATATTAGAACATTGCTGAGGTATTCTTCCCATGACACAGTCCTGTGACATCTTTCTTCTCTAAACCTATCACAGGTTCGAAATGTGCGTTGTATAAAATGTCACAAATGGGGACATGTCAACACAGACAGAGAATGCCCTTTGTTTGGTCTGTCTGGTATCAATGCCAGCTCAGTCACCACTGATGGATCAGGTAAGCATCATATTTAGAGCAGCCACACTGAGATTGTGACATAATTTACAGAGTTCATTGTACATTTTTTAATTGTTAATCTGTTTTTGTTTCTGACCAGTCATTGTGATATAATATACACATTCAGACCAACCCTGAATGAATTAGTTTTTCATGTGAAATCATAAAATTTGATAAACTGACCATTTGTTTAGCATGCCAGAGGAAGTGTAATTAGATAAAAGAAGTAAATAGTTACTCTTGCGTGTATATTAGCATCATGTTTTAAATCTTAAAATCTACTACATTGCCACCAAAACAATATACCTTATGCATAGACTTTCTTTATTTATTGATGCATACTTGAGACCCCTAGCAGTCCGTAAACAGTGTAGAAGCAAACACTTGTGCCTGTGTTGTCTTGCTGTTCTGCACCCATTACTGTGTCCAGGATATGCCCATACTCATTCAGTTAATAAATACAATGCAGGAGAGCTAACATAGAAGGTCCAAGCAACAAATAAAAAAGTGGAATGGTTTAAGTGGGTGGGTGGGGGTAGCAAAAATATTTCTCAAGGCATCCTCTTAGACTAGTGTTGAGTGCAGCACCAATGCTGCTGCACCGAAGAAATCTCTTCTTATATGTATACAGTATATACACCTCATGGCTGGCAAAACTTAAACAAATGTCTGTACCTAACATTGAGATTTTGGCACCCTACTAGCAATCTGGGATATGGGAAATTCAGTGGCTGCTTATTCAGATTGTATAGCTGCAGTGTTCCCCTCTGCATGTATGCATCTATGGTTTAGACATCACTAGGATAGTTAAGGTTTTTATAGGTTACAAGACCTGTATTTTTTTCACAAAGGTACTTTGTTGTTCAATTGTATATTAATCAGAGCTGAATACTAGTGCAGGGTTTTGACCTCTTTTAGAATACTGTTGTTAATAGTTTAATTACAGTTTATTTGTATACAGTTGTATTTCCAACACATTTTGGATCAGTGTCTGTCCACCGACCTGTTAAAGCTTTGTATACTCTCGCATTCTTGAAAGGCGCATCAGTAACCTTGAAATGCATGTATCCTGGGCTTTCCCTGCAGGTTCATGTTGTTTTAATACAGGTCTGAACAAACTGCTTCTTTTGATTACACAGACTGTAGAAGTGAACAGTATGATCACAATAGGTTGGGTCTAAAAATACATCTCGACATGGCTAAGGTCTTGACCTAACCATAAGAAGAGTGTTTGCAGAGTCCCTCATGATGAAGCCTACCTTGAATCCTTAGAGAAACGAAGATCCATAGATATTCAATGATGAGAGAGGTTCTGTGGTAAACACTGCATGGCAGTGTGGCCATAGACAAGTTCAGACATCACATCAGAGAAAGCTACTTTCTAGTCATGTTGGACAGCAAGAACTTATATGTAGTTTTTTTTGTTCCTGACTGTATGATAGAGGTCAGGAGCATAGCTAAGGCTGGATGAAATCTCCAGGCAATAATGACAAAACAAATATCACCGCCACAGAGTAGAAATTGAGATGGGTATTGCAAAGAGAATTGACCCAGATATTGCTTAGGTCAGTGACCCACAAGCAGTCTCTGATCCCTGCTGTTCATGGTAGATCTTCTTCATTAGTATAATTGATTTGTTGCCATGGGGAAAGCTGTATCCTCTGCAAGATATGCCATACCTTTTAGCAGACCTGTGTCCCTAACTGTTCCTAGACTGCACTGTGTATGAATTCCAGTCCATTGCTGTTTGTGTCACCATCAGTGGCCCATCATAGCTATTTAATGTTGCATTAAATTATGTTTTATTCATAAGCTCTCCATCCCTGGAAACACATGGTAGAAAAAGTAACTTAAAACAAACCGTTTTAATAACTGCTGCTAACAATAAGGGAGTCTGCTACAAGGGTGAAAAATACAGATTTAGCACTGAGAGGGACTTCTAGCCTAATTCTGAAACCCTAGTATTGTCTCCTAAACTTAAAAAAAAAAAAATGTTTTCCCATTTAAACTGACAATTTTGTACCATTAGTAGGGACTCTGTGACTTTTGTTTCTTTGAGGTTGTGCCACAGAGGCTATTATTTATTTTTGCAAAAATTCCCCAGTCCAAGAGAGTTCACAGATCTACTAATAGCAGGGATTCGTATCTTAAATATAAAACAGTAATACCTTTCCTTAGTTGCACTCTCCTTGGGCTCCAGTTTCATCGTAGTATAACTCATGACTGTCTTGTGGGATATCTACAGTTGTGCTCATAAGTTTACATACCCTGGCAGAATTTATGATTTCTTAACCATTTTTCAGAGAATATGAATGATAACACAAAAACTTTTCTTTCACTCATGGTTAGTGGTTGGCTGAGGCCATTTATTGTCACACAACTGTGTTTACTCTTTTTAAATCATAATCACTACACAAACTACCCAAATGTCCCTGATCAAAAGTTTACATACCCTGGTGATTTGGCTTGATAACATGCACACAACTTTACACATAAGGGTTAGAATGGCTATTAACGGTAACCATCTTATCCCGCTTACAATATGCCAAACAGCACAGAGACAAGCCCCAAACCTTCAGGCACAAAGTCATTTGGAGTGATGAGACTTAAATTGAACTTTTTGGCCACAACGATAAACGTTACATTTGGAGAGGAGTCCACAAGGCCTATGATGAAAGGTAGACCATTCCTACTGTGAAACATGGTGGTGGATTGCTTATGTTTTGGGGATGTGTGAGCTACAAAGGCACAGGGAATTTGGTCAGAATTGATGGCAAAATGAATGCATTAAGTTATCAAAAAACACTGGAGGAAAATTTGCACTCATCAGCCCAGAGGCGGTGCATGGGATGTACTTGGACATTCCAACATGACAATGATCCAAAACACAAGGCCAAGTCGACCTGTCATTGGCTACAGCAAAATAAAATGAAGGTTCTGGAGTGACCATCTCAGTCTCCTGATCCTCCGTATCATTGAGCCACTCTGGGGAGACCTCAAACATGTAGTTCATGCAAGAATTTACGGGAACTGGACGATTTTTGCCAGGAAGAATGGGCAGCTTTACCATCTGAGAAGATAAAGAGCCTCATCCACAACTACCACAAAATATTTCAAGCTGTCATTGAGCTGTCTCATAAGTTTACACACCCTGGCAGAATGTATGATTTCTTAAACATTTTTCCAGAGAATATGAATGATAACACAAACATTTTTCTTTCACTCATGGTTAGTGGTTGGCTGAAGCCATTTATTGTCACACAACTGTGTTTAATCTTTTTTAAATCATAATTACTACACAAACTACCCAAATGACCCTGATCAAAAGTTTGCATACCCCAGTTCTAAATACCATGTATTGCCCCTTTTTAGCATCAATGACAGCTTGAAGTATTTGTGGTAGTTGTGGATGAGGCTTTTTATCTTCTCAGACGGTAAAGCTGCCTATTCTTCCTGGCAAAAAGCCTCCAGTTCCCATAAATTCTTGGGCTGTCTTGCATGAACTGCACGTTTGAGGTTTCCCCAGAGTGGCTCAATGATATTGAGGTCAGGAGTCTGAGATGGCCACACCAGAACCTTCAATTTATTTTTCTGAACAGTGAAATGTGAGTTGGCACCAGGATTTTTCATCCATATTTACTTGCTACTGAGCTTTTATACTTTTTGCACATTTCTTTGTGGTTAAAAACGAGCCATGCATTGTATTTTCTTATTCTTTTTGTGTTTTTTTTAGGTTAAGATAGTTCTCCTTCAGCAATAGGAAAGATAAAATTTGAGACCTATCCCTGATTCTCAGTTTACTCCATCTTTGTGGTGTCCCATAGACAGAAAAAAATTTAAACCGCTATTTGGGACAACTCCACCATCTATTTTTTCCTTACTACAATCAATGAATTTGGGCTTGTTTGTTCTTTTTTTAATCTAATTGATTCAACTGTCTATGGATTAATTAGCACTTTGTCACTTTAATTCTAGGTCTAATGTATTCTATTAATTTTAGGGATGCACCGAATCCACTATTTTGGATTTGGCCGAACCCCCGAATCCTTTGCAAAAGATTTGGCCAAATACCGAACCGAATCCAAATTTTGCATATGCAAATTAGGCGTGGGAAGGGGAAAACTTTGTTACAAAACAAGGAAGTAAAAAATGTCATGTGATTTCCCTTGCCGCCCCTAATTTGCATATGCAAATTAGGGTTCTGATTCGGTTCGTCCGGCAAGAAGGATTCGTCCGAATCTGAATACTGCTGAAAAAGGCTGAATCCCGAACCGAATCCTGGATTCGGTGCATCCCTAAAATCTATCTATTACCTACTAGTATATTTGAGCACAAAGCCACTTTATATATTTTTATTCATTTATATAAAGTTATTTATTGATGAATTAATTCACACCATCAAATTATTCTTCTTTATGCACTAAAAGCACTTTGCATATGCATTTATGAACAGTTATATACAATTTTTAATCGTAAGTCTCAATAATAGTGGATGAATTGATTTTAATGAATTTTACATATAAAAGAAATTGAGAAAGGTGATTGTTTTCTAATATTTTATTAACTTAATCCAAGCAACAACGTACTAATCATTGGATAAAACTCATGTTTTTAGTTGGGTTAATATTGGGTTTCTTTATTCTCTTTGTGAATGAAATCATCTGCCAGGGTATGTAAACTTATGAGCACAACTGTTTGTGAAACACTCTGTCTATAAGATGTGCTATGATTTTGGGTGCATTCTGCTAAAGCCATAGAGGACCCTTTTATGTTTTTTTTTGTTACTCTACGAAAGGAGTATAGACAGTCTCTCTGTTACTAGGAAATACTCTCTCTAGGGATGCACCAAATCCAGGATTCGGTTCAGGATTCGGCCCTTTTTCAGCAGGATTCAGATTCTGCCAAATCTTTCTGCCTGGCCGGACCAGGAAGGGAAATCACGTGACTTTTTGGCACAAAACAAGGAAGTAAAAAATGTTTTCCCCTTCCCATCCATAATTTGCATATGCAAATTAGGTTTCGGTTCGGTATTCGGCAAAATCTTTCGGGAAAGATTCAGCGGTTCGGCCGAATCAAAAATAGAATAGTGGATTCGGTGCATTCCTAGTAAGCACATTGCATTGAGTGAGGCATTGTAGATGGCTGAAGACAGCTGTTAAATATGCAGTGGATATAATATGGTAAAATTTTCTTTTTGGTGTTCTAACAGAAACATTATTACCTGGACAAAATAGTATTTGTGAAAATTTTTTAATTATTTCATTTTGATCATTTAACCAACAACGTGTTGAAAGTCTATTTCATGTGTACTATCTGAGCGGCAGAGTTGCAGACTTTCATTTTTATTTTTTTATCTTTTTTTTAACCCCATTTCACCTGTGCCAAAGTAAAGCTGCCAGGGTCTGTGGTTTTCAAACTGATCCTAGGAAGCAAATATCTCTACTAATTTAATAATGCAGGAATTTTGTATAGCAGAAATTTTACATTTCCTGAGAAGCTAAGCAATCCCTGGGCGTCCGTCACTTAGTGGAATAATGGTCATTAGTAGTAGCTGGAATTTAAGTGCAAATGATACTTCATTGTGCTGTGAACATGAAAGTTTATGGCTTTTTGGAAGTGTCGCTCTACTTTATAGGTGCTTTGTTCTTGCTTGTGGCCTCTGAGAGGTCCTTAGCTTAATGTATTATAATACCCAGATCCTTTCCTGCATTTTTCCATAATGAGAAGCATTCAGTTTGGAAATATACTAGTATATTGTTTTCCGTATTATGTAACATAGGAGAAGAATTCCGCCCCCCATAACACTTAAATACAAATGCAATTATTTTGTATTCCAAATCTCTCGGCTGCTGTTTTGCAAAATCATATGCGATGCTTTTCCCAGCAGAAGATTATTGAGTTTGATTTAGCTGCGATTTTACTTAACAAAGCTTCAAACGCGTTCCTGCCGCGGAGCCAGGATAAAGCTAAAGGAAGATATCAATGATATGTTCAGACTGAGATTTCTGTTCGCAGGGCCATCAATGCACCCCTCGGAGTTAATGGCGGAGATGAGAAGCAGTGGGTTTGCGCTGAAACAAAATGTGCTGGGGAGAAACTTGACCGTAAATGATCCATCACAGGTAATGATCTTTTTATCGGTAAGCTGAAAATCTCTATGAATCTGCATCTGATTGCCTGGAAATTGCTACTTAGCATTCAGCAATATGCATATCTGTAGGAACACGAGAAAGGGCATGGAAATAGCTCATGAAGCCGTGTGTTTCACAATATTGCTGAAGTATCAAAGAGGAAACAATTTACTGATTTTTTTTCTTTTTTTGGTCATTTCATCTGCGCCTTTTTGCATAAATTGAACTGGTTCCCCAGGCAGCAAAGAGTGAAACCTGAGTAATAACCATCATCTCCCAGCACATTGTTGGTTTTGTGATACCTGCTGGCTGGTCCCGGAGAGGCTCTGAATAGGAAGAATAGAAAGGAATTTGTTTCTAGATGGACACAATCACGGATGGCAGTACTCCACATTGACTCGATAGTGCAGGATAAAAACTGGCTACATTAGATTCCCATCATCCTGGCACCAAGAGATTGCTGTAATTGAATATTCATAATAAAAAGACAGACATCTCCACAGCAACAACATACCTGAGAGTAATGCCGTCGCTTACTGATGGCCACTCTATAAAGCTTTTTCTCCAAGCAATCTATTCGCAGGCACTTTTAGTGATGGATTTGTCAAGAGCCTTTGAATGCAGACAAAGCCCTATACGGAACAAACCGAAACATATTATAGCTGTTTGTAAAGGACACTGAAATCAAACTTAGTACAGTGTGTTCCTTACCCACCACATTCAGATTTCCTGTCTTTCTGTTATTTTAATGGTTTCCCCATGCATTATGCTGCACAACTGGGAATAACTAAAGACTTGGTGATACAGTTAACTGCCAACTTAAAGGAAACCATTAGTAACAGTGTACAGAAGCAGGTACTTCCATATATGTTTGGTGGTAAAACATTTAATAAAGGCACCACTTCCATCATGCTTGGAGTCATATATAATAATAGTATATTTGCCACATTGTCTAGGTTGGGACTTTGCTTAATTTGCATGAGTGAAGAGTGCCCATGTTTCACATTGAATAATGGCTATGTTGTTATTGGCATGGATGGGGCAACTATAGACATATGCACACTTCATAAAAGGCTAGTGACACCAAAAATGAAAGGGTTAGCTATGCATTTAAATATTGTTACCCCACACTTTTTATTTGGTTGGTGACCCTAACTGCACACCCTGCATCCTGGAACAGTAACAGGTGTCTTGGGACAGTTCTGGATTTCCACAACCAAAACAGAAATGGGGTTTGTTGATATAGGTGGTCAGGGTGTAGCATATGAGTATTAGGAGCCTAGATAATATCAGTTGTTTATGAAATGGAGAGTGTGAGGAGGAATGCTTACAAATGATACCCGTACATAGGGTTGCCCTGTCCAGTGGCATGCTGTGGAAGGGACTGGCACAAGGGGTCAAATTCTACTTTTTGTTCAAATGGGCTCAATCCTAAACAAAGCCTCACTAAAGTTGCAGCTGGGGTAGAAGGAAGGGCATTGTTTCTACAAAGGACTTCTCATTGGACTGCTAATTTCTTTTGAACAAACCTACTTAAAAATATGACTTTATTTGCAATTTCACAATTTGCCCTATTTACTGAAAAACTATAACTGTTTTCTAAGTATAGCAATAGGAAAAATGTATGTTCAACACAAGCTATATTTACTGAAATGTTAAAATGGGATAGAAGTATACTAGCACTTCTAAATGGAAAGATGTTTGTCGGAGCCGTTGCTTATGTGCTTGTTCTCCTACTTTCTTTCAAGGTCTATGTTGTAAGTGATGCAGAGGAGGAAGATGATCCAGAAGTTGAGTTTCTAAAATCTCTCACAACTAAGCAAAAACAGAAGCTTCTGAGGTAAGCCCCATGGTTTCTTGCATGTCTTCAGGTTGTGTGGCATATTAATACTTAATGCTACAGGCTGTTTACTAGCATAGGTGTAAAATTGCTCTGGTGGATTGGGCTGTAGCAGGGGATTGGGGACTTTGCTTTATACTAGTGAAAGAAGTTTATTTTTAATTAGATGTTAGGGGTAGTGCTGTTTTGACATTTGCACCTATGCTGGTAAAGAAACTCAGACTCATAAAGCTCCATTAATAGATTTATAAATAACAGAAATGGTTGGGATTTTGCCATCTTAATTTACATATTAAACAGCAGTACCCTAGTAGTACAATGCAAATATCTAATGTATACACTTGTATACTATCTAATACCAAATTAAAATTGAACATGATTTTCATGTCAGACACACACTTCAAGTAATAACAAAATAATGATCAAGATTAAATAAAAATGTGTTATTTGGCAAACACACACACACACACACTGTGTTATTTGGCAACACACATACTATTAGAAGTATGATGCATCTGGGGGGCGTGTCCAACCACGCTACAGGCAAGTCGCATCCCTGCGGTGCTCCGTGGTCTGGCAGAGGAAAACCTTCTTAAAACCGGCAAGAGAACCCCACCGAGCCTCCAAAACAGCGATAAAAGGCAGCCCAACAACTCGGTAAATATCTGACACCGAAGCTAAAAGCAGCAGAGGCGCCAATCCAACATACGCACCGCGGCCTACTCAGGAGTGAGGAGCCGCGGACTAAAGTAAATAGATCGCTCCAGGAAAAGTGACGGTTCAGCGCGGAGCATCGCGCAATACATAAATTAGAACCGCTCATTCAGGACAATATAAAAGAAATAAGAGGCAAGGGGTGAGTACCTCCCGGACCACGGGG
>CM044447.1:74635355-74646774 GCA_024363595.1 Xenopus borealis | reverse complement strand
GTCAGACACATACACAACCTAAAGCAGTAATTGATTGGTGCAGGACTATATAAAGGTGGCCGTAGAGATCCGCTCGTTTGGCGATGTCGCCAAATGAGCGGATCTCTCTTCGATATGCCCTCTAGGGTAGAACAGGCAGAATCTGGTTAGTATTTTAAACCTCTTTATTTCACAAATAATAATATTAATAAAGGAAAAAAGCAGTTTTTGGGAACATCAGGACAAAATTTTTATGTAAAATCAGGGAAAATATGACTTAAAATCAGGGAAATACACCCATTGAAATGCATTATAAATTGTTGGGACTACAAATAAAAAATGCAAAATGCGGGAAAACTTAAAATCAGGGTTTCACTGTAAATGTATCAATTTAGAAGTTTACAGGGTCGGCGACCCCCTCCCACAGCTGCTTTAGAATGTAAAAAATGACGCTTTACACTTCATTAGAAAAACACATAGAAAATAGAAAGTAATTGGAAAAAGTTGTTATTTCTGGTAATCTATCTAAAAACAACTAGTTGTTTGAAGGTGAAAAACCCCTTTAACAAACAACTATTTCTTATGGGAAATAAAAATAATAAATATCTGAATGACAAACTCTTGAAACCTTCACCACATTTAATAACTAAATATCACTTGGCTTAAGCACCTGCCTTATAATATCCATAATTCAGCTAATCATCTGTTTGGAACACAGACACATTAGCTGTTGTACAGGTATGGGACCTGTTATCCAGAATGCCCATGACAGAGTGTTCCGGATAACGGATCTTTCTGTAATTTGAGTGTTTATACCTTAAGTCTACTAGAAAATCAATTAAACATTAAATAATCCCAATAGGTTGGTTTTTGTTCCAATAAGGATTAATTGTATATTAGTTTGGGTCAAATATTACAGAGAAAAAGGAAATCATTTTAAAAAATTTGCATAATTTGGATAAAATGGAGTTTATGTGAAATGGCTTTTCTGTAAGTCTGAGCTTTCTGGAGGTTTCCAGATAATGGATCCTATACCTGTACCATGTAGAACTTCGACTTAACTGAAGCATCTGGCACACACAGTCTTATGCCATTCCCACTGAAATGAAGGATATGTTTTATGTGCATCAAGAAAATGTGTCAGTATAATTATCACAGCTTTTAATTGTCATTTTATTCATTATTTTGTCACTAGCAATCTTTACAAACAAAATCAAACATATACAAGCTGTAGCATGTGCCACAAGTGTCATTTTGTTCCACAAAAAATGAACTGCTTTGACTGCATTGAAGAAAAAGTCTGACTTGAACTAAAAAAAATGGACATAAAAGCAGTTAAAAATAGTAATGTTAAAATGGAAAGAGCTGAAAAAGAAATGCCTGTGAAAATCTGATAAACACACACAAGCCACAGGCAATCAGAGAGGGGATTTCACTGCCGCGTTTCATCACAATGTTTGTACATGCTTGAGCTACAATTTCCCCCGTTGTAACAAACAGAATTTGTAAGTTTGGGGAAAGTCTTTTAATCTCGTTGCCTTGGAAAGGGGAATTAGTGGGGCTTTTGGAGATTCCAGATACATTTACTCTTCTTAGGTCTGCCTGAGTATACACTAATGTGTGTGTATATACACACACACACAAAAGCACTCAAAGACATACATGTATACATTTTCATAAACAAACACACTCATCTACCGACATACAGACACATGCACACATACACATTTTCATTTGAAATGCTGCCATTAGTATGCAGGGAAAAATATAATTTCTTTTTGTATTTACATTTTCTTCAGTGACACAGGCAAATGTCACCCTTAAAACTCCCAGACCAGAATGATTTCTAAGAAATAATGTGCTGTTTTTATCAGTAAATGCACTTATTTAAAGGTTATTCTATGAATGTCAACTGCTCAAATGCTCATTAATATGTGTTAAATCTAAACTCGTCTAGCAGGAGAGCTATAATAAACACAAACTTATACCTTAAGGGAAAAAAAAAACTCCAAATCCACAATAGAATATTTTAAGCTACTTAATGACATGTCTTTTTTTGGTAGCTGAAATGAGTGCTGTGTATCTTCGCTCACCGCTGATCACAGGTAAAAACTTATGAAGGAAAATTGAAATTACAGAGAGCATACGGAATGCAATCACAAGGATAACAAGGAGCCAGTTATAACCTAGAAGGTAGTTAACTACTTTAAAGAGAAATCTTCTTAGTATCCGCTGGCCTTGATTGAAGCAAGATTCATATGCTGCTCCTTCAATAAGCAAATAGCAATTGGGAAACAGAGGAGATCTATATGCCTCATTTTCCAAGGACATTAACCTCTTTCCTGTCCTTATAATGTTCACAAGGATTTGAAGGTCAAAACCAAGGGACTAGCTACATATAAACACAAGGAGAAACTCAAGAATAGGTTTGAGGCCAAGAAGAAAAACTGATGGGGTTCCTTTTTCACAGGACTAGCTTGGCAAAATTAGAAATCCTATATAAGCAGGTGTCAGAACTAAGATATTATGGGTCGGACTGGGCCCCCGCCAGCCCAGATCCACAATTTTCAGGCTCCTTCCTGGTGCGTGCTGGCGCAGTAGGGGGGTCCGGGGGCCCTTCAGTCCAACCCTGAAGATATTCATCCATCATTAGTATGTACCATGTTACTGAATTCTTGATCGTTCCAGAAATTGTGGAGCTTCTTATTAGTTTTCTACTAGTGACTTATAGTAGGCCCGTTTAGATAATACTGAGAATGTTCCGTCCCAGTCCCAGGCTCTTCTGTCCCAAGCACTTACAGTAGGTCCCTTATTGCTGAGTATCCCTCCCCAGATCATAACTTACAGCAGGCTCAATAAGATAACACAGAGAGTGTCCTCCCCAGTATTGATGTGAGGGTCAGGAAAAACTCAACCCCCATCCAACCCTAATTTTAACCTGCACCTGACCCTAACCCGCAAAATGTTGCCATTTTAGGACCCGCAAAGAACCTGTATCCGCATCTTCACATGCTGTACACCAGGGGTCCCCAACCTTTTTTGCTCGTGAGCCACATTTAAATTTAAAAAAGAGTTGGAGAGCAACACAAGCATAAAAAAGTCCATGTGGATGTCAAATAAGAGCTCTGATTGGCTTTTTGGTAACCCCTATATGGACTGGCAGCCTACAGGAGAGAATGTTTGGCAGTGCATCTGTTTTTTATGCAACCAAAACTTGCCTCTAAGCCAGTAATTCAAAAATAAGCACCTGCTTTGAGGCCACTGGGAGCAACATCCAAGGGGTTGGAGAGCAACATGTTGCTCAAGAGCTACTGGTTGGGGATCACTGCTGTACACTATGGAGCAGATAAAAAAATTCGAAATTCGACCATGGGAATAGTGGGGAAATAAAATCCTTCGAATTCGGCTATCGAATCAACCAATTCTCAACCCACAGGTCACTGAGCAGGTCACAAGACCACATTTATCCTATGTCCTTAGGGTACCATTAGAGTGTCTCCCCGAGACAGGCACTTACAACAGGTCCATTAAAGTACTACTGATACTGTCCTTTTTCATACTGCCACTAGCTCATTTTCCTCTTTATGGGTGCAGCAAGTTTTAATTTTACCATTCATCAATGAGTTAGCTACAATTTTATTACTATCTCCAGTGTGCATCATACCATTGTGTGTATATATATATATATATATATATATATATATATATATATATATTACATATATTCCCTGCATCCACAGAGAACTCCTCTACCTGATGCTACTGTGTGATAGAATTGCTGGGCAACTGGCTATTTCACTCTATAGTATAAAATAAAAATACCAAATAGTTGGTATGGATTTAGGGCTATTATCAGGACAATTCCAAGGGTTTATGTAAGCTACTGGGTGCACAAAGAATGAATAAAAATAAAAGAAAGCTATACTATAACATCTACTATTTGCTACACAATATATGTCTGTGCTGTGTTGCTTGGAGCTCTACTCTACAGTAAAGCCAACCTTGCATCTCTTAATGTTGCAAAGCACATGCCTGTATCTAAAAAGGCACACAAAGAAATCAAAATATTCGACATACGTTTACACACAAGATTAACATAGCCTCCATAATTCTGCATAATGTCAAGAAAACATTATATAATTCAATTTTAAAAGATGCCTGTAGTTTATTTTTAGGGCATTTTGGGGCAGATCATGAATATAAATTAAGGTTCCACTGAACACAATTAACATGGCTGAACAGAGAGATGTTGATAGCAAATACATTGTAGTTGAACCAAGGAAAGAAAGCAATTTTATGCATACAAAATAAAAAATAACGGGCATGTCAGTTCAAATTTATTTTTTATTTTTTGGTCCTTTAAAAACATATGCTTGGTTTCCATCAAACCCAAGTTATAACACAGAACAAAACATATTAGCGTAGAAACACAAGCACGCCCCGCGGGGTACATATGTTTCAGATTGCCTCAAGTACCTAGCGAGCCCTGATGTTTAGAGTGTAAATAATATTTCAATGAAAATCTTTAACACACTAAATAAAACCAGCCATTACTGCAGCAAATGTTTATCAGTATAGGAGCCAGCGCAAGGTCAGTCGTCTCTGAAAAAGTCTGCCTTCAATATAAGAATGTGAGCAATCTCTTCTGCCTTTTATATATAAAGAGAATAAATGATGTGCAAAAAATGCTAAATATGCTTTATATGGAAATATAATGGAATTAACGGTTTATGTAATTAAATAGGCGTTCCTTTTTAGAGGTCAGATGTAGCACAGTTATGTATATATGTTTTCATGGGTAGGCTTTGGAAATGAGTTTCCTGCTTGGATTTCATTACTGATAGAGGTGTGTAGGAGTGTGATACTGTCTAACAGAGCTAAGGTCACATTTAAAAAAGATAAACAAAAATAAACACAGAAATTGATGCTATGCACAATGTTTAAAGCATCACAGATTTAGCTTTTATGTACTGAGAATTAAACATTTACAAAAGGCTTTATTTCAGTGACATAGAAAATCCCTGTTACATTGCACACTGTAATACTCTGTTCTTCTGTGCTTAGAATAGACCCCTTATAATGGGTCGATTATACTTCCCCCAGGCAGTGCAAGAGCATTACCTAGTGCATGGAGCACTTTTGGCCAGGAGAACTCCTGAAATGTAAACCAAAATATCCAGAGCACCGTAAGTAGTGCAGCATCAGAGGTGCAGGTCAGCCCTGCTGCTATCCAGACCTGCTCCTGTTGAAGACCTGGCCTCCCCTGGCCCTGATAGTGGTGACAAAAAGAGAATCCAAGGTAAGAGCCGAGTGAAAGGGGGCTCAGGGGTGGGGTGGGGACCCATAAGGCAGCGGCTTCAATGGGCCTGGCCCACCCAGTCCAACTCTGCAAGTCATTGACAAGTGTAGCCTTCAAAGCAATGCTGACCTGGTTTGAAACATTATTTAATTCACTGTAAGCAATTTTCAAAAACAAACGTTTTTGCTTACAATGTATTTCCTCCCCTCCCCCAGAATTCCTGCATCATTGCAGACATGCACAGGGTTGCACCTGCAACAACTGAGCCGGATAGTTATACTTGCACATTTTTTCATGAATGGCGGCTAGCTTCTTTATGTGGAAATACATTTGAAAACAGCATTAGTGGCTGTTTCTCACTTATTGACAAGGAAACCACTGTAAATCCACCGAATCAGGGGATGTAAAATTGAGGGTCTACTGTCTCTGCATATCTATGGCCAGCTTAACACTGCTGAACCATGGAACTCCCAGTTTACGCAGCAGGTTGTGTCAATAAGTAGGGATGCATCAAATCCAGGATTCGGCCTTGTTAAACCCGATTCGGTCGAATCCTCGTGCATGGCCTAACCGATTCCTAATTTGCATATGTAAATACGCACACCTCATTGCACCCAGTTTGTTGCGGTGCACTTGTGGCTGCATTAGTAAATAAGGTTTTTTTTCTCTTGTAGCTACGGGCTCATTTACACAAATGTAGGAATAAGATAAATACATAACCTCTAATTACAGATTCCTCCAGGAGTAAAAAAGAGGGCTGTAAACATTGCAGGTCCCTGCTTACTCATGCAATGCTTATTTATATCATCTTAATTGTTTTCAGCATACCAGATAGCCAATGAAGCCTATGTAATGTACACGCATTCCCCTCCTTTATCCAATGTATTCTTTCCTCTTCTTTGCATTATCCATTTTCTCCTCCACATTCTTCTGTTCTTCAGTCTGTTTCTCAACAATCAACCCTGTACAGATAATAAGTCCCCCTACCTTGGCCCCTTTCTACTCAACAGAATATTAAATTGATTGCAAATCTTTAATAGGGCATTTTGCATTATCACCTTTCTAAAAATACTTGTGATAGCTTATCACTTTATGTGGGCTCTGAGCCACAGATAAAACTCAAGATCTGACCCTGGTGTGATGCCTAATTTAAGATGCCCAGAGGAGTCATAAACCTTTAGGGACCCAATACCATTACAAACATTGATGCTGAAGTTGAACCTACCCTCCGTACTACAGTTTATAAGCTGTTTACAGCCAATAAAAATATTTCAAGACAATGTATAAAGAACATAGGAAAGTTCATGTTCATATGATGTAGAGATCGATATTCTGATACAATTTGCATATGGCGTTTTTTAAAATATTTATTAGTAATTGTTCTCTTTATGCCTGCTGGAGTCAGCTGGGATAGGATTTTATTGATGTTATTTCTGTTAACACATAGGGGCACATTTACTAAAGGTCGAATTGATTTGAATTGAAAATTCGAATCAAATTCGAATTAAAAAATTCAAATTTCAAATTTAATTTTGGGCTTATTCAACTATCAAATAGCCAAAAATTCTAATATAATTGGTCAAATTCTAAAATTCAAATGCGATTGTCGAAGTACTGGCCCTTTAAAAAAAAAAAATTTGATATAACAATTTGGCAGATTAAACCTACCTAATTGCGATAGAACCCTATGGGAAGCTCCCATAGGCTTCTTCCAAGTTTTTTTTAATCGAATAAAAAAAAAATGCTTAAAAAAATGCTTAAAATTGTTCGATTCAACAGATTTTATCAATCGATCGAATTTTTTTTATTTGATCGTTTGATAAATCAAATTGTGTTAAAACCCCTCGAATTCGAAATCAAGGGGTTTAAATTCAACCTAAATTTGAGGGTCGAATTTGCGGATTATTTAAAAATTGCCATTTTAAAAAATAAGGACCGCATCCTGGGATCCTAGGATTCAACGGTGCACACAAACAATAAAGTTAGGTCACACAAGCCAATTATCAGACAGAGTTCTGACTTTTGCTTCAACACTTCTTCCTGTTACAATTAGAGTTGAAATATTTATGGTCAGGTGATCTCTGAGGCAGCGCACAGACCATCACGAAATGGTGGTTCAAGGCAAGAGATATAAAAGGGCAATATTTACTTAAATATATATAGCAGGTAGGTAAGATTCTTTAATATGTCACTTGATTTGATATAAACTATCAGTTGCTCAAGTATTCATTTTCAGGGTATAGTTTCCTTTAAGCCTTGAACTTCATAGACAGGTGTGTCCAATCATGAGAAAAGGTATTTAAGGTGGCCAGTTGCAAGTTATGCTGCTGTTTGACTCTCCTCTGATGAGTGACAGCATGGAATCCTCAACCTCCTCACATCTGAAAACAAAGATTGTTCAGTATCGTGGTTTAGGGGAAGACTACAAAAAGCTATCTCAGATGTTTAAACTGTCAGTTTCAATATAATCAGGAAATAGAAGGCCACAGGCCCAGTTACTGTAAAACCCAGGTCTGGCTTGCCAAGAAAAATACAGGCAAAACATATGTGGAGGTTTGTTAGAATGGTTAAAGACAATCCAGAGATCACCTCCAAAGACCTGCAAGAATATTTTTCTGCAGATGGTGTATCTGTACATTGTTCTACAGTTCAGCGCAATTCGCACAAAGAACATCTGTATGGCAGGGTGATGGGAAAGAAACCCTTTCTGCACTCACACCACAAACAGACTCACTTGTATGCAAAAGATCATTTAGACAAGCCACAGTAATTTTGGAACAAAGTGCTTTGGACTGATGAGACAAAAAAATTAGACAAAAAATTATGTTATTTGGTCATAACATAAAGCGATTTGCATGGTGGAACAAGAACACCACATTCCAAGAAAAAGACCAGCTACCTACTGTCAAATTTGGTGGAGGTTCCATCATACTGTGTGGCTAGTTCAGGGACTGAGGTCCTTGTTAAAGTCCAGGATCGGATGAATTCAACCCAATACCAACAAAGGTCCCAGATCCTACACGCAGCATAATTTATAATATAAAGGAAACTTGTGCTTATCACTAAACAATTAGGTGAGGGTGGGAGCAAAAATTTTTTTCAAACAAAGACAAGAAATCCTCTGTCAAGTTTTTTATGATGTAGTTTTTATTTCTAAATTACACTGTTTACACTGCAAATAATTCACTCTACAATATAAAATTTCATTCCTGAACCAACAAGTGTATTTTTTTGTTGCAATATTGGTGTGTAGGCAGCCATCTCAGGTGATATTGCCTGGTCATATGCTTTCAGAAAGAGCCAGCACTTTAGGATGGAACTGCTTTCTGGCAGACTGTTGTTTCCCCTACTCAATGTAACTAAATGTGTTGCAGTGGGACCTGGATTTTTCTATTGAGTGCTGTTCTTTGATCTAAGAGGGACTGGTGATCTCGTGTAAGGGTGCTGCTATTTGGTTAGCTTCCCATTGTTCTGATGTTAGGCTGCTGGGGAGGAAAGGGGCTGGTGATATCACTCCAACAGCAGTGACTGAAGTTTACCAGCGTACAAGTCACATGACTGGGAGCAGGGACTCAGCACAGATTGTGAATGAATACTCTTTTATGTTTACATATTAACACAGCATCTTATCCAAAGCTTTGGTCCCACTTGGGGACTTTTTTCAAAAAAAGGTTCCCAAGTGGGACTGAAATGTTGGATGAGATTCTGTGTTAATATATATAAAAATAAGAGTATTCGTTCACAATCTACAGAGTGTGCGGATCCTTCATCTATATATATATATATTACAACAATCGATTGTGTGAAAACGGCCATTTGGGTGTTTTTCCCGTGGAAAGAAAGTTGCAGGTCCCTGTGAAAAATGTATGATGACACAGAATTCTTATTTATGTGTTTATCTGTGTTTTTTCCTTTAAGACATTTCACCAATCATCCAACTGGCTTTCTCAATTCATAATAACTTGTAAACAGGATCTTTCTTTGGGAATATATGCTCTGGAATGTTGCTCCGCAGCATAATCTTTTTATCATAATCTGCAAGGATGTCATGAAGTTATGTATTGATTGTATTAGCAAGATTAGAGGTGTTATTAAAGGGGTGGTTCACCTTTAAGGTAACTTTTTCTTCTGGTTCTTTGCAGCTTTCAAATGGGCGTCGCCGTCCCCTTCTAAAAAAACAAATGCTCTGTAAGGCTACAAATGTATTGTTATTGCCACTTTTTATTGCTGATCCTTCTATTCATACAAAATAGTTTTTTCAATTTTTACATATGTAGCTTCTTTAACACCTCTTTGGAACCAGTCGCTCTGCCAGTCTCGAATCTGGATTTGGCAGTCTTCAAACATGTGTCCTTTTTCTTTTAGGTGTAGGTACATCTTCAAGGAAGAAATACAGCAAGTCCAGTTGATTTGACTTATTTCTCCAGATATACCATGACCTGGATGAATGAGAATCTTCACAAACAATACCTGCTTTGCTTAAAAGCCAGGGGATTTTTTAGTTGGTGTCATACAAAATGTCTCTATGTCCTTAATATTTTAATATGGGTAAGTGCAGAGGATTTATTGTCTTTGCAGGAAGGATAATTTACATCTGTTGCCTTTTTTACATTTCTTTTCCAATTCCATGGTAGGTTTGCCTTATAACATAGCTGCAATATCTATCCTGTCCGTGAATTAGAAATGCATGATTGGGACAGGCAAGGAGATGTTAATGCATTGCTTTGCCAAAACTGCTGTGCATGCTCAGAAAGCACGGCTACGGAATTCAGAAAACACTGATGAAACTATTACGACTCCATCTATTTGTTCATGGCACATATCATTATTCACGAAATTCAAGAACCGTAATGATGGAAAATCACACAGAAAGAGAAGCAAAGAAAGAGACTGTCAGAGAGGATGGTATTTTTATTCAAGGAATTCAAGAGGTCCATAATGATTGAAAATGACAGTGAAAAGCAGAGACAAAACAGGGATTCCATAAATGACATGAAACACAGTAAGAGTATGAGGGGGGAGGACAGTCACACTAGAAACATACATATAGGCTTGTAAAGTTATTTTAAACACTTCTCCTGCAAGTATAAACCAAATATGCATTTTTGTTGTTTTTTTAAAATATCTTTTATAAATATACAATTCTTGTGTATGTTTCTTGGGGAATTCAACAATTTTTTTATTCTTAAATGAATTAATCTCATATATATGACTTCAGAAGCTCCGTACAGGCTAGGAGATTTAAGCTCACCAAGCCAAAAGCAAAGAAAGAGAACCTATGTGTGTTTATCCAGTCAATCCATGCATTCCACGTCATACGCAATATCCTTATAGTACATTATCACTTCCATTCCTTCTATTGCTGGAAAGTGTATCATTTTAAGCAGTGCTTAAAGAAGTCATTAGTTATGGTGCATAGTGATGTCACTTGTATTAGATGGCTTACTAAAACATGTGTATGATATAGTGGATATTGTACCCTCTACTATCATTTATTAAGATACTATAAGGGACAGAGAAATTCCCTGAGCAGTGAAATAAAAGGTACATTCTAATATCTTTATATATTGTATACTTATAATACCTTAATTAAAATGTTTTTCAAAAACACAGCAAACTGTTGTTGAGAGAAAACCATAATCCTGAACATTGCAGGTCAGTATAAAAATATATCACACATAACAGTCTATATGGAAACCACAGTTTCACATAGACATTAAGCTATGCAAACAATCTTTATCACAACAGGCATCGATCTCATGACGGTATATGGGTATTAATGAGATCTCATATACAACATCCACATAAATATAGGGTTCGCTGAGAACAGGTTCTGGGAAAACAGATATCAGTTCCCACCATGGGAAAGGATCTGGAGAATGGAGGGAGAACACCAATCAATGCAACCATAAAGAAACATGAATTATATTGGAGTCAGGGGCGAGAGTTGTTACCATGATCTTTTCAAAGGGTCGATTCATATAGGCTTGGACTGGCAATCTGAGGGGCTGCTGTAAAATGCCATATAAAGTGACTATAAAGTCACATTGGTAATCCTATCACAGCAACTACACAGAATCGACACCTCTGTGAATTTCAGATGTCACCTCTCTGAAGAGTTAAAATGTGCCATTGTGATTG
>CM044447.1:74603413-74618180 GCA_024363595.1 Xenopus borealis | reverse complement strand
TCTCTAATTAAATTACTTCAACAAGTAAAATGAGACTGTTTCAGTGTTTACTCTTATAAGATTATTTTAGGAAGAATGTATTGTATTTTTTGGAAGGTGTGTCCTCCTAGTGAGGTTCTTGTAAATCTTCTAGGTCCAGTTAATTAGTTATTCATTTTTATAGCAAAAAATATTATTTTGTGAAAGAGGGTATTCCCCTGTTTGGCCCAGGTACCGGCTTAAAGGTAATTGATTGGTTAAGCTAAGGATGCTTTGCTTAAGACTTTGGATAAGTTGTTACTGAATGGTGATGTTTGCCAGATCCCACTTACAAGAATGAATGCAAATACAGAGATAAATAGGTAGCTGGTGGCATAATAACCAGTGCTATGTATGTTCTTCTGAATTCAAATTTGACTTCAAGTAGGAGCTAATTTTATATTAATTTTAATAGTTTGTGCAATTAATTTCTGTTCCTCTTTTTAAAGCAAAGTTCCAGCCTTTCTGAACGTGGTGGATATAGCAGGCCTCGTGAAAGGAGCAAGTGCAGGACAAGGCTTGGGCAATGCATTCTTGTCGCACATTAGCGCTTGTGATGGAATTTTTCACCTTATGCGTACGTAATTTATTTATTTTTTTAAATCTTTTGCAGAACACTGATATTCTGTAATTATGTGAGCAGCAAGCTTGAGTTGTCTTGCTCAAAGCATTAATGTATTTTCATTTGTTAAGATGTGCTCACTACAATGTGAGAGTTTCCATTTCAATATGCAGTGTTGTGCATTTGTCTACATCTTGTGTGTATTGTATTTGGGAAAAAAAGCAGCATACCTTTCTACAGAATGAAACCGGTACATATTATTTGCAACCCGTCTTCATAGCTTTGTACTTGTGCCTACTGATGCCAAGCTTTTTAAATATGTCAAGGTGCAGTGGAATTTGTGTAGAACTGCACAGTGATTTCAGTTTGGTATTTGTGGCATTCCTCCCTTGGACACTTCAGTTCATGCAATTGGGTTGAAATCTGGACTCTGACTTGGCCATTCCAAAACAAAAATATTCTCCTGGGTAAAGCTCCCCATAGACGCAACGATCTTTCCCTGCCGCATGACCGATCTTAGGGAAGTCTGACCAATCTGTCAAATTATCGTGCGGTTAGTGGGATACCAACGATCGTTCATCTTATGATTTTTAGTCCGACATTGGTCTGAAGATTGATCGACCAGGTTAGAAAATCTTTATCGGTCCCCATGCAATCTATGTTTGCAGGGCCAAGCAGGCTGCGATCCTTCAGTTTTGCTGCAATATCGCCTGAAATGGTCTTTTTAGTTGATGGACACATCAGGCATTTAAACGATCGTTTTGAGACAATCGTGGTCTCACGATAACAATTGGATCTTTCAAAAATCTTTACGTCTATGGCCAGCTTAAGCCTTTCTGGGGTTTTTATCCAGTGTATTAGGCTCATTGTTACCCAGCATTCTCTTTTAAAGTGTATTGATACAATGTTACATTTATTCAGCTCTCTATGATATCAAGTTGCCCAGGTCCAGAGTCGACAAAGTAGCCCTCAACCACATTGCACTTTCCACCACCTTTTGTAGTTGGAATCAGTTTTTTGTGTTGGCTCGCAGTGCTGTCCTGTAGAACTCCTGTCTTATCTGTCCTGAGAAATTTGCCCCAGAAGCATTTTGGAACATCTTGGTGGTGTCCTTCTGTTAACACCATTCCTATTCATTGTTTTAGTTAAATGTACTAAATATCCCCATTGTGGAGACCATTTGTCAGACTTTGGATTGATAAACTCCTGGGATCCACAGAAATGCTTTTGTAACCTTTTCCTGCCTTATGCATTTGTGCATCTTGTAAGGCTCTTGTTCTAAACTAAGATGGCTTAGCTGGAAATGTACTGAACTGTTCTAATTAACCACTTATGATGTCACACCTTGACAATAATACTATGTTTTTTTTAGTTGATGATTTTGTATAAGCTTAAATTCATGGAAACCTATGACTGCTTTAACTTATATGGAATGTCATTATTCTATATGAATAGGGCATGGGAGAGGCAAGATATTGTGAAAAATACTTTTCCTAAATACAGTAGAGACTGTAAGCAGCACTATACAAGATGGCCTGTTATGCTTTGTGTTGCTAGTGTTAGGGATTTGCTACTCTGAGCGGGCTTCCCTTGTGAATATGAGGCCTTGTTATAAGATATGCACTATTAATAGCAAAATAGCTTGGTAGTGATGGCAAGACTGTGAGAGTAATGTGGCTTAATGTTCACCTTTTGTAGATCAGATTATACTAAATGCCTCCAGACAACCATAAATCTGTCATTTTAGACTGAACTCAACTGTTAAAAAATCACTGGCTAAATGTTAGGTGACATGCTCATTTTAAACATCCTTGTCTCTGTTCACGGACCGCAAAACCTTGAGATTGTTACCTTTTTTCTCTCATCAAATCAGTATTTATAAGTGTTCTATAGAACATGCAGAGTTCTTTTATGATCAGTGGGTGGTAACTTTACATTTTCAGTATAACTGAAAGAATGCTGCCTAAGTACCCCTACATAAACAACCGTCCTTAAAGGTATACTGTCATGGGAAAACATTCAAAATACATCAGTTAATAGTGCTGCTCCAGCAGAATTCTGAACTGAAATCCTCCAGTCATGTGAGTTGTGCTATGATAAACTTCAGTCACCCTATACTGCTGTACTGCAAGTTGGAGTGATATCACCCCTCTCCCTTTCCCTCCCAGCAGCCTAACAAAAGAACAATGGAAAGGTAACCAGATATTAGGAAAAATAACAGCCTGCCAGAAAGTAGTTCCTCTCTCAAGTGCAGGCACAAGTCACACGACTGGGGGCAATTGGGAAACTGACAATATGTCTAGCCCCATGTCAGATTTCAAAATTGTGCAGCTGATGTGTTTTGAAAAAACATGTTTTCCCATTACAATATCCATTTAAATGACCTTGGTGTTTAGGATTACTGTTTGAATGGTAAGTCTGCATACAAACTGTTTACACACAAGAACTATTGCTAATTCTGTTGAAGTACAGATGCATTTGCTTGGCATGTGTATGATGCATTGGCTGATAAGGAAGTTAGAGGGCATGCAGCTTCCTCCCATTTTGCTTAATATCTTTTCATTTGGAATGTGACCAAATAAGCAGCTAAGCGGTATTTAGGAATCCATTTTGTCAAAATGTTATAATATGCAGCCATCTGTTAATGCAAGCTGTACTTCTAGACCAATACAGGTATTGGATCCCTTATCTGGAAACCCGTTATCCAGGAAGCTCTGAATTACAGAATGGCCATCTCCCATAGACCCCATTATAATAAAATAATCCAAATTTTTAAAAATGATTTCCTTTTTCTTTTAATAATAAAGTAGTTTGTACTTGCTCCCAATTAAGACATTCTTTATTGGAAGCAAAACCAGCCTATTGGGTTTATTTAATGTTTAAATGATTTTCTAGAAATCTTAGTGTGAAGATCCAAATTACGGAAAGACCCATTATCCGACAAACCCCAGGTCCCAAGCATTCTGGATAATAGGTCACATACCTGTACTTTCATATTGATGGCATACCAAATTATTATACACAATGATCTACCATTCTGGAACTGCTGTCACTTGTCCCACTGTACCCCGTGTCCTATCTGTTCGAACCTATTTGGATTATGAAGGATTAGGGTTTTTTTTCACACTCTCTCTGTCTCCCTGGCATAGCCAATATGAGTTTTGAATCCCTCCCACACTATTATGTTCAAAGCTCATATTACCTAAAATTGGCATGTTTTTAATTAGGTGGGGGGAACTGATGCTTTTTACTTTTCTTATGCCCTGTGAAGAAACAATAAAAAAAAAACAAACAAACAAAAAATATATACACACAACATTTTATTATTTTTAAGACAAATGCTTGCTATTATTTCCTCTTGGACTGTCTTGTTAAGGCATTTATAATCTTATTTCACCCCCCCCCCCCCCCCCCCCCCCCCCGCCCATCCACACATATTTATTAGCTTTGCATTTCAGTTATAGGATTGTACAGCAGTACTGCACTGTTTTACACTATAATACAGGCCATCAGATATCACATTTCCCTTTACGCCTTTGAAATGATTTCAGTGTTATCGTTATTTAGTTTATAGAGAAGAGATTTACTGTGGTAGCAGTTATGAAATGATTGTTGCTTGCTTTACATCCTATTTTCTCCCTAGGAGCTGACATGCAGTGGCGGCTCCTTCACAGTAATATAGTATCGTACTTTATGAAATCCTTTATATTAAGAATTGCACGAAGGCTCTGCTATTTGAATTTGTTTTTCTATCAGCATATTGAGATGAGATTGCATTTATACAATGAGCCAAGTGTATTAAAGATTACTGTGTTATCCTGTTTGCAAAATATGGTGTTAATCTCTACAGAGAGCATTTTGGAATAAGATCCCACACAAGTTGTATTTGGAATGGGCACCTGCTTGTTCCCTGTGGTGTAATAAGTTGAAGACTTAGCTAACTGCCATATTGTCAGGTTTTGAATGGTGCACACTTTTTGATTTTTTCTTTGTGTTATTATTGTGCTGTGAGCTGACATAGATAGACCCTTATATAAAACATAATTCAGTAGTACAGTTTTTCAGGTCTGTGTATACCTGTGGTGGTAGATTGTAAGTTGCCACCTTGTCAGTCAGTCTGGCCTACTGGAGGCACGACCGGGATACAATTGACTAAAAACTTGCTATTAAATAGAAAATACAAAGCATTTGCAAAAGAATCATATTTAAGGTTTAATGTTTCAAAATGATCAGCTGTGATGCCTCTGGTTTAAGTCCATTGTCTGTCAACTGCTTTTTAACGATTTGCCCTTCATGTATGTATATTTTTATTTTTATAGTGCTACTTAAGTACACAGCTAACCCCATGTTGTGAGGGTGATTGTGAGCCAGTCCTTAGTTTTGTAAGCTTAACCTTCATTTCACTCTATATGGTAACATGAAATAAGGTCTTCAAAATGCCCAGAGTGGATTATCACCCTTGTGACATGGGATTGATTGAAGTCTCTGCAAGTAAGAACATATGCATATAGCCAATAATATACTGCCTGTTGTAAAATGTTTGGATTTCAGAAGTCCTGCAAACCATGTATGGATGTCACTTCCAAATTGCTCAACTAATATCTGTCCTGTTATAAAATGGCACATACTTGATAAAGTTTCAAAACATGCTGTTTGTTGTTGTTGTATTGGTAGCTTTCATGCTGTCACAGATTCTGCTCTCCACTTGAAGTAAGCAAGTGTGGGAAGAGAAGACCTCTGAACGACTTGAGACTTTAAATTAAAATGCTGGGGATTCTTCTTATACCTGATTGTACCAAACATTCATAATATTCATGGATCGCCAGTGTGATGGTCATTTTATGTTCCCTTGAGTTGGCAAACTCTTGAATGTGAGTATAGTTTGGATGGGCACTAAGCAGGATGGTTTGTCTGCATACCAAGACAAAATAATGTTCAGGAATAGCTCCATGCTGTGTTCCAAATGTGTTCTAACATAGGGATACAGACTGCTGTTCATGAGTTTCTCTTGGCACCTTACTGTTAATTTAGATCTTGTTCTGGTGGTCTCGGTGATCTTTAAAATATGCTTTGGGTCTGTCTACTTTAATGAAATAAAATCATTAGTGAGCCAGCTCTAATAATTTACAGCATGTTTTGCTGCTACGTTTTAGAGCAGAGTCCCTCTAGGGCATGCATACTTTTTTTGAGAATGTTTTCGGCAGATTTTATTAAACTTTTTATTTTGTTTTGTTATACCTGACCTAAATGGAGACCCCTACATTTTAATTTCTAAAATTATTTTTAAATGTTATTCCAAGTATTGAAGTAGAAAAAAAGAGTTATCCCCCCTTGCTTTAATTGGCAAAAAAATCCCTCGGCTCAAGAACTAAAGATATAATATGAACAACATGTTTAAGAGCCAGTCTGAGAACCTCTGTTATAGGTTTATTGTGGTATCTGCTGCTAAATTTGGGTTTGTTATGAAGAGAGTATCAGAGGCAAAGTAAAACAGAGGGATAAGTTGCTCTTTGAGAGGATATGTTTTGACCGAAGAATATTTTTATTCTGGTTTTAGACATCTGCTGATTCTTACTTAGCTGACCAAATCGTAGGCAGAAATGTCCCATGTGTTGAATTGCACTGGCCTGATTGGCCTATGGGTATATTTCCTTGGAAAAAGTCTATATTGCTACTAAGTTTCAAATCATTTTGAATTCTAGTTTTCTTCCACAAGGCCACAGTTAAAGGGTATTTTAATCCACCTTAATCAGCTGGCCTGCAGCATTGTGTCAGGAATCCGAGACAGGAGTGCAAAAACTGCTTTTAATAGCGATAACATTTACAAATAATTTTCAAACAACTGAAAATGTGTAATCAATGTTGGACAGTTACTTAGAATTACATTTTCTTTCACTATGAGAAAAATGATTGGGTGTAATACAATATATTAACTTTACATACCCTGATTTAACGTTTTGTTGATTTTATATAATTTTTTACCTGGATTTTACGCCAAAATGATGTCCTGATGTTCACAAAAAGGGTTGTTTGTCCTTCGTGAATTTTATTATTTAGGTTTTTTACCTTGTTTTTTTACCTTATTTTTTCCTGGTCCCCTTAAGTGCTTTAAATGGGGGTTCTACTGTACTGCCAGAAGGACCCACCATTGATCACAATATTAAAACAATATGCAAAAAGTAACTTTACCGCAAGCTCTATTCATGGAACAAAGGGGTATGATGCCTCACTACCTCAGATAAGTCTAATTTGTACTTATTTGAGGTGTCCAGTTTTAAAGGAAATAGCAAGTTATTCTGAGACAATTTGCAATTGGTTTTCATTTTTTATTATTTTAGTTAGCTTTTTATTCAGAAGCTCTCCAGATTGCTGTCCAAGTTACCCTAGCAACCATGCATTGCTTTGAATAATAGACTAAAAAATTAATAGGAACGGCCTGAATAGAAAGATGAGCAATTAGCAATAACAATAAATTGTAGCCTGTTTTAGATAGTCATTGACTCCCATCTGAAAACTGGGGCAAATAATGAAAAACTATAAAAAAAATTAATTATAAAGAATTGAAAAGTTTCTTAGAATTGGCCATTTCATGACATACTAAAAGTTAACTAAAAGGTGAACCACCCTTTTAACATTTGATGGGACAACCCTTGTCATCCTTGCCATATAAAAATAATAACCTATAAAATTCCATGTGCTGATTCATAATGGATTCATATATAATTTACATTCCTATTTAGTAAAGGATCACACACTGAGCCTAGTAGCTTCATTGGGTTGCAACTGTGAAATAACCTAACTTTTTTTCAACCATAATCCCTTGGGCACACACTTCTGCTCAATTTGGGAACAGGGACAACCTGAATCAGAAAATGACTTATTGCAATGATCACTTGTTTTGCAGAGAAGTTTGTTGTCATATTGAGCATGAATTGGGTAGCTGTAGTCCACAATCTATTAAGTAAGTTGTTGTTACTCTATGGAGTAATAGTCTAGAATAGAAGCAATATCGAATGTGTGAAATAATGATTGCATGGCAATCCCTGAGTGCTTGCTAAGTATGTGCTTTCTGGGCCTAATAGTTTTTACAGCTTGGTATCATCAAGTACCTTGGTTCTTGTGTATTGCTTTATCCGCATAAACTTTTTTACAGTACGTTTAGTAGAATATAGCCTAGGACAAGCCATATAGTAGCCAGTCTTCAGAGCCATAGTGGTGGCTCTTTGCCTGACATCTGTTCATATTAGAGTTATTGTCTAATGAGGTGTGCTTTAAAAGTGTATCTTTACCAAACGGTTATCTACCCTAGCCCCTAGTCAAATACCTTCTTTATTTTGCCCAAAAGTGATTACTTTTATTGGAGTAACCCTGAGGAAATGTACAGCATGATTGTATGCGGCCACCATATTACTTCTGCTGACTTCATCATTCTCTGTCTATCATACAATCCCCTAAGGCTTACATTAGCATAAAGGAACTTAATGTCTGCATGCGACTTTCTGCACCCAATCCTGAGAAACCCGCTGGATCCCCCTGAAGCTGGTGGTGAAATCAAGTGTATTTTAAACAATTGATAAGTGCAGTTATCTTCTTTTTAATATTTCTTAACGGATGCACCACACTCTTTTTTGGGGTTACTTTGTCTTTTTATGTGAGAAGAGGACATAACAAGTAGTTTAATTGTAATAGTCATTAAAATGGTACCTATTTTAGAAAGGAAGATTTTTGTTGGCATCCATTAAATGCCCGGGTGATATTTAGTTGCTAGTATGATGCTTTCCGTTATAGTTGCTTGAGAAAATATACACAATACATGATAACCTATCATTGCAATTGGGCTTTAAGCGGCAGAAGCAAGGTCTCTTGTGAAGGGCAGCCCCTGTTTGTGGAAATAACAGCAGCCAGTGCCATGCTGTTTAGAGATGAAACTTGTTAAGTTTTCCCAGCAGGGACTTTCTGATTTGACCTTGTAGGCCACAAACCAGAGTGCTGTCGACACAACTACTGTACAAGGACAATCTAATACACAATAATGTCTGGAGAGAGAGAGCCTTCATGTACTGTGTGTCACAGACCACTTGACCACTGCCAATTTCCTTCCAAAATAAAGGCTGATATGAAATGTGGAATAGATAGAGCCACTCTGGAGCATATTGGATTCTGCAGCTTCTACTTGTTTCCCTGGTTTCTGAGTGCTGCCGTCTAATATGTGCATACCCAGCATGCAATGGCATTACAGGTACAAGTATTCCAGAAAATGGATTTAGTCAATAACCGTTTGAATGGAGAGGATATGTACCGGAGCAAAACAGTAGCTTGCTTTGAAGCATACTAAAGAGCAATGTTTAATTCTGCCATATTCTTACTTCTACAACCAGATGTATTCAACAGGAATGTACTAGGTTTCTCCAAAATAGAAAAGGACTTGCATGTCTTATGGCTTAAAGGATAGCTACACTTAAAGGAAAACTATACCCCGAAAATGAATTTTTGAGCAACAGATAGTTTATATCAAATCAAGTGACATTAAAAAATCTTACCTACCTGGTATATATATTTAAGTAAATATTGCCCTTTTACATCTCTTGCCTTGAACCACCATTTCATGATGGTCTGTATGCTGCCTCAGAGATCACCTGACCAGAAATATTTCATCTCTAACTGTAACAGGAAGAATTGTTGAAGCAAAAGACAGAACTCTGTCTGTTAATTGGCTCATATGACCTAACTTTATAGTTTGTTTGGTATGTTTGTGTTCACCGTTGGATCCTAGGATCCCAGGAGGCTGTCCTTATTTTTTAAAATGGCAATTTAATATTTATGATTACGCAATGGCACATGCTACTAAAAAAGTGTATGATTATGAAAATGGTTTATTTACATGAAGCAGGGTTTTACATATGAGTTTTATGCAATATCTTTTTATAGAGACCTACATTGTTCGGGGGGTATAATTTTCCTTTAAAACCACTGTGGTGTGCCAAATGTTATATTACCTTCTAAACTCTCTAGAATGCATGATTTTTTTTTTTTTGAGCATTCAAAATCCTCTTCTGTAAGAATCATCTGCTATTTTAATTATAGATTCCCAGTAGCCATATACCATTAGCTGGACCAGTAACATCAAAAATTAAAATTTGTTTTAATTCTTTGACTGAAGGGTCACTGGCTCGCTTTCAACAGAGAAAAACAGAATATAGACAGATAGCATCTGTGTTCACTGGCATTCAAAACACAAGTCAGTGCATTTGAAATGATAGGGCATTATTATCATTAGGGTGAGATTTGTGGTGAGCACCTATTTGCTGCTAGTGACATACAGGAAACTAATGCTATTATTTTTTTATTTATTTATTTTTAACTATTTTGTTATAGCTAGATATGTTTTTTTTTTTTAACAATTCTTTTATTGAACACTCAAAGGCATACAAAGGCATTGTCATACATACATCGTCTGCGCAGGTGTATATTATGCTAATGTATGTTTATACATGTTCTGTAATCATTTTCTTAAATAAAAAATAAACTGTTCAAAATAAAGTAACATAAATTATAACAAAAGGCATGGTGTCATTTTTTCCCACTTATATTGCCCCCATGTTCTAAGGTTGGGTGCCCGTGTCATACTCAGAGAGAGGAACTACCCCCTCGCTAAACCGCTGATACTTTTAGTCATTCCATCATAGAGTTAAGGAGTCTATCTCGGGATCATCATCTATCCAAAGGTCCCAGACTTTACTGAATTTCTCCGGGCATCCCCTTTTTATATAGGTCAGTTTATATAGTGGCACGACATTCTCTACATATTGTTCCCACATTTGCGAGGTAGTCCCTCTATCTGATTTCCAGTGCATAGCAATTAACTTTTTCGCATACATACAAAGAATTGATATAAGGGTGCGATGTGCCCTTCCAAAGGGCAGGTCCTCTGTATAATTTAGAATTAATACAATAGGGTCCATTGGTAGAGAGATATCTGTTTTTGTGCTAATTAACTGTAATACCTTTCCCCAAAATTCCTGTATAAGTGGGCATTCCCACACCATGTGGATAAAGCCTGCCGGGTTATGTTTGCATCTTGGGCATTCTGGTATTAGTTCGGGTTTAAATTTAGTGAGCCTCTGTGGGGTAATATATATCCTGTGCAGGTAGTTCAATTGAGTCATCCTGTCTCTACTAATAATGACCCCTTCAAATGTTGTGTCAAGTACTTCATCCCATATTTCGTCAGTGATCTGCGGGATATCCCTTTGCCATTTTTCACATAGCCTATTAAGAGGGGTGCTACCTGCCTGGATGAGTTGTGCATAAAATTGGGACAAAGGCCTTTTAAATTCCGGGGTGTGAACACCCAATTCCAGTTTTGTGGGTGCTGTATCAATGGGCTGTCTCCCAAACTGGCCCTCTATTGCATGCCTTAGCTGCAGGTACCTAAAGAACATATAGTTGGGAAGTGAAAACTGTTGTTTAAGTGACTGGAATGATATTAGTCTGCTATCTTCCACAATATCCGCTAAGTACTTGATGTTAAATTTGATCCACACTTGTGGGTCCGGTATACTGCGGAGATGCTTTAATTGTGGATTGCTCCACAGGGGGGTATAAACTGAGCAGCCCAGTTGCGATTGTGGGAAAAATTGAGAGGTTTTCCAGGCCCTGACTGTTGCTCTCATTAGCGGAGTGCATGTTCTCGTATGCTTCGTTCCCCTGTATAGTAGGTTTTTCAGTTCCTCCCCTGAACCCATTATCTGAGTTTCTAGAAGGGTGGCTGCATTTGTTAGGTTGGGGGTTGCCCATTGATGGGCCACCGCTATCTGTGTTGCAAGGTAGTATAGATATAGATTCGGTGCCGCCAATCCTCCTCGATGTGTTGGCAATTGTAGTGTACGTAAGGCAATTCTCGGGGGGGGTGTTATTCCAAAACATCGAGATCATGCTACTCCTTAATTTCGCAAAAGTAGTTTTTGTTATACCATTTGGGGTCTGTCTAAAAACGTAAGTCAGTTTTGGTAGAATCACCATTTTAAACAGATTTATTCGGCCCATAAGGGTTAGTGGGAGGCAGGACCAAGCGTCAATTTTTTGTTCTAAGTATTTGAGGATAGGGTCCATGTTGAGTTCCACAAATTTCTTTAAATCCTTATGGATCCGAATTCCCAAATACTTAAATGTTTCCACCCATTGTAAGCCATGGGAATGTGTAGGAGAATTTGGCATTGAATTAGGGCTAGATCTATTCTGTAGCTAGATATATGTTGTACCACAAAAAGTGCCTATCCAAGGATGGATGGAGAGAACTGCATAAGCTGGACCTGGAAATTGAAGGACCCATAAATTGCATAGGGCTGCTGTCCACAGTGGGTTGTACAGTGGCCTGTGCATGAAATACCACTAGATGTTTATAGTAAGCTTACAAAAGAAGACCGATGGCAGCTTTATATTATGGATGGTAGTGATATCCATGGAATTGACTTCCCTATAGATGTCCCTGTCCCCAAGTAATATGTGCAATCTCAAATATCTTTCATTGGGTTACAAGCTAAATATATAAAAAAAAATTTTTTAAACAGGATACCACTCATAGCTTATTACTGCAAATGCCTCGTTATTACACCTTTGTCTCAAATGAACTTGGCAAGTACATTCTACTTTAGCCCCTGACATTGGGCCTCTAATCTGCTGTCTCTTGTGTGCCATCCCATTCATCACCATAGGATGATCTGCAAGTGCATCCAGCAATGCCCATGTGTGCTTTTGTCAAGAGCTTTGTACACTTTACACTATGGAAGGGAAGTAATTACCCTATTTAATGGCCATTCATTTAGCAGCATGAAGCATTTGCCTTTTGAAATCCTTCTTTTGGGAGCTCTGGCCTTCACACACACACACACACACACACACACACACACACACACACACACACACACACACACACACACACACACACACACACACACACACACACAGACACAGACACAGACACACACAGACACACACACACAGACACACACACAGACACACACACAGACAGACACACACACACACAGACACACACACACACACACACTATACATAATGAATGTGAGGCTCAATTTCCATTCTCATGGCTGTTTATTAATACGGATAAGTCATCACAGAGTGATGATTCTCTATAACGAATGTTGTATTATGAGGTGCAGGGGAGTGGGAAGTCCAAAGCAGTGTCTGCAGGGATAAAATTGGCTGAACATGATTTGACAACTTTTCCTTTATCCCATGTAAATTGCTTTTGTAGCATCCCAAATTGAAATGACTCGGCCCATTTGCCTTTTAGGGCAGGTGATGAAAAATGTATTTACAGAGGGATAATTTCAGCTCGGTCTCGGTGGTCAATATTATACTTGGAAATGTTCCTTCTAGCGTATACAGAGAAATCGGACATCTTTTCAATCTTCAGTGCATTTGTCAGAAATGTTATTCAAAGCATCATGAATTATTCCCACATTGTGTCGGTTGGGAATGTTTTTTTTAACCTGTAATTTAATGTTTTTCTGTTCTTTTTTTATCCTTTCTCGGCTTATTACTTTGTGAGGAACTAGAGTCAATTGCTTTGAAATCACAGAGAAATCTCAATTGGCACTGGACAAAGCAGAAAGATTTGTTGTCTGTAACACATTTGTGCAGTTTCACAGAATTAAAGCACATCTTAAAGCCTGGCTGCCGAGGAGTGCTGACAGTTGTGCCAATAATGGCTGGCAAATGGAGCTATTCAACCCTGTCAAATGGTGTGGTGACTTGCCGCTCCTGATTCAGATGCAATGTGTGAGGAAGAATTCAGGGAACGTGCTTGCCAGCCAGTAAGTTAACGAGCCACAGCTTCATTATTCATACAGCATTTATTAATTAAAGGAAAACCTTCTTACTAATAAGATTGTCACCCATTAAATAGGTTCCCCCCAGTGAATTTAGTTGACTTTCCCAGGTGTTACTAGTGCATGCAGAGAGGCATTAGAAAATGGAAGTATATTTAGGGGAAGGTAAGAAACCTGTTTCCTAGGCCTGTGTATTTTTTATTTCCTAAAAAGTGGGAGATGCCTAAAGCTGACCATACTTTTTAATGTCCGCTTCTTTGGTCTGGCACCGAACAAACTGATCTTTGCTCAATATGCCTATCTTGATGTTTGCAAAATCTGAATGATCCAATCGTTTGGCCCAAGGGCCAATTGATCACACTTGGTCCTGCAGCCGGTTAAGTGCATATAAAAGGTCCACATTGTATGGTAAGGTTTTTATTAGGGTTGTTAGTAGGGTTGTTGGTTGTGCAATTGGGTTGATCTTCCTGCGGATCTGGTTGGGTCTGCATTTCCCTGAAGATAACACATTTCAGTTCCGTGGGGTGCAGAGTGTGAGTATGAGTGGCAGCTAGTATTGGTATGCTAAATCACACCAATACAGTACTTGTACTTATAAATAAAGGTGCTGCAGTCTAAGTTGGATCTATCTCTGTCTGGCAAAAAATATGGCAGCTCATGTTCTAATGTACAGTGGAGATAAAAAGTCTACACACCCCTGGTAAAATGTCAGCTTCCTGTGCTGTACAAAAATGAGACAAAGATAAATCATTTCAGAACTTTTTCCACCTTTAATGTGACCTATAAACTTTACCACTCAATTGAAAAATAAACTGAAATCTTTTAGGTGGAGGGAAGAAAACAAAAAAACTAAAATAATATGGTTGCATAAGTGTGCACACCCTCTTCTAATTGGGGATGTAGCTGTGTTCAGAATTAAGCAATCACATTCAAAATCATGTTAAATAGGAATCCGCATACACCTGCCATCATTTTAAGTGCCTATGATTAACCCCAAATAAAGTTCAGCTGCTCTAGTTGGTCTTTCCTGACATTTTTTTCGTCGCATCCCACAGCAAAATCCATGGTCCACAGAGAGCTTCCAAAGCATCAGAGGGATCTCATTGTTAAAAGATATCGGTCAGGAAAGGGGTACAAAAGAAGTTCCAAGGCATTAGATATACCATGGAACACAGTGAAGACAGTCATCATCAAGTGGAGAAAAAAAGGCACAACAGTGACATTACCAAGAACTGGACGTCCCTCCAAAATTGATGAAATATGAGAAGAAAACTGGTCAGGGAGGCTACCAAGAGGCCTACAGCAGCATTAAAGGAGCTGCAGGAATATCTGGCAA
>CM044447.1:74584003-74596330 GCA_024363595.1 Xenopus borealis | reverse complement strand
CCTGCTATTAAACGCCAGGCGACAGAATCTCCCTGTCTGTCCCCAGCCTCACTGTGTGGAAGCTCAGTTCTGAATTGGTGCATTTTTATAATAATGTAAGCAAGTTTTCTGTTCAGTAAAGTAGTAACTGGGCTGCATGGAAGCATTTTAGGGCCAAACAAAACTTTGGCAATAACACATTTTTACACATATGCTGTTCAGACGTGGAAAATCAGCCAGGTTTAAAAATGCTGTCGGCCACATTGCATAAGTCGTGTCCCGTGGGATAAGCACAATATGAAGGTGGGGATATCAGGGAAATATCAACTTTGGTAATGAGCTCCCCAGATGATTGGGTCTTTAAAGAAGAAGGAAAGCTAAAGAGGCATTTTATTGGCAATAGTTTAGCCACAATAGTGCAAGATATAACCCTATATTTATTCTATAGAATGTTTTACCATACCTGAGTAAAAAGCTCTAGAAGCTCTCTTGTTTGTTTACATAACCAATGCAGTTAGGTATGCCACCTTTTCCTGAAAAAAATACCGGCCTTGCTATATATTTATCTTTTGTCCCTATCAATAACATTGGGATCAACCATAATTTTTACTGGCCAGGCCGGTAAAATACCAGCCAGGTGGCAACACTAGATGCAGTATTAGCTTGGTGTGACATCATTTCCTGCCTGAGTCTCTATCTGCTCACTTGTAGCTCTGTGCTCAGATCACACCAGAGAAGGGAGGGGGTGGTGGAAGAGGAGAAAACTGAGCATGCTCACACCCAGGGCAAGGAGGTTAAGGCAGGAAGTTTGATACAGAAGGAAAGAAATGCTGTGTTTCTTTTGACAGAGGATTCGGAGCAGCACTACTTTGAGGGTTTAGTGGTATATTTAGGTGGACCTTTCTGATAAGGCGTACTTAGTTTTAACCTTTCCTTTTCCTTTAAAGGAGCAGTTTAGTATAAAAATAAAACTGGGAAAATAGGCTTTGCAAAATAAAACAATGTTTCTAAAATAGGTAGCCAAAAATGTAATGTATAAAGGCTGGCTTGACCAAACGTCTAACATAATAGCCAGAACACTACTTCCTGCTTTACATCTCTCTAACTCTTATTTAGTCAGCAACTTGAAGGGGGGGAAGGCACATGGTACATAACCGGTCAGTGACAATTGATCCTTAGTATGCAGCTCAGATTCAAAAGCAAATGGTTATGACCTATATGCCCCTCAAGTCACTAATTGGTTACTGCCTGGTAACTGGAAAGAGAGCTGCAAAGCAGGAACTACATTTAAAACATTTTTTGATTTTGCACAGCCTATCTACCCAGTCTTTATTTTTACACTGAACAGTTCCTTTAAGTATATGTCCATTTTTTCACATTCATTAAGGTGGCCATACACTGGCCGATAAAAGCTGCAGGTATTAAAATCTAGAAACCATGGAATGATTTTAGTAAGAGACGGATATGAATCGGAGAAGGCACAAACAGAAAGTTGAGTAATAAAAAATATCAATAAAAATAAATTTGTAGCATTACAGAGCATTTGTTTTTTTAGATGAGCAAATAATTCAAAACTATAAAAAAAAAGAATGACAATTAAAAAGTTGCTTAGAATTCTATAAAAATAATAACGTCACAATATAAGACTGATTAGTAATTAATAAAATGCGACATGGCAGCACAGAAACCAGTGCAACTTGCATCAGAATTTAATAATCAGCCCTGGTGCATCAGCTTATATTACAGGCCAACCTCCTTTTCTGCTTGATAATTTGTGACAACCCCTAAGCTTAGCTTCTCAACAGCTGCTCAGAGCCCACTGAGCATGTGAGTGTCACAGACACTTTCCAAGATGGTGACCCCCTGTGACAAGTTTGAAGTCCTGGATCATTGCTGCTATTGAGAAGCTGACACTTTAGGCTGGTGCATTAAGTTCAGTATGTAAAATATGGCATTTATAACCATATTCATAGTTCGGTTTTAGTTTTCCTTTAAGGGGTCTACTGTACACTTCTAGTTGCAACTTTGCATTAGTGCTTTCAGATGTAGAAACCAGACACTCGCTTTATTACACTTACAACATTTGATCAATAAGACTGTTATCTTATTGGTTTCTTGGGTTTACTATGCTTGGATATATGCGTTTGTAAGACAGATCATTCTATCTGTCCTTGTTATTCATTATTCCACTTTCTTTTTGCACAATGAATCCGCTATTTGTGATCCATATTTGGTGCTTAACTACAAAACCTCTAGGTACCTAATGGTATAGATCTGGAGCTGATTGAGATAACCTACTACCATAGTTGTCATTTTAGGTTAATGTTAAACTGAAACATTTTGTTTGCAGCTATTTATTGTATTAATGGAATGAAATTGCCTTTTTCTGTGCAAATGTAACCCAATTTTTGTCCTTTCCTATGGTGCTAAACCGCAAAACTTCTAGGTACCTAATGGTATAGATCTGTAGCTGATTGAGATAACCTACTCCTATAGTTTCCATTTTAGGCTAATGTTAAACTGAAACATTTTGTTTGCAGCTATTTATTGTATTAATGGAATGAAATTGCCTTTTTTTATGCAAATGTAACCCCATTTTTGTCCCTCCCCCCCAAGAAGCTTTTAAAGAATCGCTGTTGGGCTTTTAAAATGTTAACAATAGCTTAGAGTTGAAGTACTCTCCGAGTACATTTAGCAGGTAGTCTTGCATTCCTAGCAAGGCAAATTCACCAAAGGTAAAGTAGATTATTCACAAAACTCTACAGGGATCCTGTATTTAAAAACAGGATTTAAACATATATGCAGCATAGGTTTCTTGCTCTGCTTTTAAAGAGCTGTGAATGAGTGCTTGTCCAGGCCTCCTGTGTCTGTCTCTGTAGTGCTCTTCCCTGGTTGAGAATGGGGGTCGTTCATTCCTTGTGCCCCAGAAAACTTCCCTTATTTCCTAACTTTGTTTCTTTTCTTTGTCTACTCCTGGCATCAAACATTTTCTGCTTTCAGTGACAATTATTCTCCCCTGAAATTAGGCTAATTAGCAGTTACATTGTAATAGTTTTTATTGCTCAGTTTGCTTTGGAAAATGTGTAGATGCCCAAAGGGAATCATTTATAAGAAGGAGGGGTACATATTGTTTGTAAATTACATGATCCCCCTGTAGCTTCACTAATACGCCCCCCACTGTTAGAGAAAACAACTTCAACTCTGTATAGCAGGAACACATTGGAAAACTGGCCTTACATTACTGATTTACTTTAATCAGTATCTCCCAGTATTAAAGGTATTCTTTCCCTGAAATATTGACCACGTAGTTTAGTTATATTATTGTTAATAAATACTTTATTTTTCAGCCTGTTGAGATATAGTTTTTCTACTTTGCTGCAGTCACACTTTTCTAGCAGAAAATCAGCCAAGATTGGTTTTCCTTATCTAAATGACCAGAGGAATCAAAAGCCAAACATTTTCACATCAAGCCCTACTTGAAAGCCCACCTTTTGGCCATGGCTCAACTTTTTTTCATGCCCCCCTTAACTCTTGATACGAGTACAGATCTAGAATATATTGGTATAACTTTCATTTAGTCCTATTCTTAAGAAAATCTTTGACTGCATATAATTTTCGCCCTGACTAACCTTCAAGCTCCATCTGTGTGTCTAGGAGAGCAAATGGCCATTCTCTCTATATCCTACCATAACTGGCCTGCAGGCTGAATGCCCCTACCATTGCTCCAAGTTTCCCCAGGGGGACTAGTTTTGGAAATCGCTGCTCTATAGTGTAGGGAACTAAGGAAGGGATCATGCTTATTAATAGTGGCCAACTTTGCACTAGTTCCGTAACCTTTGGCAACCAATCATATTTTGGTTCCATTATTCCTCCAGCATGCCTGTTGCTGGGTGATGAGAAAAATATCCAATAATTGGTAAGTGCCGTGTTGCAAAGTTTCTTAGTATTAGAAAATGAGCCTGTAATCATATGCTGTTTCATGGTATAAGAAAACAAAGAACCACTGACAGATATTGTGGCCTTACATGCAGACACTTGGTCAGCCAATTCGATCTACACTGATCATACTGTATAACTATCTAGACATCTTTGGCTCCTCGGAAAACTCATTCAGCTTGACTGCCCTTTGATCCAGTCATGGCAGCAGATGTTCAAAAATTAAAATTTCATTAGTGTGAGTTCTCCAATGATAATTTAAAGTCTAGGGCTACCTACAGTGGGTTTCATTGGTATCCTTTGCAACTGACCCACAGCAAGCCATAGTCATTTTGATCAGCTACTTTGTCATAGTCCTAAAATGTTCTTGCTGAAACCCTAAAATTAAAATTGCATGGGAAGCAGAAGTACATTCTATTTTCTTCATCTTGCAGTTCTCCTTTATACGCCTTACTTTCATGTCGGGAACCTGTAATCATCTGCATTTACATGCCAGGATGTGTTAATGGCAAGCTAAATTGCTTCCCCCTATGCCAGCTGAAATTGAGTAAAGTCAAAAAACCATTAACATCGTAAAATGAAATTCCCCAGTATTCACTTATATGTTGGGATTACCTATGGGCATGTTTATGAATGCTCAGATTTCATTCTTTCACTACATTACAGTATGTTTTGGCAAGACATTGGGCATGGGATCTGGTTTCAGCACATGACAAACGCAGTAACATGGCAAAATAGAAACACATTGGGTAATATAAATATAAAGTGTGTGATCCGTTATCCAGTAATCTCAGAATTACAGAAAATCCATCTCCCATAATCCAGAAATATACTTTTTCTCTGTAATAATAAAACTGTAGCTTGCACTTGATCCAAACTAAGACATAATTAATCCTTATTGGAAGCAAAACCAGCCTATTGAGTTTATTTAATGTTTACTTGATTGTATAGTAGACTTAAGGTCTAGCAATCCAAATTAAGCAAAGCTATGTTATCTGGAAAAGCCCATTCTGGATAACAGGCCCCATACCTTTACGAACTATTTTTTGGGTTGCCTTTTACATCCTGACAAAAGAAGGGAAGTTATAGTGGTCAGTGAAGATGTTGAAAGCATTGCTGTATGTGGGAAACAACCCACAGCCATCACTCCATTGTTTTCATTAGTGACACTTGTAGTGGAGGTGGAAATAAAAGTACTTCAAAGTATGGCGTGCACTTCCACAAACCAGTGGCAACACACGAAACGCGTCAGGAGGAGAAATGTTGGGGAAATAAAGTCTTCTTTTTATCCATTGCTGGTTTGTGGAAGTGCACGCCATACTTTGATGTATTTTTGTCTGCCAGATCTCCCTAAGCTCCGGGTTCGGGGCTTTGCACCCAAGCCATAGACTTCGAGTGGTGAGTAACCCGATCTTAATGCTTTTGAGAATAACTGCCTAAGCGATTGGTCTGGAGCATCTGCACCTGGACCCACCCAGTCACAGGATGAGATTTTGTATGAAGATTTTTTGTGTTACTCGGCTTCTTTGGAAATATAGGCTGAGGGTTAGAGCATATCCTAAAAGGGTTCTTCTATAAATATATGTGGAGGTGGAAATGCCTAGTATGGCAGGGCCTTTAAACATCCTGATATAGAACTTTGTGTCTGGCTCTGTTCCAAACCACAAGGCTGAAGCTGCTACTGTTTAATTTTATGCTGAAACATCTGCCCAAGTGCTTTGTGCTGGTATTCCCCTGCCATCCCTGGGGTGTGATTGGGCTACATGAAAGCCAACTTTTGAAAATATTGTCATTTTATAGTTTAAAAAAAGTTTTCATAGTCCCATATTAGTTTGTTACAGGTTTTGAGTCCATATTGTTCTACTTTATAAAAGTGACTCAAGTCTTGTTTCTGCTTCAGTGTAAGCTCTCATAAAGTCATGTCTCTGGCACACAGGCTTACATAAATGTGGTATTTAAGTACCCATCAGCCTTCCACTGCTCTTGAGAGCACTCAATGTAAGGTGCAGTATTCTAAAACAACTCTACTTTACATCATTTGGGCTTTCAGGAGTATGTGGAAGAGCAAATTGTCTTCATCCCCAAATCTTACTCTAAATGACAGTCTTGCTGAGCCCCACAGTTTGCGAACCACAGTTTTAGATAATAGAAAGCCAGCTGGCTCTCCAGAGAAGATGTGAAATCCCGCACAGGTGTCTCGGGGGTATCTCAGTAGTGTCAGACAATTGTTGTTCTGGTTAAACTATTACATTTGGATTTTTCCAACCAGTACTATGTTGGATGATTCAGATGAAAACAGATATTTTTCACATCGTATTTCATCCTACTGATATTAAATGGTCGAATCAAATAAGGCAAAGTTGCTTCCAGGAATATAGGATTATGACCACTAGGGAAAAGCAATATGGCAGAGATCTATGGATTAGGTCCATGCCAAGTTCCTTCACTAACTAGCGGAAATACATGGTAGATAACTACTGCTTAATTGAGGTACTATAATATTTAGGATTAAATAGCTTTTTTCAAAGTAATTGGTTTAAGATTTTGCCAGTATATATCTGACATAATCAAATCACCATTTCTTCCTCTCTCCTTTTTTTTGTGTATTTTTCCAGCACAATTAACAGATCATTACAGCTGTTATCATTCCTTTTTAATTGGCACTCATTTTCTCTAGCTCCAGATTGTAAGAGTGTGCAGTGATGCTGACCTCTGTCTCTGAATAGGATGTGAAGTCAGATAAGGAAGGGATTGATACAATTTAACAGTTTTGTGTAGACACCTTGGATAATATGGGTAACAGAAGTATGGGATCTGCTATTTGGAAACATGGTATCTAGAAAGCTCTGAAATCCCATCTCCCATAGACTCAATTTTATCCAGAGTTCAAAATTTTTGCAAATATTTTTCTTTGTGATAATAGAACAGTACCTTGTACTTGATCCAAACTAAGATAATTTTTCAGTAGATATAAGGTATAAAGATACAAATTATAGAAATATCCATTATCTAGAAAACCCCAGGTTCCATGCATTCTGTATTACTGGTCCCATATACATTTTAGAACCCATATGATTTTGTTTTACTTTAGTATAATAAATAAGTATGTGACCATGCTGCATAAATCCATATTGGGTTTGTATAATGTTCAAATCACTTTTGTGGGGACCCAAATTATGTATAAATCCCTTATCCGGAAACCCAATGTCCCAAGCATTCTGGATCATAGATCCTATATCTGTACAAATAATATTTTAATATTAATTGAAAAGAATTGGTCCAGGGTCTGCGTGTGTACTTAACATATGTGCGGTTCTGTGTATGTTCATGTAATATGTTACATGTAATATATGTTGCATGTGTCCATTTGTGTGTAAATATTTTATAATCACAGTATTTCTCTTGATTATTGGAAAAGAAAATCCTGGAAGAATGTTAATTAACTTTGCATTAGGCAATCATAGTGTTATACTTTTACATTAAATTATCCGCAGATGTGTATTTCTGAAAACAAAAACTGTGGTGAGCTTTATGTGGATAGGCTTTTTGAACATTTATGGCCTTTCATCATTAAAAGTGCAATTTAGGTCTCCTATTAGGGGAGCCAAAGATTAGCTGAGATTTGGATGGAAAGCTGATGCTTGCTGAAATGAAAATCCTGGAATCTTTGAAATAATGAAAGTTGCTTAAGTTTCCTGAAAAGCTGCATGCTCTGATTTATAAGGGTTTTCTGTTGTTTAATGTTGTCTCCAGCTGCACTGACCATAGATCCAGCACCCCGCTCCCCTTTCTGATAAATATAAATGTCTGCTGGGTATTCAACTTTAACTCTTGTTTTGTTCAGTAAGATTGTTCCTTGAAGCATGCAATAGAGGAATCGAGTCATAACCAAAGTTCACAGCATAGTATTCTTATGTATTCTCCTGAAACACCTTCTTGAAAAGACAGTATATGTAAAGGCATCAAAACTGTTGGGCTGGACCCCCTGGTCAGGTAGCAAAATAGTCAGTATGACTTTTGAATGAAAAACTTCTGATACAACTGCTCTATATACATTTACATTTGGTATACAATAGCAAATCATTTGGAATGTATTTTGTCCTGTTTTCCAGATAACGGATCGTTCCGTAATTTGAATCTTGATATCTATCTGGTGGCACACGTAGCATTCCGTCGAGATTTGTTGCCTAGGGACTAATCTACGCTCTTTTGGTGACTAGTCTCCCTGTAATGCCTTTCCACCAGCTAGAATGTGAATCGCCAGTCAGGTGGCACTCTTAACTGCTTTGGTTTTCCAAAGTCGCCTGAAGTTTCCTTGTGAGGCAACTTCGGGTGACTTTGGAAACTGAAGCAATCTGAGTGCCATCCTGCCAGTGATTCACATACTAGCCAGCGGGAAAGCATTTTGGGGAGATCAGTTACCTGAAGAAGAGAAGATTTGTCACTGGGTGACTAATCTCCCTGGAATGCTACGTGTGCCACCACCCTATGTCTACTAGAAAAACATTAAACCTCAAATAAACCCAGTATGTTGGTTTTACTTCCAATAAGGATTAATTATAAGTTAGTTTGCATCAAGTAAAAGGTATTATTGTATTTAAGTCCGCCTTGCAAATCTATCTTTTGGTCAGGGCCCATTTTATTTTCTGTACCCTACTTTTTTAGATTTTAAGCCCGGCCTCTGATTCTATTTTTTAATCTGTTTGTTAAATTGTTATAAGACCCATGTTTATGTTAAATTATTGTAAAACACTGCATTATTTGCAGACACAATATTAATTAAATGATGATGATGATGATGATGATGATGATGATAACAATAGTACTGGTAAAAGAAAACATTTTTGTGTCCGCCATTGTTCCAGGACAGCATACAGCTGTGCATCCCAAAATCTCACTCTAACCAGACTTTAAAATGGGATTTCTAGTATATCTAGAAGAGCAACTCCAACTAGGCATTTTCCCCATCTCACTCAAACAAGCCTTCAGGGTAACTACCATGCCTCTGCTACATTGCTCTCCCTTGGGGGGATGAGGCAGCCCCACTGTGATAGACTCCTTCATTTTGATCAGTGCCTTATTTCTGTGGTGATTATGAGGAACAGTGTAACTGAAAATCACGGAGAAACCAGTAGGGTGAGTAGTAATTTGCAAATCTGAGTTTGAGTCTCTGTTGTTTTTTTTATTTTTCTTTTTAAAACAATGCTACTTGTGTTGCATGGGACATGTGAGTATCTTCTGTTTTACAAAGGCTTGCGTGGAAATATGTGGCCTTTGCTGGGAAAGTGTTATGTCAGTTTACATACAGTGTGTACAGTGACTTGGGTTTCCCTGTTACTGTTATATTCTTGCATTAATTACTTTTGAAAACATTATCATATTTTCATCTAAGTCACAATAATAAACTAATAGCACCCAAACAGTTGTACTTCTTGTCAATGCATTGTTTAAATATTCACAGTCCAGGTTGGAAAAATCATTTAAACCCTTGCAACTTAATCTAGGAGTGTAGATTTTTGCCTTATTGTTATACAGAGTATAAAAAACTATTTCCGATAAACATGCTTTAACTTACAGGGGCACCCATAAAATTGAAGCATATCAGAAATAGAGGTAGTATGTGACAGTTTTAAGTGCACTTAAATTGGCCTCTTGAGGGTTATTTTGAGGACTACACAGTGCTGGGTTTGCTACTATATCTAATGGACTCAGACTGTTAAACTCAAAATTAGTTATCTTAGCGGAAGGCCTACCAGCATGGAAGTTTCTAACACTGAAAATGCAAAATTGTTCTGTTTCTCTTGCATTTTAGACATGCCACCAAAGGGAGGGCTGTCCAGTTCCATATGGAGCTACATAGTAAATAATTAAATATCTGGATTTTTACTTTAAAGGTGTTTTTCACCTTTGAGTTAACTTTTAGTATAATGTACAAAGTGATATCCTGAGACAATTTTCAATTGGTTTTCATTTTTTACTGTGGTTTTATAGTTATTTAGCTTTTTATTCAGCAGCTCTCTAGTTTGCAGTGTCAGCAATTTGGTTTCTAGGGTACAAATTACCCTAGCAACACTGCATTGATTTGAATTAGATACTGGAATATAAATAGGAGAGGGACTGTTTAGAATAAGTAATAAAAAGTGACAATTACAATACATTTGTAGCCTTACAGAACATTTGTTTTTAGATGGAGTCAGTGACCCCCATTTGAAAGCTGCAAAGAAACAGAAGAAAATTGCAAATCATTAAAAAACTATGAAAAATAAATAATGAAGACCAAATGAAAAGTTTCTTAGAATTTGCCCTTCTACAATATACTAAAAGTTAACTTGAAGTTGAACCACCCCTTTAAACGCAAATATACTTTCTTTGTGACATGAGCTCATTCATTCTGGTTTATGTAACAAAAGGTGTTATTTCAACTTCCAAAACTAAATATAAAAGTTTTTTTACACAAAACTACTTTGTTCCACAAGTTGAATGGAAGGCATGTAATTGAAAAGAACCAAGAAAAGTTACGTGCAGCCCCTTCCTTACCTTACTATGAATTATTTGATTCTGGGGCTTAAAGTACTTCTACTTTCTATAGTGTGTGATGCACAGAATCTCTGGAAGAATAAGGTACTTTAAGTCCCAGAGTCCTTCACTTCACAGTGAGGGAAGGAAAGGTTGCATTACTTTCTGGTCCAATAGGTCCCTTAAACACAGGCATTTTAAATGTGATTCCATTTAGTGACTTTATGAAAGGGTTGGTGTGATTGAGCCTTTCTAGCTTATTATAATGCTGGGGCTGGGGAAGGCTCATTCAAATCTCAGTGCAGATGAAATGGTTGATGGACCCAGGGTGAAAGAATCCTCTAAAGGACAATTTAAAGTTAAAAATATAAGTGAATAAAAACTGACACATAATAGTAATTTGATTATTTATTTGTTATTTCTTTTAATTTTAATCAAAAAGATCATTTGTTATATTGAAAATCCAGGCAAATATAAAATATGCACAGCCTTTGCTGGTAGTATTCATTTTATTGCTTCATAGTATATTTTTAAACATTTGCAACCTCTGGTCTCATTGTGGTAACATTTAGATACTGTTGTAGCCTTAGATCTCCCGTATGTTTCATATTAAAAAAAAAACTGAGCTGCTCAGGTCATAAACTGTTGTTTTCCACTAAAGAGTGGATGCCACTGAATGATCCTTCCCATGGTTTTTACACACGCTATGCTGACCTTTAATGTATGCCAAGAAAGCAGAATGTTATAGGGACACCGTCATCAATATAAAGTTAAAGGGACACTGCCATTCTAACTATAAAGTGTCTAAAGCAGTGTTTCATGGTTAAGCGAATGAGAGAATTACTAAAATGTGCTTTAATTTAGCGAAATCCAGTCACTTTTTGGTTTCCTGATTCACATGGTTCTTTCTACATAGTATTTTAAGTTTAAAAAAAATACACGTCCAAGTTCAGCCTTTTATTTCTAAATATACGTCCATCAAGTTCAGCCTTTTATGTCTAAATATAACCTGCCTAACTACTAGTTGATCCAGAGGAAGGAAAAAAAATCTCTCCAATTTGTTAATGGGGGGGGTGGAATAGCCCATAGGTCTCGTTTATGCTCCTGTGTAAGTGCAAGGTATGCTGGGTGTTGAGGTTCAGCAGAATTAGTGAAACAGGATGAAAGAAACAGTAAGGGGTCTCATTCACACGACACACTGCTATCCATCGTTTGGATCAATTCTAACATGGAAGCCACCATTCACTCTAAGGTACCTATCACATTCACTCACATAGTAGGTTAGTTTTATGAGGAGTCATTTAATCTGCCTGTATGTTTTGGAGTGTGGGTGTAAACCAGAGTACCTGGGGAAAACTCACACAAACATGGGGAGAACATACAAACTCCTTTCAGATAGTGTCCATCCTGTAATGAAATATAGAACCATTTTGCCACTGTGCTGCCCTCATTCTCATTTACTTAGTCTTAACAGTGGCGGAACTACTGAGGGTTTGATTACACCAAGGCCAGTCCCTTGAGAGGACTCTGGAATTATGTGGTGCACTGCCATTTACTGTATTATGGTAGTAGAACAATATATGCTTGTACCCAAGGCTATAGTCCCATTACTGGTTATTAATGAGCATGCACATGATCTGAGCAGTTTTATAAATAAAGGCCCCAAATATGGACTGATAAAAGCTGCTGACAAGCAGTGTTGGCAGTTTATTGGTTCTCCGACAGATATTTAGCAAAAAAATGGTCTGATATTAATAGGGCAGGTTTAACGGAATGGTTCTACTGTTCCTACTTTGTCCACTGGGCCAAACAATTGGATCTGTGTAGTGTCGCCTATGTCAAGATGGCCATATCAGTAATAGTTACATAGTTAGTTACATAGTTAAATTGGGTTGA
>CM044447.1:74516997-74537932 GCA_024363595.1 Xenopus borealis | reverse complement strand
TGGAGAACATCTATTATTAAGAGATGCTTTCTTCTTAAAAGCCTCTCAATCTCCTTAAAGATTTGTCCAGCAGGGGTCACTTTTTTATGGAGTTTTTGCATGCATTTTTTGTTGACGGAGAGATCATGGTCACACCTACTGATTGGAATAGTGCTCCCATGCAGAATAAGAATAACCATTGGGAGCACCATCCAACAGTTTGCCTTTCTTGGCCTAGATCAGGATAATTCATAGAAAATTAGATTTTGCATTATGTAATCATTTACTTGTCTGGTGCAGATGATTTTTTTTTATTTATTTTTTTACTAGTCCTAGTTTTCTTTAATGGTTGCCCACAATTTAGCTGGCATACTTTGCCGATTGGACCTTCTAAATTGGTATGCATGGACTTCATGTAGAACAATTTCAGTAAAAAATGTTCTAATAGGTTAATGCCTATAAAAAGGCTATATTACCCCTTCAGTAAGTCAGTTCTCCATTGTTCAAGGAAACGCCATGGATTTGCATTTCCTAAATCTCTCATGGAATCATCACAGCCGGAGGCCTTTCTCTCGAGCAATGGGTAGGCAGAACATTTGAGTGACCTAATTTCTTTGTATTTTCTCATTGAATGATCTTGCATTGGTCAGCGGGAACAGCCCCATTTAGCCACTATATAAGGTGAAAATACAGGACACTCCAAACATCTGTTAACTCTGGATTACTACAGAGCACCAACCATTTGCCCAACTGGTAAATTGATCTGTAAGTCCCACTGAGAAAAATAGCTTTCCTGTCCTCCAAACAGCCGTTATCTTAGTAATTGCACCTGGATGTGTTTCCGTAGGCTAAAAAAAAAAATACTCATTTGTTTTTGCACTTGCAAAGTTATCTCTCAATCTTAGGAATTTTCAATATACAAATGATAACGGCAGTGAGTGGCTCACAGTCAAAACTAATGCCATCACTGGTTTTTGCCTCCCCCAACCCCTCGTAAGAATGTTCCGAAAGGTGCGCTCAATGAGAGACTACATTCTAAACTGGAGTTCGCAACAAGAAGCTTATCAGAACAAATTGCCTGGCCCAGCCCCTTCCTCACTCAAAACCTAATGACCCTTTATCATCATGGTTTAGATTGCTGGACACAGATGTGAGAAAATACAAGTAATCGTCAGGTAACTACAGTCGCTGCACTGATGTTCTCTGAGATCCGACTGCTGGGAAGATAAAAAGCTTCCCACTGAGCCAGTGACTTTCCAGTTGCAAAGCACATCATGATCTCATACACCAAGTTTTATTTGCAGAAGTATCACAATAAGATATATTAGGACTTTCCGCAGGGTAAACCTATTCACAAGAGAACAGCTTATTCCTTTTTAGCTGGTTAGGGTCCAATAAATGAATCCTGTTTATTTTCTGGCACACAGAATGCTTGCTGTTTTCCTGTAGCAATAGCAGAGCTGTCGGGGGCTGTATATGTCTCATAGAAATGTATAACTAACATATCAGATTCTATATACTGATTTTTATTGTTGCGTACATTGATGTAACATTTGCTTAAAGCTGGGCTTAGAACCATAGTGATAATATATAAATATAACTCACATGTGTCAAGATACCTTACCTGATGGTAATTGGGGGTGCCAGGACAGCTTGTCTATATCACCCTCTTATTTCATGATTTCAATTCAGATATTTATTATGTTATGGTTTCATTAGAAATAGTGATTTGTTAAATATAGCAATATATATTTTCTTATATAAAGCAATATACAATCTGTATAATATGTGAACAATATTTCCATGAAACAGAATGCTAACAATGCTTTTATGGATGTAGATCATAATGGGACATCATCATCACTAAAAGTAGACCCCACATTAGTAACATATGGCCACTCCTGGACTGATCTGTACCTATCATAAAGGGGTGGTTCACCTTTTAGTTAACCTTTAGCAACTTTTCAATTGTCCATTTTTATAGTTTTTAAATTATTTGCCTGATGGAAAAAAATCCTCTGTAAGGCTACAAATGTAATGTTATTGCTAATCCAGAACATAAAGCTATTCAGGCTCTCTCCTATCCTTATTCCAGTCTCTTATTTAAAGGGCAAGGAAAGGCAAAGAAATAAAATCCCATTTTTTATTTCTTTAATGAAAAAGAAATCTATCTCTGATATACTTTAATTAAAAAATGTCTACCGTTTTTATAAGAAACTTGTCTGTATGCAGTGAAATTCTCACTTCATTTAGTGCTGTGGATAGGAATTGTCAGACGGCCCCTAACTTCTGGCAGGGAAACAATCATACTTATGAACAGCAGGGGGAGCCCCTGCCTTACTTACCAGCCATGCAGAACTCAAGCAGCTTTGTTTTTTGATCATTTATGACGATCCCTAAGAAGCCCAGACCACACTGAGCATGTGTAATGTGTATGTAGTCTAGTCTTGCAAAGATGTATAACACAGTTACAAGATGACAGCCCCCTGTGGCCAACTTTGAAAGCATAAATCCTTTGTTTGATTAAGCTTGTGGTGCAGTAAGTTCATGTTTATGTTTAGTATACAAAATACAGCATTTCTAGCCTTATTCTATTTAAGACTTTCCTTGCCCTTTAAAGGGATACTGTCATGGGAAAACATATATTTTTTTTAATGTATCGGTTAATATTACTGTTTAAATTGTTGTCTTGCATATCGAATTGGGAAAGTCTGTGTGCTACACAGTTTGTTGAAACATTGGAATATAGTACAGGTGTGGGATTTGTTATCCAAAATGCTCGGGACCTGGTGTTTTCTGGATAATGGTTCTGTCCTTAATTTGAAACCTTGTATACTAAATAAATCACAAATTAAATAAACCTAATAGGTTGTTTTGCTTTCAGTAAGGATTAATTATATCATAGTTGGGATCAAGTACAGAGTACAGTTGTATTATTGCAGAGAAAAAAACAAATACTTTTTTAAAATGTAAACAATTTCATTATAATGGAGTTTATGGGAGATGGCTTTTCCGTAATTCGGAGCTTTCTTGATAATGGGTTTACAGATGACTGATCCCATACCTGTACTGACTGTAGCATGAAATATTCATCTTTATGTGGAACAGAATCATGATAAGATCTAAACCAAAAACAAAGAATTTGACTTTTCTTTGCTTAATATGCACATACCTTGGAATTATAGCCGAACACTTTATAGCCTTAAATTTTTGTGCACTAGTAAAAGTCAGATTTCTATCTTTATTTAAAATAGTATTAGTGATAACTGAACACAGCTGTATTTCTTTATGTTGAGTATAAGATGACAAGAATTTGTGTGTGTATGCTTTGTATGTGGGTGCAGGTTCAAAATATTATACTTATATGTTTGTACAGAACCGCACTCCAGACTTCTTTATGTCGTTAATCAAATCACTTTTATTTGCATGTGTTTCGAACGTTTCGGCCCCCCTTGGGGCCTTTTTCAAGGATCTTATATATATATATACCCCATACAAAAATCATTAATTAAAATTGAGGGTTGAGGATTGTCATTGGAAAAATTATTAGATATCGTCCAAGTCTTTGCAACTAAAACTAAAAGCATATTTTAGAATCAACTATGAATAACCCTAAATGTACAAACATGCTCAGAGATGTATTTAGTAAACTGTACTTCATTGTATATTCATTTGCTTTTCCCCCTTTTTTCCAACATCATAAAATCTTGTCTGGTGCAAAGTTTAGTTTGAGCTATTTAATCTGAGTGATTAGCTGAAATAATGACCCTGTCAGCCTTAATCACATTAAAATGTGGTTAACATCATTTAATTTTTTCACTTAATATGCAGAAATTTCCAGTAGATTTGCACTGAAGGCCATTGAAATTCCATTAGAACAAGAATAAAAATTTCAGGCATCATTTCTTCAGAGAAGGAAAAAAGGTCTCACTTGGAAACTGCTGAATCCTAGGATAGGCTGGAGCCTTGATTGTGCCAAAAAATTCTGCAAAGGCCCAGATTTTGCAGCATAATGAAAACAGCCTTGAATATTTTGCCACTGTGATCAATAGTAATGTCTATTTAATAACTTAAAAAACTGTAGAAAAGGGTAAATATTAATAAAGGTGGGCCATGGGCTGAACAGATGGATACGAGGGGGCCACGACCGGTATGGTATGACCTCCTTCCTAATGTTTAGCTTCACCTGTTGTGGTTTTATTTCCCAGGCAGTAATCGGGTTAGTTTGTATAATGAGCTCTGTATAACCACACTTTTTAGGTTCACTATACAGAGACTTTACCTGTGGCAATTTGGTTTTTCCCCTCACACAATTGCCCAAAAGAACCACACGAAGATGGAATGTGAAACTTCTAGTTTTTGCCCTAATAAGTGCAACAAAAAACATGGCTTTATCTTTAATAAAGCAACAGGCAGAAAGTAGATTTAGCACAATCTATATTCATTGATCTCTGCCCCTTTTTATTTTCTGTTTGTATGTAGTGGTTTCATTTGCTGGAGAATTCTAAACTTAAGCTGGAATTGTATGATTTATATTATTTTGGATGCTTTTCTCAAAATGATTTCTTGGCATCTGTATGCTGGTTTTTCTTGTAATAATGTCTGCAGCAAAAGAAATTCCAGTCGTCCCAGTTAGTTACTATTGTTGACTGATGACCAAATTGGTCTACATATGCTCCCAACTGGCTGCAAGGGTTACCTTAGGACAGTGAACTCCAGGTAGATAGGACGTTGTCTGGTTGTATGACTGCTTGAATGGCCTCATTACAAGCATTACGAAGGTGTGGTTTACAGATAGTATATCATTTTTCTAAATAGTATGTATGTGAACTTTGAAAACTGGAAAGGTTTTCTTTCATAGTTATATCCTTCCAATGATTAGGCACAGCCAAAAGTGGGTAGTGAAGAACATACTTGATATTATAGTATGATGTGGGTTCACCTTGTTTCTGGGTTTCCCCTTTATCAAGTGCCTATGGCAAAGTGGAAGCCAACTGATATCTTTTCGTATCAAATCATCTCCATAATTTGTTTTGCAAAGCAGAACTGGGATTCTCTTGGACACTGAATAGTACACGGTACGCACTAACTTGACAAAGGCATCACAGCTGTTGCACACAGCACTTTCCCTGCCTTGTGTGTCAGTGAAGAAATAGCAGGTCTGATGTCAGTCACTTGAGGCACCTTTACACCTCTGTGCTCATTTACCTCTCCAGTGTATCCAGTTTGCTTCTGCATTCTCAAGATCATCTGTCAACACTTAGAGATATTCTCCTTTGTTATTAGGCTTGTGCTGCACTACACTGTCAGGCTTTTTTTCTTTGCCAATTATACTTAAGGTACAATAGAGTATTCACTGGCTCACAGTCTCTCAGTGGAGGCACAGAAATGATTTGTAAATCTTTATTCATCTGAATTTCACAATAGAAGACCCAGGAAATGCAAATAAATCCTGCCAAGGACTCAAAAGAATACTGTCAAGATGATGGTGTACAGTTCAACACCAGCTAGGATCCAGAGAATGAAGTGGGAAGTCTTGTTGACTGGAATGAAACCCATTCTTTACTTCTTGTGTTTTATTAGTATTGGACAATATTTTAATTTTAAAGTGGATGTTTGCCTCAACCACTATTTTACTATTTACCACACTATTTTAAGTACATTTTCAGTTTGTCTTCATGATTAATTTTTTAGGTATTCTGAATAATTAGCCTATTCTGGTTCTTTCCAGCTTGTAGCCGGAAATGCTGCTTGCTTTTCAGGAGTCACTGACCCCAGCAACGAAAACAAATACACATTTAGTACAAGGCTTTCAATTTTATTTCTATTTTTAATGCTTAAAGGGCATTTAAAGGCAAAAAATAAAACCCCATTTTTATAATAGATCCCCTACCTGTTAGGACTGGGACAGACATGGAGATTCGGGGAGATTCTGTCGCCTGCGATTAATCGCCAGGCGACAGAATCTCCACGAATCTCCCTGTCTGTCCCAGCCCTTAGAGTAGCCCTACAGATGTCTTCTTCACTGGGTCTTCCTTTAATCTTGTATTTACTGCAGCCACTGCCTCCTTGTCCTTGAAATGATAGCTGAAGTACGACAGGGTTATTTATTATTTCCCCTTACATGCCATTTACTCTTTGCACATCCTCGGGCCATTGTTTGTTAGCGCTTATCCAAAATAATAGTAAAATCCCCCCATTTAAACCTACGGCATAATCATGCCCATGAAAGTGCACATCACACATTATAATACTATAATCCTTTCCATCCACTGACATTCTTGAGCTGCTCTTGCTGCAACTTTTATGGCAAAATATCCTGTTCTTCCAGTTGTTGTTCCTCATATGATGAACTTGCTGACAACTAGGGATGCACCAAATCCACTATTTTGGATTCGGCCGAACCCCCGAATCCTTCGAGAAAGATTAGTCCGAATACCGAACCGAATTTACATATGCAAATTAGGGATGGGAAGGGGAAAACATTTTTTACTTCCTTGTTTTGTGACAAAAAGTAATCCAATTTTCCTCCCCGACATTAGGGTTTGGATTCGGTTCGGCTGGGCAGAAGGATTCGGCCGAATCCTGGATTCAGTGCATCCCTACTGACAACTGCTTGAACTTTTAAGATCAATAAGGACCTGTTCTAGGCCAGCATGTCAAGGCTTGCAAAAACTCTTTCACCCTGTGAGTTGTGCAAGGGACCCTTGAATGTAGAGCTGGTGTATTGGGCAGTGCAATTTGCCTTGTACTTAAGTTGGTACGCCCATAAAAAAATATTGTAAGTGTGGGAAATGAATTAAGGGAAATACTTTGGCAAGGCACAATATAACAAACTAAATGTGAACAACCCAGGTTTACACTGAAAAATGCCTTTGAGCAGTCATAAAAGCCATAAAAATTCCTTGAAGGCCACATCTGTCCATTGGCCCTCCAGGTAGATGGTCCTGATACAGAACAGAAGCAAGATTAACACCAACATTAAACAGTTTGTTGTTATCTTTGCAATATGTTCTGTTTACATTTAGGTTGTTAACTACAGGTTGGTTCCAAATTTAGCAATTTCAACGTTGTTTAAACATGCCCTTAAACACTGGAAAAGATAATATACTGTGTTGATGCCTGTAATGACCCCAAAGTGGAAACTGACTTTTCGACTGGAACACAGGAAGACATCAATGACAAATACTTCACTGGGACCCAAAATAAAATATTTTGTACAACAGGATTTTCAAAGCTCTAATTTTTATAGGACCAGAGTGAGCCATTTCGGTTTCTGATACAAGTCCTGGCACACATTATATATGAATTGTTGCTGTTCTTATAATACACAGGAGCCATGAATATACTGTAAATGATATCCTTATAAATGGTGCTTAGTGGTATCTTTTGTTATAATAACATTTGTGTCACATGCCTTACTGAAACTTGTGTATTATAATAAATAATGGACACCATGTTGTAGAATATGGAGTTTTTAGAAGTCCCCTTGAGGTTCCATGACCTGTATGAAAGACTCTGCCTGCAGCCTTTTACATTTATGTGGTCATGGAACTCCCCAGTTTGTAGAAATTACAGTAGGGGGGTACATTTTCCCTTAGATAATTATCTGCAACTATTTTTGGAAGCAGAGCTAGTCAGGGGATCTTTTATCCACATGGATGCTAATAGACACAGTGTTGTGTTTAGAGTTCTTCTTTATACATGGATTTATAAACCCTAGAATGTACATTTTTGAAACACCAATAAAACGTATGGGATCAATTATCCGGAATGTTTGGGACCTGGGTTTTTCAGATCAGTGACTTTTCTGTCATTTGGATCACCATACCTTACACCCCTGAATTCTTCACAAAAGATTCGGCCAAATACCAAAACAAATCCTAATTTGCACATGCAAATTAGGCATGGAAAGGGGAAAAAAAAGTTACTTCCTTGTTTTGTGAAAAGTCACGTGATTTGCCTCCCTGTGCCTAATTTGCATATGCAGAGTCAGTTCGGGCCGGGCAGAAGGGTACTGCTGAATCCTTCTGAAGAAGCCTAAATCTTGGCCTAATCCTGGATTTGGTGCAACCCTATTTAAAAATAAAACTAATAGGATTGTTTTACCACCAATATAGATTTATGCCATAAAAAATTTGAATTTATTTGCTCAAATGGACTTTCTAAATATTGGGTTTCTGAATAACAGATCCTATACATGTATTATTCCTTTTGCTGCAGCTCATGCTTAGATCACAGTAGTTTTCACAAGGTGCCAATACCCCCTTTTTGTATCATGTGACCTGCATAATTTGTTAATGACACTCCCAATGAACAAGCTAGGTACATCTGCCCCCACTTCTTCCATTTTCCCCCTTCTCTGTGTTGCTGTTAAATTCTCTTGACAGCAGTTGAGGGCGCAGATAGGAGGGGGATCTAAATGCACTACACCTGAAGCAATCGCTGCTTGCCAGTGCCGTGACCTTGGAAAGCCATACACAAAGAGATGGCATCATAAAACCATGCAGTCCTTATGAATATGTATGCTCTACTTGATAATAATGAATGTGACACAGTCATGCATGCACTACAAGATAATGTTGTGCCCTTTTTTTGTCTACAGGTTGATAAAAATTAAGGAGTGGGTGGACAAGAATGACCCAGGTGCCTTGGTCATTCCTTTTAGTGGGGCCTTGGAGCTCCAGCTGCAAGACATGAGTGATGAGGAAAAGCAGAAGTATCTGGAAGAGAAAGTGACACAAAGGTTAATTAGCATTCATTTTCCCTACACTTTATTATCAACTATTTCCTTGCTGTAATTTAATTGCTTGCACTGATAGAATAATAAATGACAGAGTAATTACCATTATAAAGAGGGGAATCTTCTCCTTTCTTTATCATCCGACAGAGTTGAAAAGATTTATTTTAAATTAAGTTTTTAACTGTCATCTGTCATCTCTTTGCAGTGTTTTTAATTATAGCATAGGTGTTTTTTTATCTTCTTCCCCCCCCTTTTTTGAGGGGTGGAAAAGGCTAAAAATTCAATGGTTCTGTAAAACAAGTAAGGATGCAGTGTTTCGTGTAGTTGGATGTTAATGTGTTTGTAGAGGGTGAGCGAGGGTCTTAGACCTCACTCTCCCTTATTAGAAGCCCCCCCCCCCTGCTTGAGGTACATATTATTAAATTGTATAATTGTTAGCTATTTTTAATTAAAGTACCAAACACCAAAAGGCAGCTGTTGTAGTACTTCAACTCTCCACATCCATCAACCAAAGGACGTTTTTGGGCTAAGCATTGTATTTTCTTATATGTACAGTCTGATTTTTTTTTTTGTCACTCTAGGTGGGCTCATCCCTTTCTTTCCAGTCACGTGACCTTGCTTAGCCTGGCCACCAGTTATTAATAGTTATTAATGTTAGTTTGGGCTCAAGCAAGAGTTAGAGGAAAGTTAATCTTAAAATGAACCTTTATGATGATCTAGATTGTGTGGTTTCAAAGACAACTTGTCACCCTAGTAACTAAGCAGCGGCTTGTGCATCATATTTTAAATAAACAGGAATGGGGTAAAATTGAGGGCCTGTGTAGAAATAGTAAGCTAGAAAGGATATCCAGCATTTACAAGACTGTTGGAAGAGGAGAATAGTTGTAAAACCTAAAGATTGGGGGTTTCCATATAAGGTGTTGTTATGTCATTTGGATCACCATTTAAGTCTGCTAAAATCATTTAAACCTTAAATAACTCAACAGGGATTTTTTTGCCACCAATAGGGATTCTTGTGGCTTAGTTACAGGAAGGTACAGGTATGGGATCTGTTATCTAGAATGCTTGGAACCTGGGGGTTTCCGGATAAGGGGTCTTTCCATCATTTTTAAAAATTTGGATTATTTGATTATAATTGAGTCTATGGGAGATGGCCTTTCCATAATTCAGCGCTGTATGGATAATGATTTTCCGGATAACAGATCCCATACCTGTACCATTTTATTATTTGCTTAAAAAGGACTCGAGACCCCTTCTGGGAACCAGTCAGAACATCATTCTTTCCAGTGTTGTTCTATCCTTATTGTCTGACTGAGTATACATGAACAAGTTTTGTTGTTTGGGCCAAACTGACCAAGATTTTCAATACTGTCTGAATAGCAAAATGACAGATATCCACAGTGCAATGATGTATGTTATGATAGTTCCTAGGACACACATTCAAATCACAGGGACAATATATTGTCTCACAGGGATAATAGCTGTAGCCAGCATTAACCATTTAATCTCAGCGAAGCACATTTTATATTTAAATATTTTTTAATTTAAGCTGCAAAATGCACATTTTATTGTTTGGCAAAACCACTTTAAATGAGCTGCCTGACCGCTTTACACCCATGACCATCTTGTGTAGTATTCTGTATCTAGTGCATATACAGGGTTAAAATAATCCTGGAAGTGGGGAGAAACAAGTTGGTACAAGCCACCCCCCAAACTTATGTCATAGTAGCAGTTTGTAGCAAGTTCTCCCTGAGTTCCCTCTCTCCCACTGTAAACTGATTCATCTGCTTTGCTTGTTCCAGTGTCTTATCCAAGATTATCAAAACCGGATATGCCGCACTCCAGCTGGAGTACTTCTTCACCGCCGGCCCCGATGAAGTACGCGCCTGGACTATCAAGGTAAGGCTTCTTCTGTTTGTCAATAGGTACCCTGGGTCCCCCCACTACTGAATTCAGATCACTATCAAGCCACTTTGTAGTTAGGTCATGCTGGAGGCTTGCTAGTCATTACAGATCGGCTCTTTCCCTTCCCTTGTTCTGGATAACTTTAATTATTTGGAAGCTGGTGAACAGTGAAAGTGAAGGTGGATTGATTGAGGAAGGTAACAATTGTCTGTTCCATAGTCTCATTTCTTCATCCTATGGGATCTGGGTACCCCCCTGCTGCAGCCAGAGATAAGAAATACTATCATTGTACTTGCCTAATCTGTGTGTCTGCCACCTTGAACTTGATCTTTATTCACTAACATTGTTTTTAGTGTTGTGTTTCTTACATTATTTTTATTAGCATACTCCGTTTCCTTTATCCCCTATAAAAAGATATATATATATATACACATATACATACATATATCCAAAAAATAATTAGCCTGCAGCTTTCTAAAACTGTGTATTAATTTATCTCTTTAAGTGGTGTATAATTTAAGATGTAGACTTTGTTCGTGCAATGCTATACACCCTATCTAGACACTAATAAAAAAAAAAAAAGCACAATGATATGGGATTCAAATATTGATATTCACTGATTGTGCCCGTGGCGACTGGCTAATTTGTTCCCAGAGGACAAAGGCAAGTGTAATGCTTTGCTTTTAAATGGAAATACTCTCTCTGATAGCTTTTTATTATTCCCACATATACTGAAGCGTGCACGGCTACGAATTATGTATTACAAAATATGTAATTATGGCAAGAACACACAAAGGACTTTCGCATGCCTTTGATTTCCATCAAAGACATACACTTTTTTTCTGAGGGACATGACATAAAATAAATAAAATCCTATTAGTGCTGTGGGGGGAGGCTTTTAAATATTTGCAGGCCTTAGAGCATTGAAGGGTTTCTAATAAAATTCAAAAATCGGAACAATTTAGTGTGTCAAAATTCAACCACATCTGTGTACTAATATTATTCCCTTTACACATCCATCATCTTTTCTGGAGGCTGTAACAAGATGCACCATGATACAGCAGTGATGTTCTGCTTTGTCACATAGTGGGCTAAGGAGGGACCAAGCTGTCCATACACTGTTCATTGATCATACACCCACACACAAGCGTTTTTATTGTATATAGGTCCTCTGCCCAAAAAGTATTCTTGCGTTATAAAAGAAAATGTAATGTGCTGGCTTTACCACATTAGCTTGCAATGACATTTATCATTATTACGCATAACAATGTTTTTGGGTGGAGGACCATTTAATCTAGAAAGCTGGCTGTATTTTATATGTGTATACTTTGTACACACACACACACACATACCCTCCCGATTATCCAGATAAGGGATCTTTCTGTAATTTGGATTTGCACACCTTAAGTCTACTAGAAAATCAAGTAAACATTAAATAAACCCAATAGGCTGATTTTGCTTCCAATAAGGATTAATTATATCTACGTTTGGATCAAGTACCAGGTTCTGTTTTATTATTACATAGAAAAATGAAATCATTTTTAGAAATTTGGATTATTTGATTATAATGGAATCTGGGAGATGGCCTTTCTGTAATTCGGAACTTTATGGATAACAGTTTCCAGATAACAGATACAGATCCCATACATATACAATCCAAATCTCAAATAACACCATGCAATCACAGTGTTAATTAGTATGTTATAGATGAACCTGTTTTAATCAAATTCTCAGTAATTCTTTTTTGTTTTCATCTTATATTCAGGTTTCTATTTCATTGTTATGTTTATTTACCTCCCTCTCCCTGGTTGCTGCTATAATTGACACCTAGCAACTAAACAAATAAATTCCAAGTCTAGGAGCTGCAGAAGCAGAACAACATTATTCTAGAGCCACAAAATGGAATCTTTGAATGCTGTAGTCTACACAATACTAAATATTCCTTTTAAGGCACAGTAGCCTTTTAAAGGTTTAATTTCAGTGTTTATAGCCTGCTATTTCAATATTTGAATGGCTTTGCCGTTAAGAAATCTGAATGAGCTACATGGTGTAATTGTACTGTGTACAGCTCCTCCAGCATTAGCTTCTGATAGCTTGTCCTTCCCAAGACGGATTGTGACTATTTTGGATCTAATGTGCTCTGTTATGTGGTCAGGTAAGCATCAGTGAGTAGCCATATTACTCCAATATATCTTATATTGGAAAAACTCAGCTTTACCATGTCAGGCTCATGAGCACTCTGCCATGCTTTATTAACCAGCATACGGTCACTGCTATTGCTCAAAGTCTCCTCTGAGTTGCAATTTGTGTTTTGCATATTATATCACAAGCCATGTGCTTTTATTTCTCTGCCAGTGTTTAATGTTTATAGCACATTAACTGTTCATTTAATAGTGTTCCATTTTACACAAACCCCCTTATCCAGAAAACCCCAGGGCCTAAGTATTCCTGACAGTAAATACGATAACTGAATGATCTACAAACATATACAGTATTTTGTATTTGAATGGTATGTTCTATGTAGGGATGCACTAAATGCACTATTTTGTGATTCAGCCAAATCCCAAAGTTTTAATGATGGAATCGGAGCCTACATTTACATAGGCAATTAAGGGTTAAAAATAAATATAAAAGGAAAAAACTGCGGTTTCCTTGTTTGTATACTTGGATACACTTGGATTTGGTCGATTCCAAATCCTGTTGAAATATGCTCAATCCTGCCCGATTCTCAAACCAGATTCTGGATTTGATGCATCGCTAGTTCTATGCATATGTTCATGTATTTATAGATCATGTTTGTTTAAAATGATAGAATGTCTCACATTTTAATTCACATAAACTCATATTTTGATGTTTGTTTTTGTTAAGAAAAATGTGACTTTATAACACAAAAATAGAATGTGTCATACTGTTGGGTTCCACAAGTAATGTTCATGTAGGTGTTTTGTTGTGTATATGGAAGTTGAGGATGCACACTTATATATTCACCCAGGTCTGGACTAGGAGTCAAAATAGGCCCTAGTATTCCAATACAGAGAGGCCCAATCAGCTCCTCATCAGTCCACTAAATAGTGACTTTCTCTGGCATCTTATGGCAGCCCCTCTGGCATTTACCAGAACCCACAGATTGCCAGTCCAGGCCTGTATTCACCCACAAACAGGACTGTCATTTTAAAGTATAGAATTAGGGTCTCATAGTAATGTAGGAAAGTAGAGGGAAAATAACGTCTGTTAAACTGCAACTCTCAACACGCTTCAGTGTTGGAGGGTGGGTGTTGTAGTTCAGTAACAGGGGGTAACTCTTCTCAGACAAGTAACAAAAACAGAATTTGCTTGCATTAAAGGCATTTTCTCACACTGACTAGTGCCGAGTGTTAGTTTTCAGACCCAGCCTATAACCAATCATTTCAAGTTCCGGTTTGTATATTGTAACAAAACAAGCCCCAGAGCAATCCATCTTCCTACACATTGCTTTTTTTCTTCTGCTCTACCCCCTGACAGAAAGGGACAAAGGCTCCTCAAGCTGCAGGCAAGATCCACACCGATTTCGAGAAGGGTTTCATTATGGCGGAAGTAATGAAATTTGACGATTTCAAAGAAGAAGGCACAGAGTCATCTGTCAAGGTGAGTACTCCCAGCTTTACATTACAAGGCAACACCTCCCCAACGGGAGCAGCGTCTGCTAACAAGGGAATCTGCCAAACATTCCTTTGCCTTCTCCCAGGGGTGCAAGCAGAATTAAGAGTCCTACCAGCTTGGGGAAACATGACAAGATAATATCAGATAATAAGTAACCAAAACCAGCTTTCCGTTTTCTCCTTATATCCACAGAATATATTCCCTGATGCAAACTGGTTACCCTGATGTGACAGTGACATGTGTTTTTGTCTGTATACTGTATCACAGTCCAGGCATTTCAAGTCTTTGCAGGATAAATAACTCATCGTATATTAAAAGAGGGAGAGGAGTAGTAGAAATGCACAGCCCAAGAGTTGTCAATGACACTTCAGTAAGAGCCCTAATGGATTTTATATATGTCATGGCACGGCAAGGTTACTTCTAGTAATCCTATATTGTAAAGTTGGGGAAATCTATTTTAAAGGATTTTTTTGTTAGCTGCATCAGACCCAGTTTTTTTTTTAGAGACAGCTCCACTCAGAACTGCAGCAGTTATCTAATGTGTGAACACTAGAGGGCAGATGCTGATTAGGTGCTGCCAGCTAGTAAGTAAGCAATACCTTGAATAATTCAACCAACTGCTACTTGTTTGTGTGTCTTGTATTTGTGTTCAGAATTTATTGCAGCACCAGACCCAGTGCATTAATCTTGTTTAACATTTAATAATTTAAGTTGAAACGAGTTGGTTCCGGTGGGCAGATAACGTTGCAAGGCTGGGTTAGAGATTTCATATAGTTACCAAAGAAATAACAAAAAGTCTTGTTGCTTTTAACCAAATACAAATCCATTGGGTGAGCTTTTATAAGTAGAATCTGTAGGGTTACAAACACTGGTGTACTATTTGAAAAAATTGCAATGACAAAAGTGTGCAGAACTACCCCTTTTCTCACCTGCCTTCTGATAAATTTTTTTAGGAGAGCGGATAATATAAACATTTACTGCAAGTTTGCTTCTAGTACAAGTATGGGATCCGTTACCCGGTAACCCGTTATCTAGGTAAGCCTCCAGGAAGGCCGTCTCCCATACAATCCATTTTAAGCAAATCAATTTTTTTTGCAAACAGTTTGTTTCTGTAAAAATAAAAACGGTACTTTGTACTGATGGTTACCTAAGCTGCATGAATCCATATTGATGGCAAAACAATCCAGTTGGGTTTATGTAATATTTATAACTTAAAGTATTGAGATTGATATTATGGAAAGACCCCTTATATGGAAAACCACAGGTCCCAAGCATTCTGAATAACCGATCCCTTACCTTTTATTATAAATATCTTTAAAACTATTGAACATTTGTAACTAATGTACATGGGAGAGTTGTTCAGACTACTAATGTGATTAATTATGCATGCTTTTGGTGGTTTCCCTTTAAAAACTGTATTTATTCATAGATTCTTGATCAAGCTATTTTTCTGTACCATGGACCCCACAGAGACCAGAATAGGAACCTATGTGTTCTGTGACAGTATACAGATTTATTTCTCAAGTAGTTGTATTGTTGTAGCTAAACTTGTATCTCTGGCTTTCCCAACTCGGTCATCTCTGCTTTTCCAGACTGCTCACTTTTCCTGCGCCTGGAACACCAGCGCAGCAGAACTAATTTAATGCTAGCGCCGTGGACTCGGCTCTGAATAGCTCTGTGTGGGCTTTGTAGTCTACAGGGATATTTCATTATTAGCAATCATATCTGCTTAAGCAAAGCTGGATTCTACAGATGGCTGCTTTCAAGTGCAAATGAACTGGTTAGACGCGTCTTGTTTAATGCATACTCAAGATTCACAAATGGGTATTGATTTTTTTTTTCAAACCAGTTGTTACGGATAGCAAAGGAAATGGATTAAATAGTCTCCGGAGTATTTAAAGGAACATGATCACTTTTAATTAATTGTAAAACCCAAATCGCTTAGAAAGAGACCAATGCTTTAGATTCAGTTCCCCGTGTCAGGGAATTTTTTTTGTTCCATTGTATAGGAAATCTCCCATTTGTTTTGTTTTGTTTTTGTATTGAGAATCTTTCTCATAATGTCTTAATGTTAGCATGCAGGGGAAGCATGGCTACTTGCTTAGCCATCATGCTGGATAATGTTTTGTGTTAGAGTCCTGCGTGGGTCCATTTTTTTCCACTTGACCCGCAAACCTGCAATCCACGACCCTCATTCTTATCCACCTGGACCTGCTACCTAACCCGCAAGTATCTTATCCACAAACCAGACCCGCTGACCATAAAGAATCAGGAAGTGCTGTCATTATAACCGGGTTTTTGCGGGTAACCCACGGCGTATCTGACCCTCTGCAGTACTCTATTTTGTGTTACAGGTTTTTATTAACAGCTTATTGCTGCCATATCAGTGTCAAGTTCATGGTCATGAAGAGTCCATTTTAATGTAACCTATTCCATGGAAGTTTATTTTTTTAAATGACACTAGATAGCATCTTGGTAGTTTCTTTTCTTTTATAGGAGAACTAAATCTGAACTAAAGAAGTAGGCAGAAATGTTGTACATTATGTTTTGGGTTTTTGCACCAGCCCCAGGCAACCACAGCCCTTTAGCAGTAAAGATCTGTGTCTCCAAAGGTGCCTCAGTAGCTCCCCATCTTCTGCTGATTCACTGATTCACATGCTTTGTGCTGCTGTCACTTACTGAGCTTAGGGACCCACTCACAATATACAGTACACATAGAATACACATTTTGTAATTTAGGGCTAATTAGTAATGAATACAGATAATGACTACATGGCAGCACAGAAACCAGTGCAACTAGCATCAGAATTTAGGAGTTTACCCTGTAGCATCAGCTTATATTACAGGCCAACATCATTTTCTTCTTGGTAATTTGTGACAACCCCTAAGCTTAACTTCTCAACAGTTGCTCAGAGCCCACTGAGCATGTGAGTGTCACAGACACTTTCCAAGATGGTGACCCCCTGTGACAGCTTTGAAATCCTGAATCATTGATGCTATTGAGAAGCTGGAACTGAAGGCTGGTGCAGTAAGGTCATTATATAAAATATAGCATTTTTAGCCCTATTCATTTTTAGAGTTTAGTTGTCCTATAAGGGGAATGTGCACCTTAAAATAAAAATTTCCCAAATGGTTTTAAAGTTAACTTTGAAATGTAATAGCCTTGAAACCTTTGTGGCGTCTGGGTCATGCAACAGCAGTCAGGTGTCCTCTAGGTCCATTAATCAGCTAGCTTGCATTGTTGTTTAAGTGCTGAGAATGTCAACAGAAAGACAAATACTGCTTTCAGTAGCAATTACATATGCAAATAAATTTGAAACCAATGTAATCAATATATTTTGGAGGTCTAAGTGTTTTTTTCTACGGAAAAATTATTTTTGTTTAAAGCTTGTGTTAAAGATTTTATAAATCCTTTACTAGTAAAGGGAAGATTTATAGATTTTTCCCTAGTGTATTTTCAGCAATCACTGTTCGTGTAATATAAATGGCTTTGTTTTCTAAAATATTTCTTAGTTCCTTAGAATGGTGGGTGTAAGCGCATACCATTTCACATAAGGACTCCTGGTGCTAATAAAGGGATTGCTGTATTAGTGCACCTTCTCCTCCCTAACACACAGGGGAAAAGCAGTAGGTGGATCTGGGAGGTGGATGACTATGAACACAATGAGAAGATCACATTCATGTGTGCCTGCGCTGTATTCTTTTCAGTGATAACATTCCAAGGCAGCCCGTCCTCTGATATCAATGGCAGTTAATATTTCGGGTTCCGGCCCACGGAGTGCTTCTCCCACCTCCCCCCTTCCATTTCAATGCACATGCAGTATATGAGAAAAATGAAAACATCAGGATTCTGTTTCAATACACTGCGTGTAGAGCTCTGTGCTCCCAAGTGTTTTTCGATTAGGTTTGCAGTATTGTAGTTCTGTTTGAATGTGGGAGGGGGGGTGAGCAAATTATATACCTAATTTTGTCGTGTATATGTAAGCAGCTGTGCTGAGATGGGATTATAACCAACCTAGAGCCAATCAGGGCTTTAGTAACAAAAAAGCGTAACTGCTATATGCAATAAAAACAGCAGCACAGTATGTGTTAAGCACAACAAAAAGACAAAATATGCTAGAGGTCTAGTACCCCGTAGCAACCAGTCAGCAGGGAACAGTTACATGTCCACTGTTAAAAAGTTACCATCTGCTGCAGGTCAAAATAGGCCCTGGCATTTCTGGTTCATATAGGCCCAATCGGCCCACACAGAGGCCCAAACAGCTCCTACCAGCCCACTAAATACTGACTTTCTATGGCACCTTACAGCAGCCCCTCTGGCATTTGCCAGAACCCACAGATTGCCAGTCCGGGCCTGATCTGCTGAGTTGATATGGGTTACTAGACCTGATCTTTGCTCTATTATACTGCCCCAATGTATTTCTTTTTTTTCTGGTCTGTATCTTGATACATGTATGGGACCTGTTATCCAGATTGCACAGAACCTTGGGTTTTCTAGATAATGGATCTTTCCATAATTTGGATCTTCATACCATAAGTCTACCAGTAGGCTGGTTTTGCTTCAAATAAGGATTCATTATATCTTCTTTTGGATCAAGTACAAAGTACTGTCTTATTATTACAGAGGATAAAGGAAATCATGTTTAAACAATCTGCATCATTTTGATTAAATGTAGTCTAGGGTTGATTACCTTTCTGTAAATCAGAGCTTTCTGGACAATGGGTTTGCAGATAACTGATCCCATACCTGTATCCCATAGGATGCTCCAAGTAGGTAAGGAAGATATTAAGGGCCTTAATAATAAATGTAGACTATTGTTCATATTCCATTATATCCATGTATGGAATCTTCCATGACCCTATGTCAAGTAATAGAGTATAGAAATTCCACAAAGAATTTGAACTTCAAATGAGTGGCTTGTTATATCAGCTGATCACCAGAGCTTTGTTTAAAGACAAAACAGTGACTCCAATTCTAACTGTAACTTTCCTGTAACAGAGCCTTGCACACTGTGGAGCCTCCAAGTAGACACCTACACTAAGCAATGGCTTCATTATATAATCCCAAGTCACATGAAGTTTAAGGGGGCTTTTGTTACTTTAGTGCTTGCCTTCATGAAGCCTTTGTAGGCACTTATTCAGTTTGACGCCATAAGAGCACACACATAACCTGATAGACTGTTTCATGCAGATGTGTGCTTTGAGGAATGCATATTCCTTAAAGGAGAAGGAAAGTTACAGAGGCATTTTATTGACAGTAGATTAGCTACAATAGTGCAAGCTAGAATGTTATATCTATTCTGTAGAATGTTTTACCATACCTGAGTAAAAAGCTGTAGAAGCTCTCTGTTTAGGATAGTAGGTGCAGTATTAGCTTGGTGTGACATCACTTCCTGCCTGAGTCTCTCCCTGATCACTTATAGCTCTGGGCTCAGATTACAGCAGAGAAGTCAGGAGGGGAAGAGGAGCAAACTGAGCATGCTCATGCCCAGGGCAAGGAGGTTTAAGCTGAAGGCAGGAAGTCTGATACAGAAGCCTATGTGTACACAATAGAAGGAAAGAAATGCAGTGTTTCTTTTGACAGAGGACTCAGAGCAGCACTACTTTGAGGGTTTATTGGTATATTTAGGTGGACCTTTCTGATAAGGCTTACTTAGTTTTAACCTTTCCTTCTCCTTTAATTACTAATAGGAATTATGGACTTAATTAACTGATACTGGTATAGTTTAAAATATAGTTAAACAAATCCATAGATGCGGTTCCCAAACAGTGGGGTTGCCCCCTTAAAGTATTGTCTCAGAGGGGGCTTTGAGACATTGGAAACCACTGCCATTGACTGTTGTGAAACAGAGCCCTTTCATGAGAAATATCTAAAAATACTATTCTGATTATACTGAGCATCCTCAAATAGATGAGTGCCTCTTGTTTCTTAAGCTAGGAAACCCACAGGCAACATTTTATATTTCCCATACACCTGCTGTCCTTGTCCTCCTATTTCCTACTGGAAAGTCTAGTCTTGATGTTGCCCTTTTGCCTGGTATAACAGAAAAAGCAGGGCTATCCAGCACTCAGAAGAATCCACAGGGCCAGAAATAAGTAAAAAAATTAATGAAAGTTAAAAATGTACATACATCTCCTAGGGCCCTACGCATTTCGTACCTCTAGGGTACTTAATCATGGGCTGAGCCTACAGGAACGAAATGCATGGGTTTGACATAGTTTGTCTCAGTCTAGTAACCCATAGCATCCAATTAGCAATTATTAGAATAATAAAATCAAACATTGGTGTTATTGGTTTCTTTCTGGTAAAACCTTCTCCATGTCAATATCCCCAGGTAGGAAAAATCTATTGCATTTGTTTTTCCCAATTCTTCTTGCTAACTACCTTATATGTTCTAGACTGTAAGCTCTTTTGACCAGAGCCCTCTTTACTTTCTGTATTCATTAGTGTTTGTATATAATATGTATGTTTGAGATAGATATATATATATACATACATACTTACACACACACATATATAAGCAGAAAAAAATAATTATGTTCTCATTTCTTTTTTTCAGGCTGCAGGAAAATACAGACAGCAAGGCAGAAATTACACAGTAGAAGACGGAGACATTATCTTCTTTAAATTTAATACACCTCAGCAATCAAAAAAGAAATAATTTTTAA
>CM044447.1:74478641-74488851 GCA_024363595.1 Xenopus borealis | reverse complement strand
ACTAAGGTTAATTTGTTCCTGTCATTAATTTCTAAGCAAGGTCACAGCCTTGTTGAATGGTTCCAGTTATACATTAGTTGATCAAGTTTTTTTTTTACCAAGGACTGGAAGCAAATAATCCACATACTCCATTGCGAGTGTGGAGCTCCCCATTCGTCCAGACTACATCTAGTCCCACCTCCTGACTCGAGATACGTTAACTGTTTCACTTCACGGACATTGTTCAATGACACGCATTGTTCCGAATCTGTAAAAATCATCACATCCTTTATTAAGTCAAATACATGCAAGTTGTCGGTATTGGCACAGTGTATGACATGCTACTGATGCATTTCGTGTCCTTCCAATAGGCACTTCCTCAGAGTATGAAATGGCAACAAAATCACACAACTTTGTAGACACCATTCGTCCTAACAGATTTAAGATTTTTCTTAAAGGAATAGATTTAAAGGCATATGCCTTCTCAAACAGTGTATACTATCCTTTTAAAGGGATTGATTTAAAGGCATATATCTTCTCAAATATTGTGTTTTGTCCTTAACCACTTTCATATCTTGTCTTTCTATATAATTTTAAAATCATTACAAAATCACACTTAAAGGAAAACTATACCCCAAAATTGAATTTTTGAGCAACAGATTTTTAAATGGCTATTTTCTATTTATGATTACGCAATGGCACATGCTACTAAAAAAGTGTATTATTATGAAAATGGTTTATTTACATGAAGCAGGGCTTTACATATGAGTTTTTTTAGGCAATATCTGTTTATAGAGACCTACATTGTTTGGGGGTTATAGTTTTCCTTTAAAAACATATGCCCACACATATATTCCCTATCATCTTATTCCATTATCTGTTTGTTTTATCTCTGCATCTACTTGTCCAAATAATATTTTATTTACCAATCTTTATTCAGACCTATTGGTCTCTCTGTTTCTAGGGTGAACATCTACCACACCTCTCTTGTTTCTGTTTATCTATATCTCTTTTCCTCTTACCTAAACTCGCTTGTTCTATACCCTGAAATGATATATACTTCTCATTACCATTATGTACTTGTATTAGATGTTCTGCTATCACTAAAGATTCGTCATTCCTACCCACACAGGCTAGATGCTCCAATATTCTATCCTTCATTCTACGCAAAGTTCTCCCAAAATATTGGCACCCACATCTACACATGGCTAAATAGATCACATTTGTGGTTTGACAATTCACATAAGATTTACATTCATATTATTTACCTGTTGCAGTGCTTCTAAATTTCTTTGACACATTAATAAAATCACATGCCTTACAAATTTTCACTCCACATTTATAAGTACCATATTGTCTCAACCACCCAGACAAATTAGATCATTTATCTGGAAGCATACTTGGAGAGATATGGCCTGCATTCAATCTATTCTTTCTATAGGTAAACTGTGCTTTCCCAACCTCCATTAAGGGGGTCTGATCTTATCAGATCCCAATGTCTCTTAATTATCTTTTTAATGTATTTCGCTTCACAAAATAGATATTATAATTTTTCTCCCTTTCTCTACCCCTTCTTTTCTTTTTATATCTATTATTTTCTGTTAACTGTCTCAACAATTACTCTCGATTGCTACTCACTCATTTGAAGTTGTATATGTGATATATTACATATGGACCAGTTAAATAATGAATCCCGACAAGCTACAAATTTATATAATCTTCAATGGAATGTTAAAAGAAAAATTATGGTGGAACAAGATGTTTAAAAAGCACAAACGTAAGGAGAAAACAAGCATGTTATTTACTTAATATAGTCATATGGGATCACCACGATGAAAGAGGGCTGAACCCACAGGCAGTGGCCACTATAAGGGTGAAAAAACAGCTACTAGTTGCAGCTACGTCACGGCTACAAAATGCCAAAAAAATACCGTAGACAAAGCAATATGGGCAAAATGGACAGCTCTGGATACCCCAGGAGTGTAATTGATATGGGCCCTATCTTACATATCTGTATAATGTGATAATCAGGAGTAAGGGCTAGATAGTTGTGATTGAGGAGACTCCCCTAATAACCTGACAGTATAGCTAATCCACCACTAGGACGGACACTGACTCCATTTTCAAAAGCTTTATGATTAATTGTTGGAAGCGGTTAAAAAGCACCTGTGAAATGTAATTTAACTCTTTTTGTGGGTTTGATTTTCTAAATTGTAAATCATAAAAAAAAAATTACCTGCTGAAATGAATATAATAAAACAACTACTAGCTGTGCTTCTTTTTAGCTTGATCTGCGTATTCGTCCTATGTTTATTTAAGGTATGTGCTAAGTGCTCATTAGTGAGGGCTTTTGGACTGTTGTATGCTATGTAGCTAATTAGGTTGAAGAGGATTACATTCACCAGAGGTTAATAGGAGAAGAGCTGTTGCAGCTACTGGGTAAGGTGTTGGCAGACAACGACCTGACTAGCAAAAGCATTGATATTCACTTCTAGACAAGGTGCCACAAAGTTTGATTTCCTTATTTTTTGTGAATAGGTATTTTTTTACTATATAGGTATGGGATTCCTTATCCGGAAACATTATCCAGAAAGCTTGGAATTACAGGAAACCCATCTCCCTTTAAGTTATTTTTAATCAAATAATTAAAAAAGTTTTAAAATTATCTCAGTATCTTATACTTGATCGTAACTAAGCTGCATAAAAACCATATTGGTGACGAGACAATCCAATTTATTTAATGTTTTAAGGGAAACTTGCAAAAATAAAAGTTTAATATAAGATTAATATTATGACAATAGGAATCTAAATATAATTGACATGTTTGTCCTGTTTCTAAAATATTCAAATTATTTTGCCTACTTCCCTTTCGACAGTCTGTCTTTTCTTTATTCTCTTATCATGCAGAAGTCTGAGTCAGGTTTTAATTGTCAAGTAGGTCTAATAAATCTTTTAGGGCAAAGACGCACAGGCAGATTCGGGGGAATTCGTTGCCCGGCCACTAATGTCTCTGAACCTACCTGTGTGTCTCCCTTTCCTAGCAGATTTTCATTGTAGTTCCCCTTGACATTAATTTTAGCAGACCTATGGGCAAAAATATTATCCCCAAACAATGGTGTGTGCCAATAGAGCCCACACTCTGGTTGCGGTTAGCAGTAGTTTAAAAAAAAAAAAAAAATTTAAATTGCCAGCTCAAGGACACCCACACTAGGATGGAGCTCCTGGTTCGAGTGGCCATGTTGGGGCTCTGGTATGCTCATAATGAGCAAATGCCACAACTTACTCATTATGCACATGAAGTCAGAGCACATTATGCGCATGCGCTATGTACAACATGGACACTCACGTCGAAAGCTCCCTCCCGGTGACAGTGTCCTAGTGCTGATGGGGGGGCAATAAAAAAAAAAAAACAATCTACTGTTAACCCCAACCGGAGTGCGGGATCTATTAGCCAATAACTTTGGTTGGGGATAATATAATATTGGGGATAATATTTGTGCCCAACAGGTGCATTTTAAGAAATGGTTATTCATCACCTGTAAAAGATTAGCTGTTTCTCTTTGTAAAATATGAAAACTAAAGGTGGCCAACCATAGAGCGATCCAGTCGTTTGGCAATCTTGCCAGACAAGTGTATCTCTCCCTAAGGCCCAACGATTGGATCATAATTTAAAGGATAGGGGCAGTCGGATTGCAGGACCGCATCAATGCATAGATGTGGTCCGATGGGATTTTTAACCCTGACCGATCGACATCTGTCCAACTTTTGGACAGATAATGATTGGGGAAGCCTGTCGGCAGCTTTTATCCGTAATGACTTTTTAACCTTTTCTCTAAATTTTTGGCTAGTTGTGCCGACAGATACTTGGCACACACCCATAACTGGTTGGGCTCACCTCTAAGCCAGACAGGACATTTTGGGGAGATTCGTCACCTGGCGACTAATCGCCTGGCAACTAATCTCCCCAAACCGCTTCCCCCTGCCTTCCAGCGGCTTTAATGAATAATTGCCTGCGCCTATTCACACGCTGCGCTTTCCTGAAATCGCTTCAAATTGCCTAAGGAGGCAACTTCGGAAACGCAGCGCCTCATGTGACTAGGCGCATGTGATTATTCATTAAAGCCGCTGGAAGGTTCGGGGAGATTTGTCACCTGGCGACTAATCGCCTCTTCTTTGGGGCGACAAATCTCCCCGAACTGCTTCCCCCTGCCTTCCAGTGGCTTTAATGAATAATCTCCTGCGCCTATTCACATGTGGCACTGTGTTTTCTGAAGTTGCTTGAAGTTGCCTCCTGAATCTTCCCATCTGGCCTTACCCTAAAGGTTTGGTTTTAAAGGTGTGATTTGTGTTTAGGGATTGTCTTGTGCCCACTAAAACTGCAAGGTGCATATGGGTAATTGTAAATGGCATTCTAATTGTAATGGCACATCGTTCGCCTCTATGGAAAATGCAGATAATGGCCGAAAGTGCAGATGCTGTTCAAAACCACCTTATATGTAGGCGCATATGTGGATTTTTTTCCTGTGGGGGTAAAAATAATTGTGTGCTAGTCATTCATACTGCTCTGGCTAATGGCAGACGGCTATTATTTGTTGCCATTGCCAGACCAGTTAGCTTTCATTTGTATTGTGGTTTGCAATATGGAATATATAAGGTTACCTGCTTATGCTGGCATGATTTAGCTACAATCTCTCTTGTGACATAGGCCAAAAAACAGGCAAATTAAACATGTCGTCTCCAGTAGCTTATCTATATAAATAATAGTAGTGTTCCTAAAGCAATCACGCCAGTTTTACCAGTGCAGGCCAACACTGTTGTTTTTATTACTTTAAAACACTTATGTTTTGATGTTACTGTTTTAATGCTGATAAAACTGGCCATAAACAATTTCATTTACCTGTGTTACAAAACACCTTGGATTTCTTTATTTTTAGGCCTATGTCACAGCATTCTCCACTAGGCCTAGTGCAAGTCTACAATGTGAATGCAGATGTTGTTTGAACAATTAAAGCCACATTGGAGTGTTGGCATGCCAGTTCTGACCATATAGTTTTGTGCGTTACCGCTCCCACCATTATACAGCACCACAAATTTGTTGCTATAGTATGATGGGAAACTTACTGTCCCTCCCCTTTCCAGTTTACAATGATGGTATTGAGTGTGATACTGAGTAGTCTGTGAACTCTTGTGAATTATTTTTTTATGTACATTTGTACTTGCATGTAAATTGCACACGTGCAAGGGAGCTGTAGCATTGACTGATGCTGCAGCATTTTAGTTTATCTTAATTTTCCGTCACAATGAATAATAGGCTAGACATAATGTGAAACCTATTGAAATGAAATTCCTTAACACACAGTGTTTAGGGGACACAAACATTTGAGTCTTGGGTTTTATTAACTTCTGCATTTGTTGTGTCTACCATGTTGTCCGTGTTTTTGAGTAACTCCAAAGATAGGTTAGAATTTAAGGCTGCCCTCAGCTGAGTGAGTTGCAGTTGATAAAGGATAAAATGGTACAAATGACTGAGCAATGTTATTTTGCTAAGCATTTTAAGCTGGTTATGAAAGAACTTTATATAGCCGCCTATTTTAAACCTAAAGAACTTTGTTTCTTTTTTTTTTTTCTCCAGACCCAGGATTTGGCGTCGTTGCAGATTTCGGGCGGCCCAAATAGATGGGAAGTGTTGACTCCTGCACAGGCTGCTTTAAAAGATGAAGCTGGAAACATTGTACAGATTCCAGGTGGTGCTACAGTAACATCAAGTGGACAGTATGTGCTGCCAATTCAAACCTTGCAAAACCAACATTTGTTTTCTGTAGCACAAGGATCAGATACTGCTAATGGTACTTTGTCTAATGTCCAATATCAAGTAATACCACAGCTCCAAACATCTGATGGACAACAAGTCCAGCTTGGCTTCACCACATCCTCTGATAATGGTGGCCTGGACCAGGATGGTGGTCAAATTCAGATAATTCCTGGAAACCATTCAGGTAGTCTTTTGTCCTCAAATCCAAACTTATTAACACAAGCTGGTCAAATTCAGCATTCAGGTGGGTCAGTCCCTGTGCAGATTCAGGGGGTAACCATCGGGGGTACATCCTATGCTGGCCAAACACAGGTTGTTGCTAATGTCCCTCTTGGACTACCTGGTAACATCACCTTTGTTCCCATAAATAGTGTTGACCTTGATTCTTTAGGTCTCACTGGCAGCACTGAAGCCATGACCGCAGGCATTACTGCGGATGGACATTTGATAAGTGGGCACGGTATAGATAACTCTGATAATTCAGAAAGGACTGCAGAACATGAGCATGTTTCTCCTGATGGTTGTGATGCCAATTCAGATACAGATTTGTTTGTGCCAACGTCATCGTCCTCTCAGCTTCCTGTTACTATAGACGGGACAGGAATGCTTCAGCAAAATGCAAACAGTTTGACTGACAGTCCAAGTGGGCATGTACAAACGTCGGATCTCCATGGAAATTACATTCAGACATCAATGACTGATGACTCACAGAATATTCAGGTTTCCACCTCACAACAGATGGTACAGCAGATTCAGCTTCATGATAGTCAGCCTACCAGTCAAGCCCAGCTTGTGCAGAGCATTGCACAGCAGGCAATCCAAGCTGTTCAGGGTGGTGCTCAAGGTTTATCTTCCCAAGCTTTGCAAAACCTCCAGTTGCAGCTTAACCCAGGAACATTCTTAATTCAGGCTCAAACAGTGACTCCTTCTGGCCAGATAGCCTGGCAGACATTTCAAGTTCAAGGCGTGCAGAACTTGCAAAATTTGCAGATTCAGAATTCTTCTGCACAACAAATAACCTTGACACCTGTGCAAACTCTCACACTCGGCCAAGTTGCAGGAGGGGGTACTCCTGTTAGTTTGAATGCCAGCCAGTTGCCAAATCTACAGACTGTTACTGTTAACTCTATTGATGCAGCTGGAATCCATTTGCACCATGGTGAGAACTCTGACAGCCCTACAGGTGAGTTTATTTTTAGTATATCTAATTATAGATATTAATGAAGATGCTATGATGGTGACATGCTTTGGCTGTAATGGTAAAAGTAATTGAGTATTGGGCATGGTGCACCTTTTTGTACTTGTTTTTAAAACTCATACACGGTTACATATTCACTCATTTTTATATATAAACTGAAGCAAACATGATTTCTATGTTTGATTTGTTAAACACGGGTGATGCAAATTAATTTTGTTCTGATTAGTTAGCAGATAAATGGGTGCCATTAAACCTGAACTCGTGGTTGTTTTAATTGGAAACCTATATGTTTTCTTGACCTTTGGTTGTACAGTGTTAAAAAATGGTTCACAACCTATTTGCATGCAAGTTTTATATGAAAGTTGTTGCTATAGTACTAAGACATAGCAAACAGTTACACTCTTTTATTTATGCTGGTAGCCCTGGTATGTGGCACAAATTTGGGAACACTTGGTATTTTTACACCCCTTCGACAGCGCAAAAAACTGAAATTAGGCTATTTTGCAATATAATATGTTGTGTAAATTGGCCTTGAGTTGGACAAGCCTGAGATTACTGCATTGCTTTGGTGTGAGCCTGGGGCTACAGTTTTTATCAGTGTTGTGTGCCCGAAAGTCTAACTATTCAGGGCATATTTCACCTGCTCCCAGAATAACCGATAACATTTAGGTTTGTCCTAGTTAGGGGCAGGAGCGCACTATCCTCCAAACTGAGGAAGCCTCTTATATATTTATCCCTGGTCTGCTGACCTTTCAGAGCACCCCAAACTTTTCAAAGCCAGGCAAAGGTAGCTGGGCTAAATAATGGCAGTATAATGGCCCCCTTCATTGGAGAGACCATTTATTTTAAGTGCTATCATACCTCTACCATCCCCATTTGCTGCTGATCCTCTTGATATAACAGAAAAGCTAACCTTTTATATTTATGCTGCTTGGTGAATAGGAAGCAGTTTTGTGTTTTTTACTGTACACTTCTGCATGATTTACTGCACTATGCAACACTGTGCATCTATAAGCAAATGCCCAAGACCTAGCTGATAAGTCATTCAGTATGTTTGCTATGGGATTGTCAGTCAAGTAGGAAGAGGGGGAAAATCTTTTAAAACTAAGAAACATTGCAACTGTGACTTGTTAATATGCTAAGCATTTTCAACAAACAAGTATTTTGCAAATGTAATCCTATGTTGTAATTAATTTTTTTATTTGTGTGCTCTTAAACAAGCCACCATGTCTGCTGCGCATGTCTCAGGTTTTGAATAAGGAAGTGTTTAATTTTTTTGTCTGCCTCTTTATATAACACTTTACAGCTTTTATTATATTACACCACATCTAGTTCTTAAAAATAATCTGCAAGTGCATTTGCTTGTCACGCGAATATTTTTTGTAGATGCAACCAACATGAGAAATGACTGAGAACCTACAGCACTGAGAGGTCGGTACTTTTTTTTGCCATTAGATAGCCTTCCATTCTGTGGCATGGAAAGAGTTAAAGTCAGACATATGTTACTGTTTAACTCTGTTCTAATGTATTCACCATGTTAAAAAAAAAAGGCAGATTTTATGATGGATTTAAGTTTACCAAGTGGCTTAAGCACAAGATTTTTGTTTTTGTTCTCAGCTATAAGGATCAAAGAGGAAGAACCTGATCCAGACGAATGGCAACTTGCTGGTGACTCTACTGTGAACACCAATGATTTAACACATTTGAGAGTCCAGGTTGTAGATGATGAGCTGGACCAACCAAATCAGGAGGGGAAAAGACTGAGAAGAGTAGCTTGCACTTGTCCAAACTGCAAAGATGGTGCTGGAAGGTATGAACAAACTGTAAATGTTAAATTGTGCTTAAGTTAAGTTGTACTTGATTACGTCAAATGATGTCACGTTTGGCTGATTTGGCAATTACTAAGGCCAAGAGCAGACAGAACATTTGCTCCACCTGCATGTATTTTGTCAGGTTAAGAGAAGAGGATCTGCTTCTTGTCTCCATTATATCTGCTGAGGCGGTTTAGATGATTGGAGATGGGTCACTGAGTGGATGAGCATGAAAAAAATAGGCAGGCTGAGAGCAGCGGAGCCAGGGCTAAGTCTGCCCTTGACTTAAAGGAACAGTAACACTAAAAATGTGTTTAAAGTAATTAAAATATCATTTACTGTTGCCCCACACTGGTAAAACTGATCTGTTTGCTTCAGGAACACCACTATAATTCATGTAAACAAACTGCTGTGTAGCAATGGTGGAAATTGAAAAAAGGTTATATGGCACCGGAAAAATAGTGGATAACCGATAACGCCATTATGTTTTACAGAACCTATCTGCTGTGTAACCTGATCCTTTTCTCCTCTGAATGGCTGTCTCCATTGCTACACAGCAGCGTATTTATATAAACAGTAGTGTTTCTGAAGCAAATACAACAGTTTTACCAATGCAGGGCAGCGCTGCATTATATTTTTATTACCTTAAAACAATTTTTTTTATGTTACTGTTCCTTTAAAGGTTGCTAAAAACAGATAAAAGTTGTCCTGTGATATCAGGACATTTTCAAGCAGAATATTGATTCGGCAGGTTTGAGAAATGCCTTGATTTTCTTTTCGGATGGGTCTCCATATTCCCCTGTACGATCTGATCATTGGCCCAGCTTGTGGGTAACCAAATTGGGAAGAGTACCATTTTATGCAATGTGAGACTATTAAGAGCGTTAAGTCAAGCAGCTGAAAATGCCCATGCTCTTTCTTAGCAGGAGATTGTGGCTATGTGTTGAGATCAGCTAATTCTTCCTCAACCTTTCAGCTAAACCTGATCTGATAGCATCAGCACACAGATAGTATTCTTTCTACTTCAAGCCATTTATTAAATTATTTAATGCTATATTGTTTGCATGTGAACAAAAAAGTGTGTTTATAATATACAGGTGGCGAACCCATTATCCAGAACACTCGGGACGTAGACCTTACAAGAAAAGGCGTCTTTCCTTAATTTACATCGCCATACTGTAAATCTACAAATAAAAATGACAAACCCAATAGGATTGTTTTGCCACTAATATAGATTTATATCTTAGCTGTAATCAAGTATTAGATAAGCTTTATTATTAAAGAGATAAAGGAAATCATAAATTGTGAATAGTTTGTCTATGGGAGATAGCCTTCCTGTCATTTGTTCTTTCTCATAGTTACATAGTTAAATTGGGTTGAAAAAAGACCGAGTCCATCAAGTTCAACCCC
>CM044447.1:74406804-74460363 GCA_024363595.1 Xenopus borealis | reverse complement strand
GGGTACCCTTGGTACCTACTTCTTAGGTAGGTGTGTCCAATCACGAGAAAAGCTATTTAAGGTGGCCAATTGCAAGTTGTGCTTCATTTTGACTCTCCTCTGAAGAGTGACAGCATAGTATCCTCAAAGCAACACTCAAAAGATTTGAAAACAAAGATTGTTCAGTGTCATGTTTTGGGGAAAGCTACAAAAAGCAATCTCAGGTTTAAACTGTCAGTTTCAACTGTAAGGAATGTAATCAGGAAATGGAAGGCCACAGACACAGTTGCTGTAAAACCCAGGTCTGGCAGACCAAGAAAAATACAGGAGCGGCATATGCGGAGGATTGTGAGACAGATCGTTACAGACAATCCAAAGATCACCTCTAAAGATCTGCAAGAACATCTTGCTGCACATGGTGTATCTGTACATCATTCTACAATTTGGTACAATTATAATCATAATCCCCCAACTTTAATATCATTGAAAATCTATAGGATGATTTAAAGCAGGCTGTCCATGGTCATCAGCCATCAAATTTAACTGAACTGGAGAGATTTTGTATGGACGAATGGTCAAAAATACCCCCATCCAGAATCCAGACACTCATCAAAGGCTATAGGGGATTTCCTAGAGGCTGTTACATTTGCAAAAGGAGGCTCAATGTAGTATTGACGTAAGATCTCTGTTGGGGTGCCAAAATGTATGCACCTGTCTAATTTTGTTATGATGCATATTGCATATTTTCTGTTAATCCAATAAACTTCTTCTGGCTCTTTGGCCTTAATCCTTCACTTCGGCGAAGTGACTTTCGGTTGAGTTGTCACAATACAGAAGATTGCTCCAACTGCGCATGCGCCAATACACTGCTCTCTTCTCAAAGATTACCAAAGAGAAGAAGATGCCCATGAACTCTGATTCCGTGAATCTGCAACGAGGGGTAAGTAAAAACCTTTGGGGAGGGTCCTTCTGATGGGAGCAGTGAGATGGGGCTATCCCAGTGAATATGACATTGAGTTGTCCAGGAAAGGAAAATCACAGTAAGTATGATATGATTTTCCTTTCTAAGCTGTGTGCATATGCAGTATAGCAGAGAGTGTACTGTGAATGTGCCATCCCCAAGCAGCTGCAAGGAACACTTGGCACAGAGGAAAACCACTCACATACAAAGGAATATGTCACCAGTGGGAGATACATCCATTAACTACCCAGGCTGACATATTAAGTGTTTATTTTGTCTATAGTCCATGTTTCAAAGCTTCCTTGCTGGTTCTGACTTCCTGTGTTACCAACACAGTTAGAACTTGTATTAGGTTGCATTTAATGAATATGTGTGGGGTGTTTTTTACTACTCCAACGTCCTAAGTATTTGTCTAACAAAAGGAAACAGCAGGTGCCCAGGCAATGCTATGTCATTTATAGTCAATGGCACTGGCAAGTAACTTAGTGGAATAGTTTTAATCATAAACACGGAAATAAAATATTCAAAATAATCTTTCAGCAGAAGCAGTGTAAATATATCAGGTTTCTGCTCATTAAAACTTAATATGCATCAGAAATAGATCAGGTGGCCAATGCCACAGTGTCTTGTGAAACCATTCCTCCTGTGTTCGTTAAAGGGGTCCAGTCATTTCTATGCCAACAAGGTCCCTGGTTAAATGTCTTACGCTTCTAAATGTAAAAAGGTGTGGGATTGTATGTAATGATCCAGATCTTCTTTGAAAAGCTGGGAATTATTTAATTCTTACTAGCCCATCAAGAGGCCAGATGTAATTAGCTTTTCTTGTGGATATGCAAATCTATTAGTGGCAGCAAACATGAACCCAGGTGTGCTGTATATGAAATCACAACTGTGTGCTAAGGGTTACTTTCTGATCATACTAGTGACCACTCAAACTGATGTTGCATTGGTTTACTCCTCAGCTACAATTGCCTATTTACTCTCCACTCTCTACTTACTCCATTACCTACGCTCTTCTGTTAAATTTCAGTGCTTCAGTGAGACTTGGGCCAAGGGCTTCTGCAACCCAAGGCTAGGCAACAAATCAGCTCCACTCCCCATTCATCCATTAATAACATGAAGTTGTATTAATTCATACAACTCACACAGGTCTATGAGAGGGGTTTCAGGATGTGCGAGGTGTTTGCAAGATGGTGGTAGGCAAGCAGCAGAGATGTTTGTGAGTTAGGGGGCTAACAGGGGCAGGAGGCCTAGGGGTGCATTATATTTAAATCTGGCCCTGCAGTCATATGAGATTGTACAAGTCATATGAATAGTGATGGGCGATCTATCCACTTTTGCTGTACCAAAAAGTGTGCAGAAATGTGCTAGATGCATGGAAGTCAATGGGTGTTTTTTCAAAGATACTTTTTCTAAACCAACTTTTTTTTTCTTCAATGCATTAAATTCTATGGGCAGAACTGCAAAAAATATTGTTCATCACTTATAACGGGCCTTCGAAGTAGTATACTGTAGGGCAGATTTATTAAATTTGTGTGAATGATTCGAAATTCGATCGAATTTCAAAAAGATTTGATTTCGAATAATTTTTGGCCACTTCAACCATCGAATTTTAAAAATTCGATCGAATCAAATGATTCGAATAGATCGAATAAAAATCTATTAGAATATTCGACAGTCTAATTACTTGCCCTTTAAATTTTTATTCGACTGTCTAGTTCGCCAGATTAAATGGTTAAAATTGTTCGTTTCAAACGATTTAATAGTTTGATCTAATTTTTTCTATTCGATCGTTCAATTGGTCGAATAGCGTTAAAATCCTTCGAATTCGATATTCTTAAGCAACTGTGCGTGTGTGTGGGGGGGGAGTATCAACTCTGTAAAATGTTTTTGATACATAAATTGAAATTTTTTTTATATTTGGCCCTGCTGAGCATGGCAAGGCAGGAAGTCAAAGAAGCCCATGTGTAAACAATAGAAGGAAAGAAATGCAGTGTTTCTTTTGACAGACAGAGGGCAGAGCAGCAGCTCTTTGAGGGTTTACTGGTATATTTATATAGGCCTTTTGGATAAAGCTTACTTAGTTTTATCCTTTCCTTCTCCTTTAAAGCACCTATAGGAATCAATGATTCAGAAGCTGCCCTTCTGTTTTCAGTATCCGGTACTTGAATTCCTTTCAGCTGGTCAAATGTGGACCTCTAGCTGGCTTGTAGGATCCCCCAGTGGGTTGGGCATGCCTGATTGGATAGCTTAGTATTTTCTATTACTGTGAGGAGGGAGATCTGGCATTATCTAGTTAATATTTAATAGTCATTGTTATCAGAGCCCTCTGCCCTCCCCTCACATATAGACCTTTCTGTGTGCTTGGAACAAGATATCCCTGACATGGGCTATGAATTAGCTGTCCCGGAAAGCTGCTGCTCTATGAGTACTGTTGAAGGGGGACGTTGCAGTGTTGCTGCTCAGGTATCGCAGGGAAGAGTCAGGTATACAAAAGAAGTTAAAAGTGATGAGCCTACAGCTGCCCTACCTGTTTGTTATCAATACTTAATGGCAATACTTCACGTACAATAGTAGACCAGTGACCTATAGTTAGTGCAGTCCTAGGAATCGGCACGAGTAGATGGTCCGGAGCAGCTCATAAAAAAAGGGTGTTGGGAGTACATTAGAGTGTCAGAGCCTTGTCAGTGCCTAGATGGAAACCAACGCTGCTTTCCCTCCAGAGGCACCAAAGGTCAGCTTAGCAGCTGGGGATGAGCGCATAGACTACATCAGAGAGCAAGTATTTAGATCCCTCAGATTGAAAACTGACAAATGGAACCGATTTGTATCTAATGAGGAGAACCAGAAGCTGCTGCTGGACTTTCTGGAGGTTGCACAGTGTCGGAGACTGGTCTTCTTCTCTGGGCCTGGTGGTAGTCTACATGCATCAACTGAACAGGTCAGTGCAATTTGTGGCCTACACCTCTAACAGAATCATCGCATTAGAACTTAAATTGCACACATGGACAGCAATATAGTTTGTGAATGTCCTGCTCAATTGGCCTCATATTACCCAATGACAGCCTCCTTCCTCATTCATATAAAGTAAATTAAAACAATATATAACCCTATTTCTTTATTCAAAGAAAATAGCGCCAACATTCTAAATGGTATACCCAGCCATGAAGAGGTGGCAGAAAGGTATTGGAGTTTAATTTCCCATGTACAGGCCTGCTCTTCCCATAGATACACATGCAAGCTTACAGGGTCATATTTATAATAGGGTAAAGAATTAAAAGCATTGAATGCACATAATTACTACAAGAAATATATTTACTTTCTTTAGCATATACAGGTATTGAACCTGTTACCCCCAAACCTTAAGTCTAAAACTCATTAAAATATTTGTTAAACCAATTAAAATGATTCTGCCTCCAATAAGGATTACTTCTATCTTAGTCTGGATCAAGTACAATGTACTGTTTTATTATTACAGAGAAAAAGGAAATCATTTTAAACATTTTTAATTATTTGATTACAACCGAGTCTTTGGCGAAATGTCCTCATAATTTGGAGCTTTTTGGGTAGCTGGATATCCGATCGCATACCTGTATTTTTTAATATTTGCTTTGCTTTCACCAGAGATTCAGCTTTTTAATTACCCGTTTTACAATGGGATCACTCCGTCAGTCAGTTATTTTAGTATATTTCTTCTATCCCTTGTTGAATCTGCCTCCTGAGTCTGAAATGTCGGAGTCACTTTGCTATGCAATGGCATGTTGTCTACTCTAATCTTGTAAAACCATATAGTTATGGTATGTGGAAGATGTATTTTTATACTATTGCCTGCTTTCCATCATACAGCTCTCCCTATCCTCCAAAGCCAAACAGTTCTGCTTGGTGAAAAAGGAGCCAATAAAAATTTCGACCACTAACTACAAGCAGGGAATTGCGGTGGGAGAAGTTTCTTATATGATTCTGGAGCAAGTCCCTGTTCTCATTGGTGAAGTAAGTTCCTTTTTTATTTAGTTTTTTTGACATAGTTTTTAAATGGTATAAATATAAGCTCCAGTTTGTCAATTTAGGCTAAGGCTGGTAGGGCTGCAAGGGGGGTATTATGTTACCAACTGAATTGTAACTTTATCTGTTGATTGGAAATCTAGGCAGATTAGAGACTAAAGGGTTTATTTATGATGGTATGGGCAGTAGGCAATATGTAGCTTTCCCTGCATTCAGTTAAACATAAAACCAGAAAGGTACTTGTGTAAAAATACTCTCTTCACACTTTTTGTTTTAACACTGCTTAGTCAAATCAGCCTTCCATTACAAATCAGGCGCTGCTGTGCCTATTGATGCAGGGGAACTTTGGAGTTACCTCTAATTCTTAGTGATGGGCGAATTCCTGCGATTCGCCACAAGTGAATAAATTCGCAAAAAAGCCAGGAAAATTTCACCTGATGAAAATTCGCTGGCGTCTCGTTTTGGACATGGGGGTCTGTTTTTGGATGCTGGTGTCCATTTTTTGGATGCTGGAAATGTGCACCAGCTTCCAAAAACGGATGCCCATGTCCAAAACGAGATGTGATTTTGTGTGCGTGTGACGTCACATGCATGCGCATTAAGAAAAGCGGCTACAACTGTCATGACAGCTCGCACCGGGAGCTCCCTCCCGGTGTGAGCTTGCCTGCACTGGCGGGGGGCTTTTTTTTTTAAGTACTGGTACCTCCAACCAGAATGCGGGCTCTATCAGCCCGCACCTTTGGTTGGGGGTAACTTTTTTAAACGATAGGTGCCCTTTAATGCTCCAGTCTCTGGGGTCTGAGTCTGGTGGCAGCTCAGTAATTCAGGTGCAGATTCTGAACTCGTACAACTTTGCAACATTTAGTGGATACATTTTTCCGCAGTATCTCTGGAGTATTAGCAACTGTTGTACTGTATCAATTCTAACAGCTGCCTTTAATGAAAGTCAGGGATTCGGCTCAGCAGGGACAGAGATTAAAAATGTAGCAACTAAATGTATCAATTTAGAACAGCTTAGAGCATCTTTAGAAAAGTGAAAAACGGTCACACATAGAAAATAGAAAGTAAAAGGAAAATGTCTTTATTTCTGGTGAGCTATTTGAAACCAACTGAAATTAAAAAAGTGTTGGAATTTGAACAACCCTTTTAAGAGCCAGACAATTAGCTGCAGCTGAATTTTAAGGGGGGATCAGGATCATGAGAAAGCTGCAGAAATGATCTCCTGTATCTCAAAGCAGGTACAACAGTTTTAGCAAACATATATTAAAAAGTTGTTTAATTTGGTGCTAAGAATCTATAAATACACTTAGGGGCAGATTTATCAAGGGTCGAATTATCGAGGGCTTTTAGCCGGTTTTCGAGTTCTTGATAAAATCGCATAATCAAACGTAAAATATTACGAATCGAACAATCAAAGCGTTCAATCGTATGAATGGTATTTGATAAGAAAACCTTTTAAAAAAGCATATGGGGTATTCCCTAGGCTTGTATTGCAATTCGGTGGGTTTAATCTGGCGAAGTAGGCAGTAGAATAAAAATTTAAAGGACAAGTTCTTCGACCATTGAATGATCGAATGATTGAATAGATTTTTATTCGATCTACTCGATACAATCGAGTTTTGCATTTTCAACGGTCTAAGTGACCTAATTTGCATATTTGAAAATTCGTAAAATTGAAAATGCCCAATTTGATCGAAATTCGAATCCTTCACATGAATTTGATAAATTTGCCCCCTAAAAAATTTGACATCCCCTTTAATTTTGACAAATTGCAAACTTGTTTTCTCCATGGCAGAATCATACTCATACCCAGAGTTGTATTTGGAATGAGTATGTTCCTAAAGTTGAACCCAGAGGAGTATGATTATTAAACCAAATATTTTAAAGGTAATTTTACAATTTCATTGTGTAATATAACTACATTGGGCAATATTGCTGTCAGTTTACAAGGTTCTCCATTTCTTCAGGTGTTGCTAACAATTCTTTCCAATCCAAAGAATTACACTGAGTGGCCGAGGGTAGTTTTGCAAGATGTTAGAGGTCACATTGAAAATCTCAAATGCAAAGTTATTAATCTCCAAGGCCTGGTGTCTGGAAAGACCTATTTACCGATGCCCACAATCCCTGAATATTTTGATGAAGATGCAAATATGTAAGTATTCATCAGTGTCGTTTTCCCCAAATAATATGAGGTGACTCTTTTTCACTTGTCTTTTTCATTACCATAGCCTAAGCACCAATGATAGAATCACCCTTCATGCAGTAGAGACCATTGTAATTCAGTGGATTCATCAGATAACAGATGTTCTTAACCGGGACTCAGCACAAAAGATTTTACAGGGTGAACATCCAGGACCCTCTGCTGAACTAGAATTTTGGCTGATGCAGAAGGAAAACCTACACGGTATTTCATGCCAGGTATTTATCTTCAGCTGAGACATCTCAATGACACATAGGTAATAGTCAACATATAGATCTCACCTGTATACAAGGACAGCAAGAACATTTCATGGGCAAGGAAAGGAGCTGCCAAAATGATTCTAGTCACTTATTTCAGATCCAAGTCCAGTCCAAAAAAAAGAAAACCGCCATGACATGAGAACGTTTATTCTCAGTCCTGCTCCACCACCATATTCTGGTGCTCCAGCATCTTCTTTGCTTCCAAAGATGAGCTTTGCCTGGTACAGAAATTCTTCACTGTGTGTCTGAAAGTGCAGAGAATGCTGGGATACCAATGAGAATCCAATCTGCTATGTGCACAGATGGCTAACTTTTTTGTTCATGGCATTCTTGGTGGAGACACCATACCCATTAGAGTATCTTATGCGAACTCACTAAGCATTAACACTACAGTATGTAGACGTTTGTTCTTCTTTTTCCCTCAGCTGAAAAATCCAGAGGTGCAGAAGGTTATTGAAATTCTTCATAAAAGAAAAAGCAGCTATTACCCCAGTTTCATGGAAGTGATCTGTAAAGTGGATGAAGGTATGGTGTGAAATGCATTGATTATATTGGCAGAAGGTGAAAAACAGCTAAAGCTTCAAACTGAGTGAATCTCAAAATAGCAGCAAGCAATGATAGTTCATTATTATTAAAAGGCTTGCAATATGCTGGGCACTGACTGCTGATGTAGAAAGAGCAGAAATATGGAGGATATGTGTAATCTGAAATAAAGAATATCTTTTTATGTTCTCTTTCTATTTGCTATAGCCCTCTCTGAGGCGCTGGATATTGAATTACATCTTAGGCCACTGAAATTTTACATTGCTCATCTGGAGGAATCCAACATGCCAGACATTGAGAGCCTCATATTGCCTCTATTCCATACGATCAGCCTGATATGGACACATTCAAAGTATTATTGCTTCCCTGGGCGCATAATTGTTCTCCTGCAAGAATTCTGCAACCTTCTAATTGATCGGGTAAGAATCATCTTCAGATGCATGGTTCCATTTCCTTAACTCCTATTGCTCCCCTATACCTTCCCTGATTTTAAAGGTTTTTTTTTTTCCTGTTGTGGCACCATATAAATCGACTCCTACTTCTTTCTTTATGGCAGGCTCTAAACTACCTCATCCCTGAGGAGATCTTCAAAATGGAGTTGGAAGAAGGACTAGAAAATGTCCAACAAACAATCCAAATGTTTAAATCTTTTAAGAAGGTATTTTCTTTATACAAAGAGGAGACTTCACAGAACTATGCAAATAAAGATGGAGTAAAAACCTGGGACTTCCCATCTCACCTTGTATTTTTTCGATTTGATAGTATCTTGGAACGATTAACATACATTGAGGTAAGACTTTGGTCTTCTTAACATGTCTTTTTAAACAGCAGTTCAGTGGCAATTCATAGCTGCATTTTGTGACAGTGAGGAGACTAAGTAACAGCTTTAATGGATACAAACACTTTTTCTCACCCATAATATATTCAATGGTTTTGGACTACCACCTACAAATTTCTCCTTCATATTGTTGACTGAAACATGCCCTGACCAAACCCCATTATGCCATTGACCACTCCCCAAACTAGCAGTGCTTGTATCCGAAATAACTTTTTAGGTTACTGGAGCCTGAGAGAGGGAATGAAATAAACAGGCGACCTCCAAATAATTCAGGATAGTTGACATATCTTTGTGGTGGCATATGGCATGCTGAGAGCTTTAGAGCAGAAAAATCAGGGATGTACCCATAGGGTGGTGGCAGATGGGGAGATTATTTGCCCAGTGACAAATCTCCTCCACTTCAGGCAACTAATCTCCCTAAAATTCCTTCCCGTTGGCAAGAATACATATTGCTGGCAGGATGGTGAACGAATCGCTTTGGATTTCCAAAGTTGGCATCTGCCACCACCATAAAACTGAAGTCTTAAAAGAAAAGACAATGTCAGGATTATAATCATTTACCCGATACCCCTGATACTCCTGTTAGAAAATTGTTCTGGCCCGGGGTAAGTCAATTGCACATGCACAGTAGAGGGAAAAGCTGAATTTTAATTAAAAAGTCAGCTTTTTCACTCTAGTGTGCATGCATCGTCCACAGGATTTTGAAGAGTTGGGAGGATCACTCATTCATAAATACCCAGGGCCATGCAGTTTTCTGAAGCACTGGCCTGAGGTATCAGGTAAGTAATTACAATCCTTGGGGGGGGGCTGACATGTGGCACCCCCATCTATTGAACATTTCCTTCTCCTTTAAGAGGTCTAGAGACACACGTTTTAGAGTGTTAAGGGGCACAAGAAGCATGCCTCTTACTGCTCAGTTGGTGGTGCAGCTGGTAAAGACAGGGCCCCAATGCATGCAGAGCTTCCTGACATTTACTGAAGCACCTGTTTAAATGAGGGGGGTGCCTCCCCCACCTCTCAATAATACAACACTGACTAATGCAGTAAGCACTGTATTATTAGGGAAGACCACAGGTCTTTGCACTCCGAAACAAAGGCAATTTGCACAGATCTGAACTCCGTAGTGTGGCCTTTTTTTTTTGCACTTAAAGGAGATGTCAACCCTTTTTCCAGTATTGGCATTGCTGTTTAGGTTACCTTAACCCAATGCGAACCGCATTGGTTTCGCATCAAAATTCCCCTGCTGCTCCCTGCACTGTGGTGTTGTTTCTCAAGAGTCGCAAGCATTAACCTGCCGGCCATTTTCTCCAGGTCGCGCGCTTCCTAGTTCTATTGTGCATGGGCCGATAGTCCCGTCCAACTGACCTTGCTGATGATGCGGCTGAAAAGTTTAAGCCGACGCCGATTCCCCTCCACTGCGCATGTGCTAAATTGTTTATGACATAGAGCGCATGTGCAGAACGCCAAGCAACAGCGCTCATTCTGAATGGAGGGGGGAGAGAGGCAGATAGTGGAGGAAAGCTGCAGGAAGCTGAAATCAACTAAGCTCTTTAGTGGATAACTTATCAAGGACTTAAAGACTCAGTATGTAAAATATGTAATTAGGCTTTTTACTGATTAAAATCTTGTTGTAGGGGTTGACATGTCCTTTAATGCACTGCATTACACACTTAGACTATAACTTATGCTTTTGGTGTTAATAACGTGCTAGATTAAGATGAAGCAATATATAGGTGGGGCAGCATTGTTATAGAAGGTTTATGCAGCTTTAGCTATAAAGGCCTCCTGGCATATACAGGTCAATGCTTCTTAATCATACAGTGCAGTGTAAAATAAACAGCACAGTATAACAGTTCAGTCACAAAACATATTTTCAAGAATAGCACATATTCTAAGGTTCTGTAAGGCTTTGCTTCAGCTGTTATTTGTTATTGACAGGTTTATCAGAATGCTGTCTCCAGAAAACCCAGGTTGATATTGCGCATCTGCTGCATATTCATACACAGCCTTTCACACCCATTGAATATTCATTTATGAAAATAGTGGCATCTCTAACTGTGCTAATGATGCTTAGCACGTCTATTAAGCTAGCAGCATCAGCTAGAAATGATGGAGCACCAGGACACTTTAGTAATTATTGTTGCAAGTGCAGCTGATTTTATAGCTGTGCAAGTTGGGAACCATCGGGGGAGACTACTGCCATGTTCCAATGGCTCCTGATTTCACTGAAAATTGAGGTCAATGGGATTGATTTGGTGGAGACAAAATCTGTGGGCCATTATCGGCCCCCTTAAGAGATAAGATATTATTTTACATTTCCTTTGGAAATAAATCTAAATATCATTCTTCTTGGGAATATGCAACAAACTTAGCTGCAAATGATACTAAAGCAGAGCTTCATCCTGCATTTAATTGTGTATTTAAGGGTTTCACATTTGCTTTATTAATGGAAATTAATAATTATTCATTAGAAAATTATAGAATTCTTATTCAACCCCCTGGCTGACAAGCTGTTTTTTTAGAATGCTGCCCGTCTATCCAACAAAACAACAAAAAAGGGCTTGCTCATTGTTATATCAATAATTGCTTGGATTTTTTTGGTAAGACTAAGGGGCATGTTTACTAAGACTGGAGATAAATATCTGGAGAGATTTCTGGAGATATTGCCCATAGCAACCAAAATTAACTGGTGGGGCACCAGAGGAAGAAAACAGACTGGTAAACAGAATTATAATTTCATAAATATCTTACATTTTTAATTGTTTGGTCATCAAGAATTAGGGCTGCGGTGGGTTAGTTTTATAGGGGGTTTGTATCAGTCGTCCCCAAATTGTGGAGCTGCCCCCCTGGTGGTGAGGCTTGGAACAGTGAGCTGTTTTGTGATTTTATAATTAATGATTCAATATACATCAATTAATGCTTTTTTCTAATCTGATTTTAAATTAATTGATAAAAGTTTATTTTTATGTGCATTTATAAGTATTTAATTCATTGTAATATAAATTGATGATCCTAATAGCATTATTTAATCATGATGAAATTAAATTTATCTCCAATATAGATATTCTTTAGGCTAAGCCAAATATATTTACAGATCGGAATAAAAAAGAAAAAATCAATCAATGTGCCAATTTGAACGAGACTTAGAAGAGTTAAAACATTTATTAGTTAATGAAATTATGTAGCGAAGTTCCAAGTTCTGATGCGAGTGAAATTGCTACAATTTAAAGTATCATAACTAAACCGCAGCTACTAGTGTTAAATTACTAGAGACTGACGTTGATACATAGGCGGTTACAATGTAGCAAGTATGTAATGACGCTGATGCGTAGGCGGTTACAATGTAGCAAGTAGGTAATCACGCAGACACGTCAGTCAAGTGACGCTTCAGGAGGAGGTTATTTAAACTCGGCATCCTCGTGGCACGGCACCTGCCTTTGAAAAAGCTCATAGCGAAATGCGCGTCGGCACAACTTACTTTTTAGAAATGGCTTATACCACTTTTAATGAATTTTAAATTAGATTCTATCAATCCTTTTAGAATTGAGTGTGACAGTGCCTTCTCTTCCTATTTTGTCTTTTTACTAAGCGCACTTGGATTTGTGGCTTTTTTAGAATAGATAGCCTGATTACCAGTATAGAAATAGTTAATCACTGAGACCACAGTCCTCGTGTTTGCTGACTTCTCCAACTACGTGGGGTCCCGCAGATAGCGAATATTAAGACAGTCTTAACGGGACTTCTCCACCTCTCTAATTTTTCTAATTTCATTCCTGCTCCTTCTGGAGTGCACAACTTTGTTTCACGGATTTAATTGACACAAACAACCGATATAATTATATAATACATGATATTTATCTATCAAGCACTCAATTTATTTCTTCTTTTTTGTTTAAGCAATTAACTTTATTTGTACCTATTGGATAATTGTGTTTAAACAGTACAGAGCACTTGGCACCTTGGCATTAATAGAATTCACTACTGTGTGATCAATTAATTTAATTTTAGCTAAGATGATAGGCACAAGCACTTTATAATTCTAAGAATATATATATGGAATCGGGGCACTGCAAATACTAGCCATCTTGGATTAACATCGACAGCAAACAAAGGGGAAATCCTTTTTCTTTCTATAATTTGATAATTAATTACTCTCTGATGGAAGTCAGATTCCCCTCTTGGTGTACCTGTATCAGGGGTGAGATAATTTCTGTTTTTTAAATCAAGGCTTGGAACAGTGTAATGACAAGGGGACTCTGCCTGTTAGGGTGAGAATAAAGGGGAATAGACATTTGTTCTCCTAGACACAGCTGAAAGCTCATCTTGAAGTTAGGTTGAGATGGTGAATATGCATTTGCTGTCCAAGATATTCTTGAAACTATGACTAACTGACTGATACATATATATTTGTGCATTTCATGAAGAAAGATGCCCTAACAAAAACATGGACCTCTGGCAAAACGTAGGACTTTTGAATAGGACTGCAAAAACCTGACAACCACTGGCTTAGATCCTATTTAATAATCCAACCCTTTAGTTACTGATCTACAACTCCCAGCATGCCTCCATGAAGTTTTGGGTGTTGTATTCCCAAGACAGTTGAGTGATGCTACATTAAAGGAATTGTTCAGTATAAAAGTAAAAAGTGGATAGATAGGCTGTGCAAAATAAAACATGTTTTCAATACAGTTAGTTAGCCAAAAATGTAATGTATAAAGGCTGTAGTGACTGTAAGTCTAACATAACAGAACAGAACACTATTTCTTGCTTTTCATCTCTCTCTTGTTTTCACTGACTGATTACCCTAGTTACCAGGCAGTAACCAATCAGTGTATTTAGGGAGGGCCACATGGGTCATAACTGTTGCTTTTGAATCTGAGCTGAATGCTGAGGATCAATTGCAAACTCACTGAACAGTAATGTCCCATGTGGCCCCCCTTCAAGTCGCTGACTAACTCAGATTTAGAGAGCTGAAAAGCAGGATGTTGTGTTGTATTCTGTTGTGTTAGACATCCAGTCACTCCAGCCTTTATACATTACATATTTGGCTAACTAACTATATTAGGAACATTTTTTATTTTGCACAGCCTCTCTATTTACCCAGTTTTTATTTTTACCCTGAACTGTTCCTTTAAAGGGATTCTGTCATGGGAAAACAGTTTTTTTCAAAATGCATCAGTTAATAGTGCTGCTCCAGCAGAATTCTGCATTGAAATCCATTTCTCAAAAGAGCCAACAGATTTTTATATATTTCATTTTGAAATCTGACATGGGGGTAGACATATTGTCAATTTCCCAGCTGCCCCAAGTCATGTGACTTATGCTCTGATAAACTTCAATCACTCTTTACTGCTGTACTGCAAGTTGGAGTGATATCACCCCCTCCCTTCCCCCCCCTTACAGCCTAACAACAGAACAATGGGAAGGTAACCAGATAACAGCTCCCTAACACAAGATAACAGCTGCCTGGTATATCTAAGAACAGAACTCCCCATGTCCCACTGCGTACTATTCAGTTACATTGAGAAGGGAAAACAACAGCCTGCCAGTAAGCAGTTCCCTCCTAAAGTGCAGGCACAAGTCACATGACTTGGGGCAACTGGGAAATTGACAAAATGTCTAGCCCCATGTCAGATTTCAAAACTGTATATTAAAAAATCTGTTTGTTCTTTTGAGAAATGGATTTCAGTGCAGGAGTCTGCTGGAGCAGCACTATTAACTGATGTGTTTTTTTTAAAAAACATGTTTTCCCATGACAGGATCCCTTTAATACATTTTGCTCAATCTGTAAACAGTATACATTTGAATTTTCAATTGTCCTAACATATGAATTGTATTGTAAATGTTCTCCCGATTAGGAGCTTTTTACAGCAGCCATCGATTTTCTCAAATTAGAGCGTGTAGAAATTGGTGGACTTCATGGAAAAATCCTTAGTGAAGAAGTTCACGCCATGTGTGAAGAATCAAATGAAAGCTGGCGAATTCTGCAGGAAAGCAAATACAATCCTCTTGATTACACAAATACGGTAACAGTTACTGTGACTTTTATTGGCTGTGGGGGGGGGGGGGGGGTGTCAGTTGGGTACATAGGCCAGTGTCATATGTAGTGTTTCTCCAATGGCATAAAAAGTCCTATTGAAGTGCAAGAGTGAGCCCTTTTCTCACCAAACTACTCACCAATGCATTTTGAAGCAGAAAAGTGCTCGCACCCATACCTCCCAATTGTCCTATTTTGAGCGGGACAGTCCCAATTTTGACAGCTCAAACCAAAGTCCTGGATTGTTACTGAAATGTCCTGACTTTCTCTTTGGTCTTTTGCACTGAACAACCAGAAAAAGATACAAAGTTTCTAACTTAATTGGCTTTTGGCAAAGAGCTCAGCTCATTCAGAAGGTGCACTTTGATACCTTTGTAACCATTTAAGAAAATCAAAGAAGCAATTGTAACCATTTAAGATGAGCAAAGAAGCAATTGTAACCATTTAAGATAGGCAAAGAAGCAATTGTAACTGTAAGATAAGCATGTCTCTTGGGGAAACTGTGACTTGCAGCTTCAATGGCAATTCACCTTCATTAGAAAAACTGTAATAACATATAAAAACCACAAAAAATGGGCATGATGCACTCCGCGAGGCAAATCTTTTTGTCCCTCTTTCTATTTCTAAAATGTTAGGAAGTATGCTCACACTTTCACTTCTATGTGGTTCCTGTTGAAGTCCGTAGGGGCTGCAGGAGAAAAAACGCTCACCCTGTGAAACTTTAACCATATGTTCTTGTGCATGTTGATTAAAGGAACAGTAACACCAAAAAATGAAAGTGTTTTAAAGTAAAGAAAATATAATGTAGTGTTGCCCTGTGCTGTTAAAACTGATCTGTTTGCTTCAGAAACACTACTATAGTTCATATAAACAAGCTACTGAGTAGCAGTGGCGGAAATTGAAAAAACGGCTATATGGCACAGGATGAGTAATGGATAACTGATAACATTATGTTCTACAGAGCTTATCTGCTATCTGCTGTGTAACTTGAGTCTTTTCTCCTTTGATTAGTTGCTAGATTAGTGCTGGGGGGAGGCGGAAAAAAGGGACGGGGAGCGACACCATAGGCGGAGGGTGATTTTTTTTTTGTTTGGGTAGGCTAAGTCTAATGTTACTTCAACAGTTTTATCAACAGTGATTATACGCTGACAACAGCTAATTCAATCCTATATTATAAGCACTGGCAACAGTTGGAATCCACCTGTATTAGCACACAGGGATACTTTTTGTCTAAATATGCACTACAAACTGAAATCTGTCCCATACATGGTCTGACTTAGGGGTTGTTCACCTTTAAATTAACTTTTAGTATAATGTAGAGAGTGATATTCTGAGACAATTTGCAATTGGTTTTCATTTTTTATTGTTTGTGGTTTTATAGTTATTTAGCTTTTTATTCAGCAGCTCTCTAGTTTGCAGTGTCAGCATTTTTGGTTTCTAGGGTACAAATTACCCTAGCAACCCTGCATTGATTTGAATAAGAGACTGGCATATGAATAGGAGATGGACTGAATAGAATGATAAGTAATAAAAAGTGGCAATAGCAATACATTTATAGCCTTACAGAGCATTTGTTTTTAGATGGTGTCAGTGACCCCCATTTGAAAGCTGCAAAGAAACTTTCAAATCATTAAAAAACTATGAAAAATAAATAATGAAGACCAATTGAGAAGTTTCTTAGAATTGGCCCTTCTACAATATACTAAAAGTTAACTTGAAGGTGAACCACCCCTTCAAGAGCTACTAACTGATGGTCCCACATGCTGCATATGAAGCCCAGACAATTTTGAAAATATGTATATTATTATCAAAATTATAGAAAAAGTTCAGTTCATCCACATTACTGGAAATCAGGGCTAATGATTAGGCTGTTTAACATTAAAGCATGTTTATTGATCTACTTTCACATAAAACAAAAGGGATATATTAATTGTCATTTATGGGAGATAGTATACATACAAAGTATAATGCAGATGTATTTTGCTCCCCTCACAAAAAAAAATAGCTGCCCTTTTACTGCAGTTTCAAAGTAACACAATATAATAGTAGATGAGGTTGAGAACAAACTTGCATTCAACCATCAACACAACATTTGTGTGTAAGTAAGTAGCCAAACTGATCCGTTAGCTGATCCAGAGAAAAGTGAATTGAATTGATACAATAGTTGCTAATATTCCTCATGTACTGCTAATAAATATTTTAACTAATTGTATCAACGAATTGTAGCAAATTGTTACAGTTCAAATGCTCCTGGATCACTGAGCTGCCAGACTAAAACCCCACATACAGGAACATTACATTTTAAAGTTCAATTTTGGAAAAAACTGTTGAACGAAAGCAATTGATTTCTGTTGAACAAATCTGGAAGGTGAACATTCCCTTTAAAGAAACAGTCACCAATATCCAATCACAATGTTTCCATTAAACTATTAAATAGGTGTTGGATAAAACTCACAGAGGTGTGAAAGTGAGATCTGGTCACAGTGGTAATATAATGGCTACATCACACCTTCATAACTGTTCCAGTTCCAAATAACACCTACCTGAATAGATCATTGGAACTATCATTGACCATTGATGGTATTTATTTTTTTGTGTAATGTAAGTATGAAACAATCCCCACATACCAAACAAGCAGATGCAGGATTAGCAGCTGCTTTGTCTCTTGGCCCTGACCCCAGACAAACTCAAATACACATTGGTCAGTCAGAGAATTTAAAAAATGTTTTCTTTAAAATTTTCTTAAAATTTTTTATGCAAACAGTTTTGGGAACCTTAATGAAAATCCGCCTATGAGCGACACAAAGGGGGTGGAGCCATGGAAATGACACACAAAAGGGGCGGGACCGTGTCCCTTAAGGGGCGGAGCCACCACAGCGGTGGGGAACGAATTAGTTGAAAGTGAAGGGCCGAGGGCTTTTTGTAAGGGTATTACAAAATACCGGCAACTACATTGCCGATAAACTACATTGCCGATAAATTTGTAATACCGGCGACGGACCTTGCAGGTATTTTACCGGCTAGGCCGGTAAAATACCGGCTGGGTGGCAACCCTACTAGTTGCCCCATGTCTACACAACAGCTTATTTATATTGTAGTGCTTCTGAAGCAAACGCTGCAGTTTTACCAGTGCAGGGCAACACTGCATTATATTTTCATTACTTTAAACCAATTTAATTTTTTTATGTTACTTGTCCTTTAAGAAATCGGTCAGAGCAGGGGAGAGTGGCTCGTGCACTGTCCCTTTTTCAAGAAAATGCCTTTTAAAACAGGTAATTTTGTTAAAAAAAAAAGAAAAATGCAGCAATGATAGTGGTTTTCTGCGATGGCCTAAACAGAGCTGTTCAGACCTGACTTCAACTGCATATGATTTGTGTGTTGTGCATGTTGTATTGTTGAACTTTACTAATTTCATTAAAAGATCCTCTTATATAAAGTTGGCTTCAGGCTGTAGAATGCTGGAGATAATTGTTATTGAGTAGTGTGGCTTTCATTGTCCATTGCTCATCATGCTTTAACCCTCAGAAATATGTAGGAGCATGCTGGTGTTTGTGTCCACCAACGTTTATCTCCCCTCAAATGGAGATGCAAATATTCCTTAGTGGAAGTAGGCAACTAGATGACAGCTGTTGCTGCCAATCTTTGCCCAGTCTGGCAAAAAGATGGCTCTACAAAATATTAAAGGACACATATGACTTCTTTAGCAGTTTTGCCCAAACCAACAACAACTTCTAACATTCCCCAGTATATTATCAATGGTTACAACATGATGAAAGTTGTAGTTTCACTGGTCCTTAGAAATCTCCATTGTTTGTGACCCAGCTGATTCAACAATGTTCTCCAATGTTTACATGTGACTTTCCATTCTTTGCTTCCTATGGCTGCCAAAGTAATTAATTGCATTCCTTCTCTAAATAATTAAATAGCACTATATCTGCCCTTCTACTGTTTCATTGTTCTGCAATATTGTGGAGCAGGTAACGATTCTCTATTTTCTATAATTAAGCTTTGAATGTCTACCAGGGATATTTAGTGGGGCACAAGAGTCTAAATGTGTGCAAATTCAACCTTATCATTTTTACACAAGTTTTTTGTGTATATAATTATAATCCCTATGTACAGTGTGTGTGTATATATGTGTATATATATAAATATGTATATATATGTATATATATAAATATGTATATATATGTATATATATAAATATGTATTTATATGTATATATATAAATATGTATATATATGTATATATATAAATATGTATATATATGTATATATATAAATGTATATATATATAAATATGTATATATATGTATATATATAAATATGTATATATATGTATATATATAAATATGTATATATATATGTATATATGTGTGTGTGTGTCTAAAACAGTCAGAAATTAGTCCACTTTGTTTCTTTTTCAGGACTTTTTGGCTGACTACGTGAGATACAGCCAGCAAATAAATGACTTTGACCATCACTTAGGCAGAATTTTAAACTTGGCATTTGAAGAGTCAAATGGACTAGAGTCTGCTTTCAAGGTAATATATCAGTTCTTGCATTGTAGGGTAAATGCTGCCAAATGCTATATGAAAATTCAGTGTTATGTAACTATACTTGGAACAGCTTTATATTGTAAAAGAAGCCACTTTGTATATAAAAGGCTTGTTTTTCTGGGCTAAACAATGCAAAGAGTTGAATAGTTTTCTGAAACTCTGAAAGGATGCAGAGGGCATGGTAAACTACAATGTCAACATAATCAAAGCTCCTTGCTAAGGAAAAAAAGGAACATAAAGGAAATGAAAAGGATGACAGCAGGTGAAATTGCTGTTAGGGACAACTACCCACTGAGTGGAAAACCGTTTTACCAGCAGCTCTGCAAGAAAAAAGGAACGAGAGGACAAGAAACATTTTAAAATCATCATTAAATTGTAGATGGAAAGGCAGCTATCCAGGTGGTATGACCAGAATGCTTGGCATGTTTATGATGAAGACCCAGTTCATGGGGCTTCCCATGCTATCACAGATATGCTCATGTAAAGGTAACTAACCTTTCTCTTGGAATGGGGGCACCAGAAACAAAATGAAAAAATGATTGCAGCAATCGCAGGAGAATTATCAGGCTGCACCCACCAATTCTACTGCCAGTCACTTGGGCAGAATTATGAACATTTCAAAAAACAATGGCCAATAGGTGGTTGTTATATAGGTTAGTTCTGTGGCAACGTCATCCACTTTAGAGTGTCCTGTTGATATTACATTAGGAGACAAGAGTGAGACAATATTTTGTCACTCCCACACAGTGAGAATGATTTAACACAAAAGACTACCACAACGGGGATATCCATAGACATAAGTGGGAAAATACAGATGTAAATAATAATCTGTTGGTTTAGACTTGCACTTATAGATGTTAGTTCTGCAAGAGGCGACAATTCCTTGCTGCTGACTTTTTAAAGAGAGTTATTGCTGTTTTACTGGAATTGAGGGGAAATACTCATCAGTAAGTAAGAAATCTCTGTGAGCTAAAAATAAAAATTGGAAGATCTATATCTTCTATTTCAAAAATTCTTGGGGCCCAGTCTGAAGGTCAGTAAGATTGAGGAGAATGCCCAAAAGCTCTCCTAGATATAACAAAAAAAACATCTTAAAGGTCATTTACAGCTTACTTATAGATGCAGAATAGTGCAGTGGAGGTCATAGGCCCCATCATCTGTATATTCAGATCCTCTTATTCCCCTATGGTGCTTTATGGAGCTTTCCAGTGCATTTGCAATTGGAGCTAATACTGAACTGGCTCCAACTGCACATGTGCCAGAAAGCTCAGTGTTGACTAACCTTCGGAGAAAAAAAATAAAAGAAATGGAAGATGGCTCCAGAGAACACTGCTGTGCTACTCTAAATCAATAGGTCTGCTTTACATTCAGGGACAGTTTTACAAGTAATCAACTCTGCTGGAGAGAAGCATGGAGGGTTGACAATGGAGCACAGGGCATGGGGGCTTTTATCTCTGTGTGGGTTTAGTTCTCCTTTAGGGTGAAGACACAACGAGCACAAAAATAACCTGCCATAGACAATAATGATAATTGCCTCTGCTAAAACACACATACCCCTATATGTAATAAAAGACGTTATGTTTGCAGAGGAGTAGTTACCCATAGCAACCAATAAGATGTTTGGTTTTAAACAGGTAACCATTAAATGCTACCTGCTGATTGGTTGCTATGGGTTACTGCTCCTGGACCAACAGTGCATTTTATTACATAACCCTATATGTCTTAGCAAACCCAGCTGTCACTATTGTCTACTTTGTAGCCATTACAAGTTGCTGCTACTAGTGGCTCTGTGTGTTTTCATCCTTAAGGTAACACTATGGGGCAGCATTTATAGGACCCCCTGAAAGTCAAAGCACAAGCTAACCTTATATGTGATTTGTGGGTGGTCATACTGACTGTGCATACATTCACATAAGTATGAGTGGGTATTGCCATGTACAGTGCCATATATGCACTAAAGATGCTGTTGTATTGATGAAAATGGAGAATCAGGAAAAACCGAAATGTATATGTATATTTGCCCTGATCTTTATGGACGACTAGAAAAATCAGTTATAAGGGCTTGATTAAAATGCCATCAAATATTGGACATTTCAGGTGATGTGGTTACCTTATACTTGCATTGCTTTGCCAGCCTTTACTGAATATGAAGGCAACGTACATCTTTCATCCTAATTATTACGTCATATGCAAGCTATTAGTGTGAAGCACATACTAACACCTTCAGCAGTTCACATTCATTGGGAGGGCAATCAAAACTTGATCACAAAAATCGCATTGCTCCATTCATTCCTTCTGATGTATATAAAAATGCTTGGCTGCACAAAATAACTTGGATGTAGAAAATGCACCTTCCATTGAAGCTCCACTGGTTTTAGTTGCCACATTTTTCATTAAAATTTTAGAAATTTGTTTGAAAACTTTTTTGGTAGATTGTCTTTTCGCAACGAAAAACGTGACCTGAAATTTTAGTACATTTGCGTTTTTAAATTTTAAAAAAATATGTTTGTCTTAATGTTTTCCTTATGATTGAGGAGTAACATGAAAATCTTCAGTTTAAACAGTTTGTACATGGTCAGAAGTTCACAGACCATTAGGTCGCCACTAGGAAAAATAAGTAGAAAGTGTAGGGGCAGCTGGAAGACCAATTGGAGTGAGATTTGGAGTGAATACATACAGTGTTTGCCATAAGCGAACCCTGGAAAAATTTGAGGATGACTCGTACATCAATGTTTTATATGTTTGTATATGTAACCCTGATATTTGTGGCTGACCAAATCATGGACTACAATGTGCAAAGTCCAAAAACCTCAATCATAATTCATCATTTAAACACCAAATACCCTAAGATACTCTTCAATGACTGCTCAGCAAAAGGCTTGATTTCCTTAGTGTTTATTCTGTAGGGTCAGTAATACTTAAGAAGATTGTATTGCACTGTGCAATGTTCTATAAGCTACACCACTAAAGGCCTTCATGTAAGGTTTTAGCAGCTGGTTTGAGTCATATTTACTTAACCATGGCAAAATAAAATTGGAAGAAGCGATTATCTCCTGATCACAGGACAATGAACTGATTGTCACGAAGCAGTTTAGTGAGAGACACAAGTGGGACCCACAAACCATTTAAGGCTTTCAGCAATCTGCTCAATCTCATCACTAACAAAGGACATGCAATCATAAGAGACTTATGAAATAGGCTGGCTGCTCATTGACTGTGTTTTATCCGCATATTATGCTGGCACAATAGTTTAATAATAACCATAATGTGTCTTCATTGCAACTGGATAAAGAGGCTCTTTCCAAGTGCTTGAAACCTTATCTACACGAGAGTCAAGCCGTTTGTATTGCGCTTCGATGAAAGCTGCCTCACATTTGGATGAAGTGCTTCAGTTTCATCTTTCTGTAAATGCAGCTGAACATGTTTGTTTAAAAGCAACCATGCTATGGCAACCATCTCGTCCCTGGCAGAGCTCCTTCAGAATTAGGGGATGAAAATAAATTGATATATAAGTTCTGCTATAAAATATGTTTCAGATATTACATATGACTGGAGATGCTTCCAAAGATGATCACATGAACGGACAAGACTCTTATTAATGCTACCTCTTATATTGAGTGCAAGAGAGAAAACATTTATTGATTAGTTGCATATGACTCTAATACCTATATGATGCCTTGATAATACTGTAAACTAAAGTATCCATGTCGGGTGTGTGAACTCTGCAACCTGACCACTTGTACCAATGGATCACTCCAACATATACATATTCAATTCTGTTATTATTATGAAACCCTTGAACTTCTGATCTTGAAATATAATGCAGGCACTAAACATCTTTGTAGAACAACAAAATGTAGCCACATAATTTCTGTTTTGAACGATCACAGATATTTGTTCAGCTCGTTCAGCCTGACAGCTTCTCTGATGGTGAGAGAAAATGTGTTTTTTAAAGACTGGGCTCTTGATTTCACACAAGTTTTGCCAAAAAATGTTTATAAATTGAGATTCAACCTTGGGCCACAGCGAACTTTAGCACTTTGGATTCTGCTTGGGATTTTGACAATGGAGTATGTTAGGAACAAAACGGAGATTTCCAAACAGCTTATTATAATTCTTATACAAGTATGGGACCCTTTTATCCCGAAACCTGTTATCCAGAAATTTCCAAATTACGGACAGGCCATCTCCCATAGACTCTATTGTAATAAATCAATCCAAATTTTTAAAAATGATATCCTTATTCTCTGTAATAATAAAACAGTACCTTGTGCTTGATCCAAAATAAAATATAATTAATCCTTATTGGAACCAAAACCAGCCTATTTAATGTTTACATGATTTAAGGTATGAAGATCCAAATTACAGAAAGATCCATTATCAGGAAAACACCAAGTCCCAAACATTCTGGATAACAGGTCCCATACCTGTATATGGGAACATTAGCCACCAGCTGTGTGATTTCCTACTGAATACTTTCAGTATAGCCTCATGATCCTCTTAATCCCTGTAGAAATATCTTGAAATATCCAAGCATTAGTGGCCAAGGGAAATGTAAGCTGTATGGGAATATTACATGCTAGGACATTGCAGGTCTGTGTGGTCAGAACTGTTAAAGACAGCTAAAAACGAATTCATAAAGCAGAACACAACTACTGGAAAGAAATGAGCTTTAACCATTTGATTAAACTGCCGCGGACAATATAGTGGCAATATATTTTCTATTGCAGGACAACTTTTCTTTGGTAAACATTAGATCTTGTTTTCAGGGACAAATGCAAACCTCATTATTTTGTTAATAGTTTTCATCTGAAACTCTCAAATACTTCATAAGATGTAATGTGTACAAGAGGTCATCAAACAATTTACCTGAACCCTTGTTGTAAGTGTCTGGAGGAAAGGTGTTTTTGCGAACTGTAACTTTAGTTCGTGACAATATAAACAGGCCCAGGTTTGTGAAAAGCCTGGAAAGGCCAGCAAGGCCCGGGCTTAGGGCGAAAGGATTTTAGGAGGGGCAGCATGCTGCCCAACCACACCCACGTTGGTTCAGAAACACTGGTGATGCACTAGAGATAAAATTGTATTTAAAATTTTCCATGCGCTAATCCCCATTTTTCCATTCCCGATGATGACAATTTGCACAAATAAAAGGGAGGGGACAGGGTCGACGAATGTTTGCGGGCCTAGGGGTGCCCACTATGTAAATCCAGCCCTGAGTATAAAGAATAAAATAAATGGGTGCCAGTGGTTCAAAGGTTACAATAGATACATTCAGCAAGACAATATCAGGGCGAACTACTCACACACTCAGCTGGATTGGGGAGAAAATAAGAGGAAGGTAGTTTCATCATTGGGATAGATGTCACAGTAAAATGTATCTCCTCTAGTGGAAGTCTCTCAGGGATAAGTATAGCCTATGTCTCTTTTCAGCTGTGGTCCCTAATCAACAGATGTGGGTATCACCTGAGGAATACTAGCTCAACACTATTTCTCATTGGTGGAGCACAGGCCTGTTCGTAAGCACTAGCCCTGACTATCAGGGGTTTACTATTATAGCAGCTAGATGATTACTTGTTAAGCCCCATTTCCTGCACACTGATTTCACTAAGGATTGGTTACCTTAGGGTTTGGCGTTGAACCCTTGCACTGAGGCCTGCTTCCAACTCAGGCTTCTGGCAGATCTACCTTCCGTTCAAGAAAATTGGGAACAGGAACCAGTGGTGAATATGTCCCTGCCATAGGCTACTGACTGGGGACTTCCTGAGCAGGAGGAGAAAGTTAACCCCTTATACTACACTATATTGTCACAGTCTGGTAGCTGACTCTGTATGAAGACAGCAGGTTAGAGAGTCATTCTAATGATATACATTAAGGTTTTGAGAGTTTTGCTTCTGATTCCAAGCAAGATCTAATATGATAAAGGGACGTTCCTTCTTGCATAAAAATAAAGCATGATCTCATCATAAGGTTGGGAAATAATTTTCATAGCTTTTGGATAGCATGAGGAATAAAAGAATAGGCATTATTATAGTCTCCATTCCTTATACCTTCCAAATCTATATATCTGTCAAACATAGTATATGTAGTTATTTATATTAATAATGACTGTTTCATTTTTGTGCCTGTAGCCTTATAAATGCTTGTTACAACAAAGCTGATTTTTTTTACTAGGTTTTGCAAATCTTTGGTGCACTTCTCAACCGGCCAGTGATCAATTCTCTGTTCAAACCAAATTATGCTAAACTTCTTTCAATGTTTGAGCTTGAGATTAACTCTTGCAGGAAAATGTTTCACAATCAAGAAGAAAAAGTAAGCAAATTTTTTTCTATATTTCTCTTACTATCATTCTATTGTTACTCTAGACTTGGCCACATCCTAGATTCAAGGGACAATCCGTTCAGGTCTTTTTAGTATATAATACTTAGTGGCAGATTTACTAAATTCACGTGAATAGTTTGAAGTTCGATCGAATTCTGATCGTCCAATCGAACGCCTCAATCGTTTGAATCTTACCAATTTTTCGAGTGATCGGAGGAAATTTCACGATTTTTTTTCGTGAAATCGAACGATCGGTATTCGATTGTACGATTTCATCGAGAAATCGAATATCGAAGTAAAAATAGCTTAAAACTATTCGATAAGCATTCGATCGTCTAATGCTTATCGAAATTCGGCTGAAAGCCCTCAAATTAGGAGATAATGGTAAATTTGCCCCTTAATGTGTATGTGCAACAGTTCCTTTGTTTCTCCAGTGCACCATGCATGTACTGTGCCCTAGAAAACAGGAGCGTTAGAAGTATTTTTTGGAACCTGAAAAACTCAAAATGTCTGTTATTTGCTAAAAAATTTCCTACAAAGCAGGAAATATATTATCCAACTCTATTTAGACATTTCTTTGCTACATTATCTCATTGATATGACCTATAACATGGATCTTTTTATAATACGAAAGATAATCACATCCCAGCTAAATAGCCTGGTTCCACCTAGTCTTGTTAATAAATGAGCCTGGTGTTGTGTTTGGTAGCCGAGGATGAGGAGAGTATAACAGTGCTTTATTAGCAGGTCATGCAGCCATTACATAACACCTGGTCCTGCACTTTGTTGGCAAATTGAAATCATTCTTTTTTTTTGGGATTGTGTTTGCAGTGGAATGATGGGCAAGGTGTTCTTCATAAAAATATGCCAGTGACTTCAGGAACCTTAAAATGGTCCCAAGAATTGAGGGAGAGAATGCAAAAGCACAGGAGTTATTTTAAACATATCAATCTCAGGTAACAATAAATGAAATGCAAACTCATGCTCATTGTCTTCTCTTTTATTCTGAACTTTACGTTACTTCATTATATAGGGATTGTGGAAGGAGCTAGATGGGGCAGGGATACATAATATGTTGTATAAGTTGGTTAGTATATAGTTTACTGTCTGTATTGTAAATCCATTGGTTGAGAGGCTAGATGCTATGTTAGAGAGAAAACAGGGGCATAGAAGCTGGAAACTGGTCCATGAATAAATAGAACTAAAAATACAGTCTACATTTTAATGTTTTTATAATAAGGGAGGAACAAAGAATTGTTTTTCTTTTACACTTTATACCTCCCCTGTAAATAGAAAACAAAAAACAATATTTTTATTTAAAAGATTAGTGAAAATTATTCTCAACACAAACCCTTTTACTGAACAAAAGTTTATGATTTTTAGCAACCAAAATTTTGATTTTTGTCTGTGTCTTTTCTGACAGATTTCAGACTTTAACAACTTCCTAGAAAAGTTTGCAAACAAATGGTTTTTGTGAACATGCGTAGTGTATGTAACACAATGACTTAAGTATTACTCAAACATACTTAACAAAACTCCAGAGCAGGCTAATCTTTTCTTAGCAATAATAGCAATATAATATTCCCAAGAGAATGATTGAACTTTTGGAGCAGCTCTAAGCATTCGAAAAAAATGTTATTTTAAACCTAGCTTTTGCATTCCCCCTTTTATCTTTCCCAGAGCTCTGCAGAATGAAGAAGCAATTCGGATCTTTGAAAAATATGACAAGTTTATGAAACTTTTAGATGAACACGATAAGGAGACCTTTAATGTATGGGCTCAAGATCTCGGTGACTACTGCGAGACATATCTTAACCAGCCAATTCTCAGATGTGATAACAATGGCATTTATGACACAAATTTTAATCTTAAGGTAAAGTAACTCTCTGCATATGTTTAGTATTGTTAAATGCAGCAGGCTTATTTCACAGAAAATACTGTACCTTCTACATAAGGGTTATTATACTTCTGTGGAAGTCCTGTGTTTTGCCACTAGAGTACTGTGGAAGAATATATGTCTGCTTGCCCAGGTGTTGTCCCACTCACTGGCAACAGTCTGAATACAGAGCAGTGGAGTTAGTTGCTGAACTCCACAGCAAAAATATTAGCAACCAACATGTCATGAACATGATTTAATTTACCACTGGGTCTTCTTCCTTATTGTTATGCTCCTGCTCTGTAACACATGGGCTTCACATTCCCCAACCTCAGCTCCTCCAAGTCCCCAGATTGTGATGAGGTTCTTCGGTACACCTAGCTCCACTTGTTTTTACAGCCAGTACTGCTGGTGTCTGTGTGTTTTATCACAAGAATAGGTTTTGTCTGTTTTGGAGGATTTTTAGAAGAATTTTGTTGCAGATCTTCTTCCATATTAATAAATGTGCTGCTTGAAATATTAATTTTCCTCATTGTTACAAATATCAGAAATACCAATATCAGCAAAGTATTATTTGTGCACTGTGTTTCTAGTTAGCAGCTGTTCTACGTGAAGTGAACTATCTTGAGTTTATGAAATTGCCCGAAATCCCAGAAGTGGCCAAGGAGCTCTACGTTAGAAGAAAAACACTTAACAAGGTACAATGACTGCCAATACAGGAATGGACCTAATTATATATGAATAATTTGGGGTTTTTCTGATGAGGTGTTTCCAGACTGAATCCTGACTAAAGCTGGCCGTATACACAAAGATCCTCGATTTTCGGATCATGTGGGGAGTGTCCTGACTTTTAACTTGCCATGTCGATCATCATTCATCGGATAGGTTAAATGATTTCTGTCGCTGCCGATTATATCTCTGCATGTATTGCCTATCTAGCAATCCTCAGTGGGAGACTGTCACCAGCTTTGTCGGATAAAAACTTTCCTATCTTCCTCTGCGTAAAGATGTAATCATATTTTTAAAAATGACTACACTATATTATACAAAGTGTGTTTCTTATATCCCATGACCTTTGGCACTGGACTTCTACAGCTGTTTACACTGATTCTGAATGGGTTAGAAAGTATGACTGGGAAAAGATCAAATTCCCATTGATGCAGTCCTCTTCCAACAGACCAAAGATTGGATAAGGACAATGTGGCACAGCATCTTCTGGCATCACACTTACTGATAAAATCATACAAAATTATTTTCATACAATTCACAGTATATGTATGTTACACAGTTATATAGTTAAATTGGGTTGAAAAAAGACAAAGTCCATCAAGTTGAACCCCTCCAGCATCAATACACACACACCCCTCCATGCCTTCACATAATTATATATGGCCAAATACTAACTATAGAGTTTAGTATCTCAATAGCCATGTTTGTACCACCAACTAACATTCATCCTTGAAAAATATGCAAAATATTTACATATATGGCCAGCTCAAAGTTCCACCTTGCTTGTGTACGTGTTCCAGTAATATCATTTTGTACGATTATTGGTATTTATATATGGTGGCCTGCCAATGCTGATATTCACATTCTACACATATCCATCAAATTTCATCTGCTGATGCACCATGTTTGCTAAAGCATGGTGCCTCGACAGATGAGGAAGACAAGAGGAGCCACATGGTACATATCTGGCTGTTTTCCCAAATGACTGGAACACTAGAGGAAGTGTTATTGTGTATGGCATTGGTAGAGATGTGCTAAATCACTTTTTATAATATTCACAAATATGGAATCCTCCTCAAAAGATTGACCAAACACTGAACTGAATCCAGGCCATAAGATATAATTTAACATCTGAGAAATTTGTAAAATTTGCAAGAACATTTTATATTTACCTTTCAGAACTTAAAGAGTAAAGATTTCCCATATCATGTTGTGTGGCTAATTAATTTTACACCACATGCATTAATATACATTAAAATGTGCTTGCTTTTTTTATTTCTAGCACATTGCAAGTCTGAATCTCATAACAGAATGGTTTAATAGGCTGCAGCACACAATTCTGCAAGTCGAGAGGGATCTTTTGCAGGAGGATCTTCAAGCTGTGGAGGATAAGATGAAACCTGCACTCTCTATTCTGACATGGCAGACGGAGGATTTAGACACATATATTGAAGAGGCCAAAGACTTGGTACATAACGTTGATAGCAGAGTCTTAAAAGCAAAACAGAATGTGGAAACGATGCAGTGTCTTTTGGACAAACTTAATGTAAATTTGTTTGTATTGAGAAAGTATGGTAAAACTGTCCCGCTGTTGCGTCTTCGAGACAAAGAGAGGACAGCCAAACAATATGCTATAGCGAGTGATGTTGGCAATAAAATACAAGAACTTCTACAGGTATGAATTGCAATTTATGTATATATACATCAGGGAAAAAGTTTGTGTTTAGAGCTTTCACTCTCAGTCTCCCATAGCATAAGCATCTACTTGCACAGCTGATATCTGTAAATGCAGTTTTTCAGAATAGAGATGGCCTGTTTTTGTAAGAAAAGGGATACAATCCTTCCATAATAGTGGCTGCTATTTCAAGAATTCTACACCTTTAAGAACTTAGTTGGGCACTCTTTTTGTTTTTCAATTAAATCAATCTTTTTATATACAACTAGTAATGAGTGAAACAGCCCCGTTTTGCTTTGCCAAAAAAAATTACTGAAATGGCAAAATTTTTCCAAATGTATTGGGGTCAATGGACATTTTTTTGCTCAGACTCCAAATGCATTGGAGTCAATTAATGTTTTCTTCTCCGTGTTTATTCTCACATCAAATGGAGTTAATGGGTGTTTTTTGTCCCTGCAAATAAGACAAAGCTTATTTGGCAAAACAAGACAAATTTCTAGAGCAGATTCATGAAAATTACCACCACTTGTGAAAAAAATTTACAGCACATTAAGGTTTCTTGAAGGGTCAGTTGCATTAAATTAAATGTTATCCCCTTTACACTAGTCTGTATTGTTTGTATATTCCATACTCTAGATGAGCAGGCACCTGTTGTGACAGCTGGACAATACAGACTGTCCAGCATCTTACATATCATACTCTTAATGGCAAGTTTACCACAATGTGTGATTATAACTCAATACAGAAAAATGCACCCACTTTCTACTTATTTCTATGGGGTAAGAGTTAGAGTTCACCATTTGCTGAATATGCTTCATAGGAACGAATAGAAAATTGATGATTTGTTTCTGTGATTTGCTCTAATCTCACCTTTTGATAAATCTGCCCCTTATTGTTACACAAGTTTGACATTTAAAATACTCCATAATACAGAAGAACAAGCAAAACCCCATGGGTTAACCCTTTATATATTTTAGGTCTTACAAATGCTAGTTACTATTATTATGGTTGTATTCTCTCACTTAGTAAGTAACTGAATTGTGTTTCAGAACAACCAACAACTGTTCCAAGCAGATCCCATTTCGGACAAATGGGAGGCATATACAGAATACTTAGACCACATTATTCAAGAAGGATTATGCAGGGCAGTGAAGTATTCACTTCAGTACTTAATTGATAACACAGAGGCATCACTTAAAAAAAGCCCTTTGTTTGAAGTTGAACTTGTCCTTAATGGAGGTGAAATGACTTTTAAACCTTCCTTGGAGTCTAAAATCAGTGATAATTTCTCAAACATAATAGAGAGCCTGCTTAGAGATACGTATCAGATTGCGTCTTTCATTCCACGGCTGGCAGCACATCTTGGAAAGGAATCATATCAGGTAAGTTCCTACTGATGATGTTTAAACAAACAAATAATTAAAAATCTATTTGTGAGTTTGGGTTTTGATGATAACAACTTGATAAAGAGTCTAATATGGCTCGAAACATGTTGTGTTGACAATAAATACCAAAGGTTGAGCACTTAATCCTGCAATTTGGCCTGTTCTTGTGAAAACTTTACAAGTTTGGATACCTTCCTATCGTCTGCGGCGGAGGTGCATTCACAAGATTTTTTGTGCCAACATTTTATGCAATTGGTTTGCAGGTAACAGCATCTACAATTTCTTCAACAAATAGCCAATGGTTCTATAAGATGAAGTTGTACTGCCATTGTTTAATCAGAATATCAGGGGTAGGTCAATCACTACCAGAAAACCAGACATAATTAAACTCTTCAGACAATCTAAGAGCCAAAACTAAACTTTATAGCAGTTTTAGTGCTAAAATTGTGGCATCACATTTGGCCTTTGCACAATAAAGTGTTCAAATGCACTGTGGCACTATGATATATGCCATGTTAAATAGGGACCACCAGTATCCCTGTAGGCTGTAGAATAAGATTTTAAAAAAAGCACATTGCTCATCATACTGTTACCTTTTGTTTACAACATCAAAATCAGATCAAGTACAGTTACAAACTACAGTGTGCAAAATGGGGAATATTTTTTACTCTTTGAGAACCAGTTGGGCCGGGTGTGATCCTCTTTGGTTTCTAGTTATTACTTACTGAGATAACCTTGGTTGGGAGAGGTAATGTAGTGAGAAAGGTTTGGGTGGCTGGAGTCATTGTGAAGAAGGATACACAGTCTGGACAATTAAACAGGGTGTTGCCCTCACAAGTACTTAACAGACCAGAGTGAGAAGGAATATAGGAGGCTTTTATGTTTTAGGGTGAGTAGGGTTAAATTACATCACAACATTGCACTATGATGAATGCCCATATATCCAGAATAGTATAATTCAGCTCACTAAGACCACCTTATTCCATCTTACTTATGGCTGAACACACAGACACTGTATATTACAAAGGAGATCGTTTTTGTGAAAATCCATCTGTGTGTGTGTTCATATTCTTTACTGGGCAAATAATCATAGCTCTTAACTACAACTACATTTTATTTCCCGCATCCAGCAAGATGTTGATGAGACAGAGAAGCTGAGGGAAATGCACAGGGAAATTATGAGAAGGGTGCATTCGACCATTGTTAATGTGAAAGTGTATCAGAGACACTTTGAAAAGTACAGCTATTTGTGGACGGATGATAAAGCGGAGTTCATGAAGCAGTTTCTTCTGTATGGTCGATTTCTTAGCACAGAAGAAATGGAATTGTATGCAGATTATGAGCTGCAAAAATGTACGCCACAGTTAGAACACTTCAAGAAACAGGTAAGAAGAGAAAAGAAATGGCTCAATTTGAAGTCACCTACTGCAAAATATTATGGCTTCTTGCATAAATGCACTACTAATGAAGGCCATGTAGCTGAACATCATCTTTCTGCTCTGGCTTTAAAACCATCACATACCAAAATGTATATAACCCCTGTTCCTTTCGGTAAATGGGATTCAATGAAGAAGAACACTTTAAGGAAAGGAAGCAAAACATAGGGAAACTTCTTAAAGGGGACAACAGTCTTGTTCCAGCCAGATGTTAATGAAGTAGAATTCCCAGCATTTTCAGCATATTATTAAAACATATTACAACATAGCGGGAACTGTGGTCCAGCAGCCATAGAGATGGATTCTTAAAGCAACACGGCAAGATAATAATGTCCCTATCTCTATTTGACCCCTGTTTAGCCTCCCTTCTTGGTTTTAAATTATTTGATTTCTATGATTTTGATATGATCATTGTTGAAGTAATTGCATACATTATGTTCGCAGCACTATATCTTCCCACTAATTACAATGCAAAATTCAGTAGCAGAAAAATTATTGCACTGTAAATGCAATATGTCACATGACAACAAGATAACTGCTGTAAAGCTTGTAAGGATGACTTCTCACTAAAGAACTCTCTTAAAATTAGAATTAATTCAATTAGAATTAATATTATAATGCATATTTTGGAGAGCTGAGGGGGAGTCCATTTTATGGAATAAATGGGAAGTAAAGGGGATATTGACCTTACATAAAACCGACTCTTTTCTTCTATTATTAGTGGACAGAATAACATATTATCAAGGGATACATCTTGTTGGGAACTGTAGTCCATAAAGGACCCAAGGTTGTATTGTAAAGGCTATATTGTTCAGTTAAACACATCCCTAGCTCTCCAGGGTTTGTGTCATTCTTAAAATTCAAAGGATTCCTCCAATAAGAGTCTCACCTTAGTTTTTCTGGCATAAAACAACTTAACAGCAGTATCTGCCCAGCAGTGGTCAACTGCAAGATCCTTTGTTGATGGTCACTTGTGTGTTTGACACTACAGTATGTGGGCAAGTTCACTTGACATAAGCTGGCAAGCCACCCACAATGATATTAGTTTTAGCAGCCTGTGCCTTGCCATTCGATACCTGTGTGGTGTCCATGTGTGTCAGAATTTACATTCCATGTAACAGTGTGGGATATTACAAGCGATTCAATTCATGTGTGCTTCTAGAGTAGGCAAAATAGGCTCTCTGCAGCCCCAGGTGCACGCCAAACCCTCTGCCAGGGTAACTTGACACAGTATAGAAAAGACAGCAGCACTCCGGAATTTTGAAAAAATAGTTTTTTACTTCAAGTGTTACAAGGCAACGTTTCGGGCCCTTCTGACCCTTTATCAAGCCATTTCTTTAACAATAACAACATGTGTTTAAATACCCTCAGGAAGAGGAGGAGTCACATTCAATCACCTCCATTACCACCCATAATGCATAGTGAAACAAATATATAGATTATCAATATTAAAAGCAGTACAAATATGTAAAAAGCTTTTGTGATTAATAAAACAGTAACTTTCCAGTGATAAAGTGAGTCATTAAAAACTGATACATATCATGTCAATTGTAGTGAACACATTGTAACAATTTTGTAAATGTTATTAAACATCAAAAGTTGCAAATATGTGTCATTTAAAAGTTGCAAAAATAATATCATTATCAATCCTGAGCGGTAACATCTCAGTGCTACTATACTATTTCTTTGCTATTTCTTTATATTAGTCACTTAGGTATTTTCTTATCAGCTCCAATACTGAATAAAGGGAAAGTATATACCCCAAAGCTACCTTGAATCTGGAACTTCCATGTCCTTAAATCTCACTGTCCTAAAAATAGTCAAATAAAGAAAATAGTAAAAAAAAAGAAAATTTATCAAAACACAAGTGCATGTTAAAAACAATGCAAAGTAAAAATTCCAGAGTGCTGCTGTCTTTTCGATACAGTGTGGGATATTACTATACTGTGAACAGAGGAATACAATCACAAATTCACCTATTTGTTTTCTTCAAGATTAATGTTTACGAATCGTTATACAAAGAAGTAGGAGAGTTTGAAATTGAGAAGATATTTAATGGCTGGCTTCTAGTGGACATGAAACCATTTAAATTGTCATTGATGAATGAAATCAAGAAGTGGAGCTGGATGTTTAAGGAACATTTATTAAACCATGTGATAACCAGGTGAATTTTATGTTTTCAGATGATCATTGATGATGTAGATGTGTGTCAGTGCTTATGCAACTGAAAAAGGCTTATTAGTCTTCATTGCATGGATTAAGGATGATTACAATAGGTTTACTAATACCCTGAATACCTACAACACCTATTAACATGTACATTAAATCTTTAAACTTTTAATGTAAAACTTTTTCCATAAATTGCCAGCACACATAGGTCTCAGAGTTGAAATTGCTAACGAGTACAATTTTACTATCTAGATAACATTTACAAGATTGCTATTTCTCTCATAATTTGTCATTATTAGATTCACATAATATTCCTAGGAAGGAAGTTACTTTGTCCCACACACACTCTATATCAATGCTCTCCCACAAAATACAAGATGTTCAGATTTTTCTCAAGAAAAAAAAAATGTCCCTTCCACTGTCCTAATGCTAAAACATTGATCCATGCCATTAGCCTCCCCAGGAAAGACTAATACAACATATTACTAGCTAGTAAGCCAGAGTCGCATCTCCACCCACTACAATCCAGCCTTAATGCTTCTGCCTATATCTTCTTGCATCTAAACCTTTATCCATCCCTTCACTATTAAAGTCTCGCTCCAGGCTGCTGGTCAAGTGTTATGTATTAAGCATACATTTTTTATCCTATCCTTCAGAACCCTGCATTCTTTTATTCCTCTCCATACATCTGCCCACATCTCCCATGAACTCCCTCCCAGTCACTACACTCAACTGAGGACATGAGTAGTTCACAGAAACTGATCAGGACACACAATCACACTTAAACCATTCTCGGTGATTGCCCCACAGCTCTGGAATGCTCTTGGATTATCATGAAAACTTTCACTGAAACTCTTCACCCAATCCTCCTTAAGAATCACTTTCAAGAGGGAAAATTTTGTTATTCTCCCTGACTGATGCACTTGTTCCCCACCCATTTTATTTCTGTCTCCCCTTCATAAAAGATTTAAAGCTCTTTGGGGCAGGGACATTCAAACTGTGTATTGAAACTCCTAGCACTTTATAAATGCACTCTGTTTTATAATTGTTCACCTGTTCATGTTTGTGTTCTGTGTGTATGAATAAATATATATACACACAAATCATAGCTTGAGACCATGTCTACCCTTTCTGAAGTGAAAATAAAGACTGTCCTGAACAGTTATTATTAAATCCATGAATTTGCTTCACACATTGGCATATTTTTTGGTTGACCCTTGTGCATTCCTAGTAAGAAAGTCACGTTCTACATTAAACATAGGGAACAATTCAAAAAACAGTTTAAAAAATCATTATAAAACGAACACAAATTTAAGTTTAAGGATGAGTCATGTGGCTATACAGTTGGGCACAGTTCTAGTGCAAAGTTCTAGTTAGCACCACTATGAAAATCTTGTTAAGACTATTTGTGGATTTGTTAAAACACAAAAATTATTATGCTCTCAAATGGCTGCACATGACCTTATATTTAAGAATGGTGGATTATGTAACATGGCTCATAGCCTAAATGAGTTGACCGCAAATGAGGAAGAGCTGGATTTCATCTGCCCCTTCTACCTGCCCAGAAAGATGAAATAAGTTTTAATTTGTTCTTTCAAAAAGGCCTTTCCCTCCAAGATGCCATACTAGCATTATTTAGATTGGACTCGCATGATTTAGATTGGACAAATGGTCGAATTCAGGGGAAAATTTGCGATTGGTCTAATAAACCTTAAAAACATATTTACTACTTTAAAACAAACATCTGATCTGCTTTTATGGGTAACAAGACCTTTGCAAACTTCACATCTTTATTTTTGTCCTTATCAAGAGATCATACCATATTGTTTTTCAATATATTTATTTAAACGTAATAATAGTAGACTGCAAGGATTGGGTTAATTTGTGGTTTGATTATCATTTTTTTTAACTTTAAATAAATCCATATTTGATTTCTAGTGCCAACAAGCTGGTTGAGTTTATTCAGCTTACTGAAAAAGGACTGTCTAATAAAGTTCAGGGGGACAACTATACTGCACTTGTTGAAATAATGAGTCACTTGATGGCAATTCGTGATCGACCATCCACAGACGAGCTGTTCAGGCATTTAAAAGCAACAGCTGAACTCCTGCGTGATTATGGGCAGCACCTGCCCGGCCAAATCTACTCTCAGCTAGAGGTAAGAAGAGCAAGGTTTATTATGGTATAACAAAGGAAGGGAATTGATATTTGTCCTGTGCCTTAGCTAAGCCTGGTGTTACCTTTGGGAACAATCCCCTTTAGAAGGAATTAAATGTAATTGCAGAGCTATATGCTGCAAAACATGTAAAATAGGACATTAGGACAATCCAGAAACCTTCACAATTGCAGCTGCTTAATGAAGTCTTTGTAGGGCAAAGAAACTGCTTTGAGATAGACAGGATCCATTGTATGTGCTAGCACAAATCTTTTTCTATATCACAATAAAAATGGAATTATAGTTATTTTATTTTGAACAATGCCATTAAAATTCTTAACTTTGCTATAGTGACAAAAATTTCAAGTAATTATGCATTGAGCAGAAATTATCATTTTCTCTTCTTTTCTCTCTGCAAAAGGTTCTTACCTGTACAGATTGTACCCAAAACCTCAGTAATTGCCATAATATAACAGCCATTATCACTTGATAACACTGAATGGCAATGAACTTTAAAAAGTTTTCTTGCCAGACTACTGCATGAAGCTCCGTCAAAAAATTCTTCTGTAACCAACAATTTATACAGTTTTTTTGGGCACATTTATAAAATTTCACTGTTGGAAAGAGCAAAAATTATTGACGAAGAGTTGTTTCAAATTGTACTTGTTTGGGGAATATTAAGTTTTTGCAGGAATTCATGTCAGAATTCTACATTTCAAGTCCTCAATATCAATAATAATGTTTTTATTTCAGATTTAAAAAAATCTTCAACATTCAATTGTTGATAAATCGGTCTCTATGGTGGTAATTTATATTAACATTCTAATTTGAATTTTTATTGCAATTTAAGTTTTTGCTTCAAGAATTGCAAATTTGAAGTTATAAAAGTGTCATTTCCAGATTTATTGAGTGCATCTAAACACTGGCAAGTTCATGTAGAAGTCAAAAGGTTATGAAGCATATGAATAATGAGGAGTGTTCCAGTTTGGTGCCTAAAATACTGTAGTAATAATTCCCCCAACTGGAGTCCTAGCTTTATTAACCTGTACCTCCAGTGGGATTAAAACTTTTTGCATGATAGGCACCCTTTAAATGATAAGCTGAGGAACCACACAACTAAAAACTAAAGAAACAATAAAGAAACCCACAAAATTAAAAACAAAGAATTGAGATTAGAATATCGTTATCTACATTTTTACAAATGTCCATTGTGAGTTCAATTCCCACATGCAAGAATATTATTCCTAATATCTAATTATGGTTCTACTCTAAACAAAACTATTATGCGTACAATAGTGATGGGCGAATTTATTCGCCAGGGGCGAATTCCCGCAATTGGCCGCTGGCCAATAAATTAGCGAAATTTCGCCTGGCGAAAATTCGCCGAAAAAACGAGTCGCACGTCGTTTTTGACGCGGGGAGTTTCGCCCATCACTAGCGTACAATCCTCTATAGGTTGAGAAATTATGTCTCATTTACAGTAGTCATAATGTACAGATTTAGCTAGTATGTGGAATAATTACACCATCAAATTGAATAGACAACAACTAGCAACTTAATTTACAATGAAAAATAAATGAAACATTTATAGCTACATATAGTCACACTGAGCTTCATTTGCCGTTTTGCCCAGTTCCCCAGTCTATTGAAATCACTCTGCAAAGTGGAACCTTCAAAGCACACTATTGTGACACTTGCAAACACAGAGACATTGCTAATTTAGTGATGTATGTATTAGTTGCAAAACAATGGAGCAAGGATAGACACTGAAGTACTCCACTAAAAACATTGGTCAAACCTTGAAAATGTTCCATTTATCACCACTCTTTGTAGCATTAAGTCAGTTCTTTAACCAAGTACAAAAGATGTGATTGAGTGATCCAAGTAGATCACGTCAAATGGTATCCCAAAGTCTACTGTTCTGTGCAACTTCTTATGGAAAGCAATCAGGTTTATCTGAGAAGAGCTTTTGCACATACAATCCTACTGGCACATACTTAGAAGGTTGAGATATTTTACTGCAGAAGTTTAAAAAGTCCTATAGCCTTCTGGATGAAAATAGAATATTTTCTTGAATAATGACATCACGTTTGCAATTCTTTTGGTCAAATGACAGACATTAAAGAAAGTGATGTCACCAACGCAGCGAAGTCCTTTTGGTACCCTGATGAGAATAACTGGACCTGATTGAATCTTTTCAAACGTCTATCTGAGTCATATGTACATAAATGTATTGAACTGGGTTGATTACAAATGAAGTATTCATTATACTTTTATGATGCTTCCTGCATACCTTTCCCTCAAGAACCAAGGTCCTAAAATGGGCCCTGTCTCTGGGAAATGGGGATGACTATGAACCTTATGCTTGCTCTCATCAGGTTCCTAAAGTAGTAGATGAACAGGGTAGCTTAGGTTGAAATTTGGGATAAATGCTTACTGTATGCACTATTCAAAATGTTTAAAAAAAAACCTGGCCTGGATACCACTTATGTTGAGATTTACTCAAGTCTGATCAATATCAGTGAAAACATTGGGCATTTCAAAATTGCCCTCTAAAAGATTTTGAAATGTACATTTTATTTTAAAAAAAAAAGTTTCAAAGTAAAATTTAAATCAAATGGAAAAAGTAATTATTTATTTTGTACATTTTGAAAACAATTCCTTGTGTGAAATTTTAAAGTGTCCACAGGAAAACTGAAAATATTATCTGCTGTGTATTTTGCTCACTGAATCAATTTTACAGCAGTAAAAGCAAGGATGTAGACAATGCAGTTATACAAAGGAAATCACTTTGCTGCAAATTCTCCCTTTGAAATGATATTACCATACTAAAACATTTTTTCACGGAAGGCATTTAGATTGCTTGAGAGATCGGAATTGAAAAGCGAGTAATCACTTTCAAAGGTCAGTGCGAAGCTACCTGCTCAGCATAGGTCTATAAATTTCTAAGGAATCAAACATTCGAAACTCTCAAATGCGCTCTCGTTGTGCTCTGGAGAAATAGCTTTACACAAGACTTAACTTAGTAGTAAGATTGTGCCCCATACAAATGAAAGTAATTTAATGCAATTAGTAAAATAACTTGTGATGTTAATGGGAGATTCGATGTTATTGTGGGGCAGGAGGTACATATTCTCACTGACAGGGTGAGGCACGGGGGTAGATTAGAATGATGCTTACATTGAACATTTGTTTTTTATATGCTTGTTTTCACTCTAATTACGGAGTACAGGAAATTATTTTAAGGATGGCATTAGACTACTAACACATAGTAGCTTATTTCAAATAACAACATACTTTAACAGTTTTGCTTGCAGCTTTTCTTCTTTTCTGATCTCGAAAATAGACTGTGTGGTCCACTTGCATTTTCATACAGGAACCACTGCTGGGTTCATGGAACAATTTCTTATACCTACAGTACTTGGAACAAGTGTATCATTATTACTTTAGGTAAAGTTGCTGTACCGTGTTAGCCAGTAAAAATGTTGTTGGGAAACCCTTTTATAATAAAAAATAACAAAATGGTGTAAAGGTGATACCTTTATTGGCTAACTAATATAATCATAGCAAGCTTTCAGAACATTTTAGTTCCTTTTTCAAGCTGATTACAATGAAGCTGTGGTGTTCTCTGGTATATATACAACATTCATCTTATAGATCAAATGACCAACAAAAACAAAAGGACGAGAGGCTCAAAAGCATATTCCCAGACCCACCACTCCTAGCATTCAGACAGCCTCCCAACCTAAACTCACTAATAACAAGAAGTGCCTTATTGCACCCCACCAAAAATGGAACATACCCCTGTGGCAAAAAACAATGCAAAACCTGCCCACATATCCTGACTTCTGACAAAATAAAAATTCCGGACACATTAGAGGAATACAGCATCCATGGCCACTACAACTGTTCTTCTTCCAATGTGGTGTACTTAATACAATGCACCAAATGCAAAACAGGGGGACTGTATATAGGAGAGACTGGACAAAGTCTGAGAAAGAGAAATACACACCACCGATTCACTGTAACCAATAAAAAACTGGACACACCAATAGGAAAACATTTCAATGGCAGTAATCATTCCATAAAGGATTTAGGAATTTTGGTTCTTAAGGGCAATTTAAAAAAAGATAATGATCGAAAGGTATGGGAATACAAATTAATGGAAACCTTCAATTCTCTGGAGAAGGGACTAAACCTGGGACTTGGATTTATGTCAAATTATGTGGACTAACAAAGGACTGCACCAGGCCAGAAATACCAACTTGTCTGGATATGGACTAAGCGATCATTTGGAATTCCTTTGATTCTACACTCCAATAATTCAGCCCTGATTTACAATCTAGTTGACCCACGCTATCTTGTACCTTATCTATTGCAGATCCCCTCGTAAATGACTTTGACACCTCACACACAGTTTGATATTCCTTTTTGTTGGTCATTTGATCTATGAGCTGAATGTTGAATACATACCAGAGAACACCACAGCTTCATTGTAATCAGCTTGAAAAAGGAACTAAAATGTTCTGAAAGCTTGCTATGATTATATTAGTTAGCCAATAAAGGTATCACCTTTATACCATTTTATTTTTTATTTCAAAAGGGTTTCCCAGCAACATTACTTTAACAATACCTAAATGGAATGTTCAACCCTTGCCAAAACACCTTGTGCACAGATTAACTTTATATCAGTTACTGTGCATGTAGTGGAGTAGGCAGGGCAGCATTTTCATAGACTTTTGTTACAGAGCAAAGTAAAAATCATGTTCGACCACTGTTTAACCCCCTTACCAGCCCTCACCAACCCCCAAGACCCCTTGCAGCAGGTCTATACCCACTACAGTTATGCCACTGGGTGATAGCTAGTTCCTGTTATAGTGCTCACACTAAAAAAGTGGGAAATGCTGTACATTGTGTTCTTCTAGATCAAGTGCTTGCTACAGTGAATCTCAATGCGGCCTTGTCATTTATTTTTGCTAAAATTCAGTACTGGCTTAATGTAAAACCATATATGCTGTTCAGCCCAGGGTCATCCAGCATTTATCGGGCTACAACTCGATAAAACTTTCCATATTCCATTTGACTTCCCATATTTCAAAGCATTTCATGGTCTACAGCAGTGCTGTCTAACTGCCGGCCCCATGAAAATCTGCATGATGAGTGTCTATCCCAATGATTCAGCTAATGCCATTTTAAAGTTTCAAACATAGGCCCAAATTCACTAAAGCGCAAAGCATCTAACGCTAGCGCTAATTCGCAAGCGTGACGTCATTTGGTAACTTCGGAAATTCACTAACACCGGCTCTGGCGAATTTTTCCTAACGAAGTAGATAGACTTGCGCAACTTCGCACCCTTACGCCAGGCATTATTACGCAATAATTACGGAATAATTACGCATAATTACGCATATTATCTAAGATCATCATTTTCCTGAACGTTACCAAAAGTTCAATACAATAGATAGGAGTTTGGAAAATAAAAATTTAAATTTTTTTTCTAAGTCCCAAAAAAACGCTGGCGTGTTTTACCATTGGAGGGTGATAGTCTGAAAAAGATCAATATTTTTTTGGGGAGGTTACCCTCCTTCCCCCCTGAATTTCCTAACATATGGCAACACAACTATACATGGGGCACATGTAGGGCAATAGGACAACTTTATTTTATTTATTAAAGGTTTCCTGGGCTTGTGTAGTGGAATGTAGTGGCTGTAACATATACTTCTATTATACATTAAAGTTCCCACCATATGCAAATTAGGCTTCGCTAGCGTAACTGCACTCTGCCTAGCGAAGTAACACTAGCGCAACTACGCTACCATTCGTCAACCTGAATGTAACTTTGTACTTTAGTGAATTTGCGTAGCGCTGGCGAAAATTCGCCTGGCAAGGTGCAGTGAACGCTAGTGAAGCCAACGCTAGTGAATTTTCGGATCTTAGTGAATTTGCCCCATAGAAAGAAGTTTATTCAAGCACAGAATACAGAAGCATCGGATAGAACGTTATGACCCAGCTGACCGTATATTGTATTATATTGTCTTTACTTTGATTCTTTAAGGCATTTTGTGACATGATGCTAAGGATATCTGGGCAGAAAGTTTGTACCTGGCCAGACCTTTAAGCTACTTTTGTTTCTTAATAACCATTTACCTAATTTATTAGTAACCGTCTGAATCTTGTTTCCTTTGCTGCTGGCATGAGTTATTAGGTTTTTTATTTTAGCTGTTACATTTCATTTTGCAAGAAGCTGCATCTTATAAAAATTATTGCTCTGTATGAAAATATATGTTTTATATGAGCTATATCATCACAGAAGGAAACAAAAGGTGAAAGATCATATAGGGTGGGCATAATAATTAGGATTGAACACTAGCTGTGACTGCTTACATTTGTGTAAACTTTAAAAGGTATCAATACTGATATTAACTGGCCCCTGCATTTTTCACACCACATACAAAATGCTGGAGGGGCACCAGCATTATGTCACTTTATGTAGCACAGTATGATCATCTTACAGTGGTCCTGATAGGTTTCCCTGTCTCCTGCAGTATTCTGCCTTCCCTCTGATCTGTGTGTGTGCCATACTCTTTATGCCCTATGTTCCCTGTGTGTGCCATACTTTGCCTGCCCTGTGCACCAACCATTTGGTTTTTTGGTGTTCTACCACCATTAATGTGGACATGGTCTTGTGGTAACATGGGTGTGGTTTAAAAACAGGGAGTGGTCAACACTGGCTTCCATTATCGGCCCTCCAGCATGTAGTCCAGGAAAATCTGGCCATTGGTACCACAGAAGTTGGACATCACTGATCTTCAGGGTTTAATTTAGGTTGCATCTTTGTATTGATTAAAAACACTAGTATATAATGTGTTTTTAAATTATTACTGCCTGTGTAAAACAACAGCAAGATAAAACCTTTTTATCAAACTGTGATAAAGAGGTTATTTTTTCACATTAACATTTTCTGGGTTTCCAAATGTTTTTTTCAATCTGATGTTTCCCATTGTGGCACATAAACTGGAAAAAAACCCTAAAAGGGAAGGTATATCTCCCCATAATGTTCTGTGACACAAAATAGATGCATACAATATGACTATGCACTTCCATATAGTAGAAAACACCAAGAAGACTGTGAGTGAAATATTTGTTTTATTGGCTTGAATTTCACTATTAGTGGTTGGGCTACTTTCCTAAATATTCATATGGCCTATGAACCAGTCTGTTCATATCTTAGACAAAAACATTTTCATTTGTTGTTTGCAGATACTGTGTGAATTATAAAAAATATTGTTTGTGAAAAGCCATTCTTTAAAGGAACAGTAACCCCAAAAAAGAAAAGTGTTTTAAAGTCATTAAAATAAAATTTACTGTTGACCTGCACTGGTCCTACTGGTGTGTTTGCTTCAGGCATTTGAAAGAATTTCGCCATAAGAACATCACAGCTGTTGAAACCCTAGAGCAAGTTACCATGTTTTGGACTTTGATGTTCAAAAATATTCTTTATAGGTACTGATGGACATTTTGCTCTGACTACAGAGAGCAGACTCTACACTTTCTAGTCAATGATGGTCTCCAAGCCTCTGCAACTTCATCTCATAGAAGGATTCCTTCCTGTAGAAAAACCTGTGAATAATTCTCCAATGCTGTTCTATAACCAGTAACCTTTTCAAGTTTTTGCTAATTGAAACCAGAAAGAGCCAGGCTTTTTTCTGGTAGGCTTATTCTTTGCCATCTTTAATAACTGCTTTTTAATGTCATTTTAGGAATTACCAGAGAGGTGGAAAAATCTAAAAAAGAAAGCCTTCATTGTAAAGCACGAGGTCTCTCCTTTACAGTCCAATGAAGTGTCTGTTATCAGGAGAAAATGTGTCCTTTTTGAGGTGAGACCGGTTCCACGCTCTGAAGCAAATGATTTTTTCTCTTTTTGTTCCTATAACAAGCTGAAGTTAAGCTTCAATGAACTGAGAAATTGTAAACTCTTAGAAAAAAGGGTGTCTAAAGATAACAATTCAATGTTTCTTGGTAATGTACTCGGGATGAATCTGATCATTTAAAGCCCACTTCCTGAGAGTCGTAGTAAAAGGCCTGTGTCTCTTTTATCTTCAATTATGTCTATCTTCTCCCAGCTCAAACACGGTGCATCACTTAGCAGATCAAATAACAGATTTTTACATTTTCTCTGCTGATCTGTTTGTATCACCTTTGAGTTCTACACCGTGTTGATATAATTAGTTTAGTGCCAAAAAAAGGGGAAAAGATTCATACGATTTACAGGATGCCACAATATTAATGAATTTCAGAGAATAGGAATTGGATCGTGTTTATGAATTCTGCATCGGAGCCCTAACTTCTTTTATCCTCTTCTAGGTGAAGCAGCATGAATTCCGAAGTCGATTCAAAAATGAAATTATTTTTAATTTCGATGCAGATGGACCCTACAAACACCTGGATAAGGTAAATGGTGTTCTGTAGCATTATTGTGTCAGCTTGAAAGGGAGAAGGAAATCTTTTCATCTGTTCTCTTGCACAGCACAGGTAACATGCATGAGTCTGGTATACATTTAATTTCAGCAAGGCCTATCTGCACAAGCAAATACCAGTTTACCAAAGGTTTTTTTATAACTGAAATCTACTTTAATAATAAATGTATCAGACATGCAGATATACTGGCCTTACAAATAGCACATAAATCCTGCTTTGCAACAGTAGCGAGACTGGACATCCTAAACTAGGAAGAAAAGAGAATGATAGTTGCACATTATGTGATAAGCCTGGGGCAGAATGATTACACAGCATGACTAGAACTACAGGGTTCTGTCAGGATGAGGTCCAGTTTGGTGCAGATATAATTTACACCCTTTCAAATGCTTTCTAGAGTTGATGATTTAGGGGAAAATAACAGTAAATACCTGAATAAATACTTGCAGAAAAATGTGGATAAATGGTTTTGACAATAAAATACTGACAGGTATATGGCCAGGTGAATAAAAGGTTCCCGGGCTGGGGACGTTAACTCATTTTAGAACGTCATCTACAGTCATGTAATATACAGGTCTAGGATCCATTTTCCAGGAAGCTCTGGATGACAGAAAGATTTTCTCCCATAGACTCCATTTTATCCAGATAATCCAAATTTTTAAAAATGATTTCCAATCATAAAAAACATTACTTGTACTTGTTCCAAACTAAGATATAATGAATCCTTATTAGAAGCAAAACAAGCCTATATTTAAAGGTATACTGACATGGAAACACATCAGTTAATAGTGCTACCCCAGAAGAATTCTGCAGTGAAATCCATTTTTCAAAAGAACAAACAGATTTGTTTATATTCAGTTTTGAAATCTGACATGGGGCTAGACATATTGTCAGTTTCCCAGCTGCCCCCAGTCATGTGACTTGCGCTCTGATAAACTTCAGTCACTCTGTACTGCAAGTTGGAGTGATATAACCCCTCCCTTTCGCCCCTCCAGCAGTTTTACAACAGAACAGTTGGAAGGTAACAAGATAACAGCTCCCTGGTAGATCTAAAAACAGCACTCAATAGTGAAAGCCAAGTCCGACACTGTTTTTACCAAGCAGCTCTCTAGTAATCTGGCCATCTGAGCATTGATTTGAATAAGAGACTGGGAAATGAATAGTAATAAAATGTAACAATAAGGGTAAGGCCATACGTGGAGATTTCGGGGAGATCTGTCGCCTGGCGACTAATTGCCGCGACGAATCTCCCCGAATAGTCGACTGCGCTTAAAATTGCCTGGCAACAGATTTCCACAAAATCTCCATGTGTGGCCTTACCCTTACAATACATTTGTAGCTTTACAGAGCATTTGTTTTTAGATGGGGTCAGCGACCCTCTCATTTTGTAAGCTGGAAAGAATCAGAAGCAAAAGACAAATCATTTAAAAACTGTAAAAAAAAAAATATTGAAGACCAGTTGAAAGGTTGCTTAGAATAAGCCATTCTATAACATGCTAAAAATTAACTGAAAGGTGAACCACCCCTTTAATGTATGAAGATCCAAATTATGGAAAGATCTGTTATCTGAAAAAAAACCCAGGTCTGAATAACAGGTCCCATACCTGTACAACATAAAATGTAATATGCAAACAGCTTATAGTGTATCCTGGATCTGGCCTATCCAACTGGTGGTCCATGGGCCAAACTTGGCCCACCAATACTTTCTTCTTGCACTCAGCATGCTTAAAGGGCACCAATCATATCTAATGTGAAAGTTAATGAAAGCTGATTTTTAAAACAGTTAGAATTGTTTGTATAATATAAATCATCAGCTCACTATACCTTCTACAAAATCTCCCATATCTCCACTGCAGTTCGAGCTGAGACAGGCATCTTGGATTTCACTGCCTCCTCCTGCCTATATCTTCACAACCAACTGCATCTCTGTTGAAATTTCTTGCTTGCCTAATAAAACTTCTAAGCTATTTTCAAATCTGCCAAACTGCTGTGTAAAGGTGGCCATACACGGGCCGGTAAAAGCTGGTGACACACTGTGTCGGCAGCTTATCGGCCCGTGTGAGGGGGCCTCTGATGGGCTTCCCTGATTGATATCTGGCCAGATGTCGATCGGGCAGGATTAAAAATCCCGGCGGATTGCGGCCAGATCTGTTCGTTGATGCGGTCCCACGATCCGACCACCCGTATCTGTGCCATTCTGATCCGATCGTTGGGCCTTAGGGCCCACGATCGGATCAGCCCGATATTGCCCACCTCAAGGTGGGCATATCAGGGAGAAATCCGCTCGTTTGGCGACATCGCCAAACGAGCGGATCTCTACGTGTATGGCCACCTTTAGCTGCTGTTCAGTGGTGCTGCCACCTTTTAGTTAGTGTGTGCCCTTCATTTGCATAATGACATCACCCGCAGGGGATAAGATAGGGAAATCTAGTTATACTTCTAGAGTTTACTAAAGCTAGGCATTCTGGGTAGAATACTCAGGGCAGTGCTACAATTTGAGCATGCTCATGAACTCATTTGCATGTTATATTCACAGTATGGAACCCATTTCCCTGTACATGTGACAGCTATATGGATAAAGTTAGACTGCACTGTACTAGACCTACCTAATTCCTACTATAAAGCTATAAAGAATATGCAATGGTTTTTAAATTGTCACTTTCTCTTATGGTAACAGTACAGTTGGTAGGACGGTATATAAGAAATGTTTTCTCAGAATAAAGTGAAACTCACACCTCACATTGATGGTTCTCCTGTACTATAAGGGGCTGATTTACTAAGGGTTGAATTTCGAAGTGCAAAATACTTTGAAATTCAACCATCGAAAAAATTTTGGGGGTCATTTTCAATCAAATATGGCCATTTTCGATCGAAAAACTAGCGTATTCGATAGATTAAAAATCGTTCACATTGATTTTCACCTAAATACTTCGATTTCTCAGAACTTAGAAAAATTTCCAGGACAAAGTTCTTTGAGGCCCCCATAGGCTAAAATAGCAATTCGGCAGCTTTAAGCTGATAGCTTTAAGATAGTCAAAGTAGCCCAAAATCAGCCCCTAAATGTCACCTTTATTTAACAAATCTGGTACTGCATCATGTCACCAGATTATTCGTAATTATGAAAAATCCCCCTTTTTGACTACTTATTTTCTATTTCTTATATTTGTGCATTTCTAATTAGGGTTGGGTAGTTCTTTATTTCAAATTTTCCTCTGGGCTGACTAATTATTCTGATACTGTTTTCAAAATAAAAAGTGTTTCCACAAAATAAATGAGTATCTAAAATAAGGTCACTTTAGGAGAATAAATGTACAGTCTTGTTTTATGGTAAGGATTGTAGTTATACACTCAGGATCAGAGCCAGTGTCCCGCAGAAAAAAACAGAATCAATTACCATTTGTCTGGATGGTTCATTAACATTTGCTGCACTGCTGGTTGGAGATACCTAAGACTGAGATTGAAAGAGATAATAAAGCTTAGCAGAAGCAGAATAAAAAGAAATGCTGAACACCGAGGGGGTTTATTTATCAAAGGTCGAATTTTAGAGTAATGTGAATTTTTTTTAAACTATAATAAAGTCGATTTTATTCACTGTTCAAATGGTATTTTATTTATGAAAAAACTTGAACGTCTAAAATTCATTTGAATAGTGTCAACCTCAAATTTAATTCGAATGGAATGACTCATTTGTGTCATTTTTTTTTTTTTTGCTTTGATTTTTTCTCCCATTGGAGTCTATGAGGCATAATTTTCTAAGCAAAACTTGACAAAAACTTGGCTCATCACTACTATTAACATCTTCAAATAGTTCAAGGGACCTCTGCCATTGACTTCTACATGAACTCAGCAAGTTTTAGGTGGTAAATATTCAATTTCCAGGTTCAAGGTGTGATTAATCTCACATTTGAATTTACACCCCACTTATGGGATCTGTTATATAGAATGCTTGGGGCCTGGGTTTTTCTAGATAAGGAATCTTTTCAGATCTTTTCCATGTTTATGTCTACTCAAAAATTATATAAATATATAATGAATTAAACCCAATAGAATAGCTTTGCCTCCATTAAGGATTCATTATATGAATATATATATAGTAAATAAAGTTCCCCCTATTGTAAAATGTAAGATATTATGTCACTGAAGCGTTCCTTGAGGCTAAAGGCCAAGTGCTTTTATACAGGTCATGGAACTCCGAGGTTACTTCTAATATCCTTATATTTTCCAATAAGGGGTACTTTATTTATTATAATAGACACGTTTTAGTCAGTCATGTGACAAAAATGACATCACTACTCACTGTTTATAACAATGACGTCACTAGTCACTGTTTATAAGGATATAATTTACAAGATATTCATGGCTTTTATATATATATATTTGTACTGTTTTATTATTGCAGAGAAAATGGAGACCACTTTTAAAAATTTAAATTATTTGATGATTACTATGGATTCTATGGGAGATTGCCTTCCTGTAATTTAGAGCTTTCCAGATAATGGATTCCATACCTGTATTAAGGACTATGGCACCCCTGGAGTACTGATTGTTGCTACTTATTCATTTGAATGAGGCCTACTATTCCAATTAACTTTGGTTTTCAACAAGTTCAGTTTTGTACTGGCCAGTGAGCTTCTTCCCGGTGTGTTCATAATGTAAAACACAATAGGATCATTTACTTTCCCCCAGGGTGCAACAGTTTGCCTCCCCCCCACCCCCACGGACCCTCTTGGATAGAGCTCTGCTTAATGTACACAACATTCTACTCAAGGGGCCCTGAAATTGAGTGCAGTGGCCTGTGGCTATTCAGCAAGTGCAGCAGACAGTGTTCAAGTGCAAAAAATGGCTAGTTTCAGTTTTTTTTTGCATTTTGCACACTGCCTTGTGTAATGTAAAATGACCTTTATTGATATATAGCAACAATCATTCGCTAATTTTAGCAAAAAGTTGCTCCACTGGGGATTTATCTCTGTTAGGATTATTGGCGCATAACTGGCCCATTATTTTTTACACCTCAGTCCATGACATGGTAATAATCCACCATTTAGTGCACATGTACCGTTGGGTTAATATATACATTCAGTTTTAGACTGTTCATATGTCTCACTGCAGACCCACAAGAACATATCAAGACTTGAGGGTGAAATGAGGAAACTGCAGGAGACAGCAGACCTGTTTGAAGTGAGCATGCCGGAATACAAACAGCTCCAACAATGCCGCTTTGCTATCATTTTGCTAAAGTCAGTTTGGGACATGGTGATATTTGTTCGGGTAAGATTAATTTCTGCTAAATGCTTTTTTTCCTCACAGATACCTAACCTGCTTAGCGGATACACTTTTAATTTAAAGGAAAAGGAAAGTGTAAAATAGAATAAGGCTAGAAATGCTGTATTTTGTATACTAAACATAAACATGAACGTACTACACCACAGAACCTTATCAAACAAAGGATTTATGCTTTCAAAATTGGCCACAGGGGGCTGCCATCTTGTAACTGTGTTATACATCTTTGAAAGGCCAAGACTGTGCACATGCTCATGCCCTATTGTCCTGTCGCTCGTTACCTGACTAGGCAACAATGCTCTTGGGATCTAACCCTTCCTATCACTCTTTGGGCAAGCTAAAGCTTCTCAATATAGATAGCCCTAATCTGGCTTTCTCTACTAGAGAGACTATTATGGGGTCTAGCTATTCCTTACTAGTCCTGGTCAATGATGACTCCACGGGAGGATCCACTTAGGAGAGGCACAGGCAAAAGCCTCTGGCAGAATCCCCTCCTGAGACCACATGACTGGCATATGGCATTTATATTATAGCACAGAGCCACATAGCAGCCAAGTCTGGGACATCTGGGGGTCATACTGTAAGCCTGGAAATGGAGCATTACTCCTTCCCTATGGGGAATACCAGTCCCCTGCACACTAAATTCATCAGAAGAGGCAGGATTGATGCAGCAGGAACCACGTGGAAGTACAGGAATGCACATTAATGCAATGGAGGCGCATTAATGTGCACTCTCCATTGTGTCGATTTTGGAACACCTGTACTCTAGCATGCATTTGTAAATTACCCCAATGGTATGTCTCCATCTAGAAAAAGCCAAGGAGATGGAACTGTCATGAAGAATTCCATTTAGGTCCTATTAATTTGGTCATGATCCCATTGACATTCCACCACCCCATGATTCTCGGACACACTCTTGCTATCTTCCAATGGGGTTTATCATTACAAGAATAATGGCAATATCCAAGTTCACTTTTATCTAGCTAAGATTTTCCTAACCTTAGCCTGAACTTTTCCTCAGCCTTCTCCTGTATGTTACAAGATCCACTATACTGCAGCACACTGTCCGGTGAAGTAGCTTTTCAGCAAGGGGATTTTATTGGCTCAAACCATATAAGCAGACAAAGAGTGGCAAGGTTTCGGGCCTCACAGGACCCTTTATCAAGCCTCTTCTCCTGTATTTTAAGCATTCAATATTCTCGACTATTCTTCTCTACTTTTTAGTAAATCCATTCCTGTATCAACATCATCTTCTTGATAAAAGTTGTCCATCATAATGATTCTTATATTGTAATGGAGCAAATTAGAAAGCCCTGCAAGAAACCTGCATACTCTTAATAAACACTGCCTAGTTATAGATCAGTCTTATAGTACACCAGTGCAAACATCATATGGGCTTAATTCCGAATGCAAGTACACACAATACAGCATTTATCCCGTAATTCCAGAGTACTGCTCATGAAGGGGAGTGGCATCTGATTCATTTGTGCCTGATGTGTCAAAACCGAAACACAACATCATATTTTGAATCTTTTTTTGTGGTGTTGGGATTGAGTAATTTCTTATGCTCCAGGCCAAAATGTCATCTGTGCATCATTCTTTATATGTAATACTCCTGCCCATCAGAACTAGGGACAGACAGAAGAGGCAAATGCCTTGGGCTCAATGGTGAAGAGGGGCTAGGCACTTATCTCTTCTCCTGGCAAACCCTAGTTCCAGACATTATTTAACTGTAGAAGCAGCGGAAGGAGCAGGGGTTAAAAAGGCTTCAAGATCTATTCACATTGGCATTTTTATACAACCTAACTAGGAAGTCATTTGAAGTCAACAACCTGCAGGGCTCACCTTGCAAAAACTCTTTTGTAATCTTCATAAACCACTAAGAATATACTGCATAAGCCTGTAACTAGTCACGCCCAAATTAATAAAAAACATAGGAACAGTTACTCCAGAATCTCTGCCAAATTAGTGCGCATTAATATGAAATGCCCAATTAAACACTGACATTGATAAGTCTGGCTATTTACAGTTCATCATTTCATTAGTTGCAAAGTCATTAGTTTTATGTGGAATTACATTGTTATACAGCAGTGGTTCACCCTCATTTTATGTTGTAGACCACATTAAAAACTAATGAGCACTGCATGCACCCCCAAACATACTCTATAAAGTATCTTGTCTTACAACAACTCTCTTACACTATTAGAATCTGATTTTTGGGGTGATTTTAGAGATTTATATAACAAAACCATGTAGGAGTGACAGTTTTATAGAAGCAAAAGAAATAAAAAGGTATAAGGAAGGTAAAACAGGATTAATTCAAGCTGCTAGTGATGCATAAGCACAGTTTAATATAATGTACCCCTAGAGTGTATATTCAGTTATACCATTACATGGCATTTGCTTGATTGATACAAAAGGTTACATTTTGCTCTTTCATTGTAGACAAGCATTAAAGACTGGATGAAAACTCCATGGAAACAGATAAATGTCGAGCAAATGGATATGGAACTGAGAAGATTTGCCAAGGTAAACTATTAACCTGGTCAGTGCTGTAAAACTGGATTTATAATGCTGAAGATAGCTGTGGATCTCTCCCTATTGCTGTTAAGAGAGGTAGCTGTGGAAGTATGTGAGTAACTTTGGAAATTAAAGCCGGGAAATGCTTTGATGACCCCCCCCC
>CM044447.1:74376659-74398088 GCA_024363595.1 Xenopus borealis | reverse complement strand
CTACACTCACATTTTGATATTTCTGCCCCTAAGGGTCAATGTATAATAATTCCTGATATACTACTGTGACTGCACTATGCATCAGGTCCTTCCTTGTGTATATTGTGTTGGAAAGGGGCAACTTTGACTTTGCACATAAAACTGAAATTTGTATTTTTCATACATTACATGTGTCCTCTTGTGTGTGTTCCCTCTATGATAAGGCACACATTATAAAATCAAAGCACTGATTTTTTTAAATTCTTTTACCAAAATAGACAGTGAATTTCAGATCATAGTTTGTTTACCCACAGTGATACTCAATGTTTTCAGGAAAGTATCACACATATATAACGTTTTTATCTTGCTCCTTATACAGTGAAACATCAGTTAAAAATTGATTTTAAGCTTTCCCCTATTTTACGCTGTTTTTTTGTGGGCCCACCATTCTATAAGGCATAATGCATTTCTCTGATTTTATATTTTCCCAGATTTGACACCATGTTTTCCCAGGTCTCCTGCTCAATGTAAAACCGGGGGGTTCTACAGTAGCAGATTTCTCTTGTTTTTATATAAGATTCTTACTGCAGATCCCCTGGCTTTATTCACGGTACTCTTGGTTACAAGTGGTGACACTATTTATCAAAATGAAACCCTTGCCTGACAGTTAAATGGCTCAAAGGCAGCTTATAGTTATACAGAAAGGGATAAGATTAATAGCAATAATATTTTCCAATTGTCTGAAGATTAAAAAAATCTAGTATATAAGAGTGCAGTGATCCCTTGCCAGAGATTGTCTGAACCTTAATGCATAATTTTGCAATTATGTACACATTCTGAACACACACACACACATATATATATATATATACACAAACAAGCACACATACAAACAATCAAAATGTATCCCATATACTCATTTTACTTCCTTATTGCTATATACTAACTTGTCTACCTTACTGTGTATTATAGATTTAGATTCCTGATATATTAGCAGTCCATAAATACAGAGGGGGGTATATTCTGCATTCAATATGTCCACATATTTAATGTTTTAGAATTTGGAACAAATAGAAATATGGCCCCTGTTTCAGGTGTTGTCGGAGATAAACCATACTTGGAGCATAATGGAGTTCTCCTATGAAAAGCACCCCACAGGAACACCATTATTAAAATCAGATGAGAACCTGATTGAAACACTGGAAGATAATCAGGTAAGGACTACAGAAAGTTGATCTGTGCAGTGACAAGGAACAAATACACCGGCCGTTCTGCTGAGAACAAAGAGCTGATGTGTTTTTATTTGTCTGTTAATGCCATCTACTGATTCGTTTGTAAGTGCTACAGTTCCGAGTCACACGCAGATGCGAGAGGCACAAATACAGCTGATTGTATTGTAATTACTTTAACAAACTGATTAAATGACTTGAATTAACCTAAATGTCTCTGTGGAGAGCTTGATTCAATAAGGTGTGCATGGTTCTCATTGAAACACTTTCCACAAACTTTACTATTAACATAGTTCAATAGTATTGTAGATGTGTTTTATTAAAGCAAAAACCTGTGGTTTAGAGAACTTATCCCCACATGGGTTAATAACTGTTATGAATAGCTCAATGGTTTCCCATTAAAATATATTTAATTTCTCTGTTTATTTTCGAATTGAAGGGCATATCTGTTTCTCAGTTTTAATTGCTGCTTTTAGTTCCACTCCTCCCCTTATTGGAAAGACTATATTGTATATAATTAATCTATAAATGGAGCCAAGTTGTATTTTGCTCTTGATAATTCATATGAAACAGCAGACTCTTGATCTTAGCTCCTGAGCAAACTCATATACATCCTGCTATCTGGCATTTTCTACCCATCCACTACAACCTGTTCTCTGGGGTTGTATGTAAACTAAACCCTACTAGGCTAGCCAATTGATTGTAACGGACATATTCAAGTTTAACAGTCAACAAGGTGATGGCTTGTGCTTTTTAAGTTTGTAGAAAATTATTTGTGGCAAAGCACAGTAAAATGGTACAGACTGCTTCTCTTAATTATAAACTCATAAAAAGGATTTTTTATCCCTCATAAATAAAGGAGTGTGGATGCAATCACCTAAAATGTGTGTGATATACTTGTGGGCCTTTTCCTTTTAATATAATGGAAAGTAGTCCTGCATGGGTAGGTCACAGCCAGACTCTGCCTACAAATTTCCAAGCCCACCATGTCATTGTGCCCCATCCTTCAGCATTTCCCTCTCCAGTTTACGACAATCTTTTCTTTATGAACTTGTGCCTGCCCCCTTCAGTGTCATCAGTGATGGGCAGACTGGGGGAGGGTATATAAGGCCCAGAAGGTTGGACTGGGCTTGGGTTGGGAGAGGACAGCTTAAGCTAGGGCCAGATGCTCCTATGAATGTGGATTCTCTATAGGCCCTGATGCTCCCCCTTGCCGTTACCAGTCTGGGTGGATTTCGGCACAATTCAAAATGTAACGTTTTGGTGCCAAAATCTGCTGCATCTGCCTGCACCCGAGTGGAAACAATGCTTCCAGGTGCAGGGAGACCAGGAACAGAATTGGAGATCCGCCATCATCTGGCACTGGTTTTAAGATTAAGCAGGTGTTGGCTTTTTTTCAACCTGTGCATTACTGATCTGGTAATTCCAGACAATTTGCTACAATTTGACATTGTAACTTTGGCTAAATCCACTCCTGATAAAGATGTTAACCTATTGGTCCATGTACAGGCCACCATGGTTGAGTTTGGTAAGATATTGCCCTGGCTGGCTGAGTAATCCTGCCACATTGGACTGTGATTACAGTTCCTATCTAATGAGTCTGTGTGAGCTGATCAATTACCTAGAAGCTAATCAAATCAGCTCAATTTGGCCAAACACCCAGCTGGTCAAATTGAACAAAGATATTTTCAGGTGACAAATTAGCACAAACCAGAAGCCCACTAGATTCAAATAAATGATGTGCTGCTGTGAAGGTTCTTCTGGAAGTATGTTTTCATACAGTGGATCAGAAGACGGGGTCATTTATTAACACTGGGCAAATTTGCCCATGGGCAGTTACCTGTGGCAACCAATTAAAAGGCTGCATTCTTTGTTCTACTTGCAGCTGGCTTTAAAAAGCTAATCACTGATTGGTTGCTATAGGTAACTGCCCATGGGCAAATTTGCCCAGTGTTGATAAATGAGCCCCACTAGTTCATTAAGCTTCTCTGTGTCTGCTTCTTTGTGTACCAGAAGATCCTGCACAGCAGCCATCGATCCCCATCAAAATGCATTCTGTTGTTTCTATGTTAAATTATCTTCATTGTATAAGTGTTATGTAATTTCTGTCTGACAATTAAAATATGCAAACTGCTTCTGTATTGTTTTGATATTTCTCCAGATTTTTCCTCTTTTAAGACATTTTCCAGATATAGGGTTTACCAAGTTATTAGATAATTTTTCTTACTAATGGCATCTCCTAGTCATAATAAATAGTAAATACAGTAAATGTTGTTATATATGTATATATATATATGTGTGTATATATATATATATATATATATATATATATATATATTTATAAATATATAATAGGGACTCTTTTGAGAAAATAGCATATGTTCTTGTATTTTATTGACCATTCAAAATTAATTACCCTTTAGTTTTGTATGAGTGTTCAGTTAAGCATATACCCATATGCTATGGGTTTAACCCTCGAAATTCGACCCTTGAAAAATCTGCCCCTAAATGTATGGAGATCCAAATTATGGCAAGGTCCTTTATCCGAAAAAACTCAGGTCCTGAGCATTCCAGATAACAAGTCACATACCTGTAAAAAAGAAACTGGCCCAGCTTTACTGCAAATATTTTTTGAATGACTGTGCCAATTCTGTGACATGCAGGAAAAGTAAAGTTTTAGCAGAAAGAGAGAGGGGTTGACTCTGTAGGGTTCTATCCATAAAAAAAAAAATAATAATTTGATGGCGGCAGCTGTGGGGCACGACAACGCACACGAAGGGCTGGGACATTTATAGGAAAGTGCTGCCCCGCAGTGCCATATTTCCTAAGTATGTCCAGCTGCTTCTGCTCCTGTTTGGTTTGAATAAAGAATCAAGAAGCATAGTAAAGTTGCTCTGCTGATGGCTTTCCCTTGAATATGGCCATCAATTCCATTGTAAATAGCTGCTTTGAGCAAATTAGTGTGTTTTTAAAGCATCTAGCCCTTTTCACTTGTTTGTGGGTTTCTTTGCAGTGCCCAATTTCTTTCTTTTGACTGCTACATTATTCATAAATTTGCAGTGGCAAAGAAAGGGCCTTCCATGATCAGCAATTCAATAGTCTCAGCATTAAAACAGTAGTGAGTCCTTATTCTGGTTTCATTTGCATCAGTGGGAGGTATCTTGTTGACTGAAATTTTCCAAAGTAATTTAGGAAAGTTTTTCACCTGCAGTACTTCCCATGTCTGAATTAAAACCATATTGGATTTGCAATAAGGTACTTTTTGGTATAATACATTTCTGAATTTTTTTGTAGGAGCTTACAACATTTATTCTTTCATGAAATATTTGCAGTCAATGTTTCATCTTTAATTTCTTCCTCTAAATAATGGCACATTTATTAGAGTGATTACATTATGGCATTCATGTGGGAGAAGCATTGGGTCATCCAATATCTGTCCATCTTTGCATTCTTAAACCCAATCTATAACTTTTAAAACATTTTTAATATTCACACTTTTTTGGGGGCTTATCTTAAACACATGAAGGGTCCACTCAACCACCACTATAAAATCAAGTGTGAGGTTCACCTTTAAATTAAAATTTGACAAGAAAGTAATAAGCAGTGCTATTTTAAGAATTGCTTACATCAATATTTAATATTTACACAATTGTGTAGAATATTTTACAAGGCACATTTTCCCTTTAACTTGAAATAGACATACCCAGACTTAAGAAAAAATTGCTAATATTCTTATTAATAAATGCTGCTTCTTTGTGGCAGGTTCAGTTGCAAAATATTTTGATGAGCAAATATGTTGAGTATTTCTTGGTGGAGGTGAGCAGATGGCAGAAGAGATTAATGGTTGCAGATATGGTTATTTCAGTCTGGCTGCAAGTCCAGAAAACTTGGGCACACTTGCAGAGCATTTTCTCCAATTCAGAAGATATTAGAAACCAACTCCCAGAAGATGCCAAACGATTTGAAGGAATAGATATGGATTTCAAGGTACCTGTGTATATTTCATGGATGATATGTCTATTCTATAGTAAATAGTAAGTCATGGTAATTTTTTTCTCTTTCCCTCTTTATGGTCAATATAGGAACTGATGTATGGCATTGTATCTAATTCAAACAAAGTCATTGAAGTAACAGACCAGACAGGACTTCTTGAAAAGCTGGAAGCCCTTCAACAAAGGTTTTACATTTTCAGTGCTTCCTGAGCTGGATTCAATATTTATTGTAAATTGTATCCCATATTATTCAGGTTTAGCAACTAACTTTTCTAATTGGTTGGCCGTGTTCCAACATTTTTAATACCTTAAAAATGTATTTAACCCTCTAGTCTATCTGATTACAAGCATGCTGTGTTTACATTGTTTTACAGGCTTACATTATGTGAGAAATCATTAGCAGACTATTTAGAAGCCAAGAGACTACGATTCCCACGTTTTTATTTTGTTTCTTCCGTGGATTTATTAGAAATTATTTCCAAAGGCACTCAACCTAAGCAGGTAGGTGGCAAAAGGCTACGATATTTAAATACTGGCTCACTGAAGCATAACAGCAAATGCTTTTTAATACTTTCTTCTGCCTAAACAGGTGACCAGACACTTCCTGAAACTGTTTGATAATATTGCTGATCTCAGATTTGAAGATGAAGAAGGGAAAGCACAGACTGCTCTTGGAATGTTCAGTCGGGAAGGGGAGTTTGTATCTTTCATAAAGCCGTGTGTCTGTGAAGGGCAGGTAAGATTAAATCCACACCAAGGAGACTGCAGTGATTATTATGTGATGAAATGCATTCTTTTTAACCACTTACTGTACTATGGTTTAGAAGAGGCAATACCATGCTATAAAAACGTTTTTTTGTGTCTGGTGAATTAGCTCCATAGAAGAATGAAAAATACATAAGTTACACAAAAATAATATAGCTCAAAACTAGTAACCTATTAGGAAAGCACTGTATTCATTAAAATCTTACAAGATCACCCACAGTTTTTACTTTATAATTCCAAGAGAAAGTACAGTTGTTCTCATGATAATGTCTTGGGGTTGCCCAGGTCTGCTCCCAGACTAATATGGGTTAAACGGAATCCTTCCAGATATAGGCTTTTGTTTAAGTGTTTCTTGATAGATGTGTTGCCGAAATAGGCAGGTCATCTGATTATACCTTGTGAAAATGATGCTCTCCTTCACTTATACTTTCCGGAATAATCCTTTGGTGTGAAAGGTTCCTCGAAAAAGACAAATCATAAATTATAATTATCTTACATAATCTACTGCACTGATCAATAAACTTTTCTATTCTTGAATTTCCTTGAATATATTTATGTGTTTAAATATAAAGGAAAGTTACATCTTCAATCCACTTGTCTGCTGATGCCTCAGGTTAAAATGTACAATATACCCAGGGACAGTTGAGCAGTTTTTTTTACTCTACTGTGCTTGTGTTGGCCGCTGGTTATATTGTACATTTTAAGCTGAGGCATGAGCAAGAAAACTCAGGCTTTCACTCTACTGACCCCTGCCACCCTAACCAGTGCTGTTTTCTTCTAACTGGAGCACCGGCTTAGGGTAAGTGATTTCAATCACATGTGGCACCTCAGTAACGTAACTAGAGGGAGGCGGGCCCTGGTGCGTGACTTGCAGCCAGACCCCCCTAACCCCCATCTGTACGCAACCATCTTTATGGAAATCGGCGAATCGCCAGGTAATCGGCGGTGCGCAAACTGCCGGGGGGCCCTGAGGGGGTGCGGGCCCTGGCCCAATTGCACCCCCTGCTCCCCCGGTAGTTCCGCCACTGTGGCACCTCCAGGAATTTTAAACTTCCTTCTCTATTAAGACATACCCGGAATAAGTTCACCTTAATTGAGTTCAGATGAAAAAAATTATATTTAAATATTCAAAGGTTGTGCACCAGGTTGTGCAGTCTCTAGTCACTGGATAAGTCAAGTGACTTTATATTTAATATAAAGCAATAGCCAATTCCCAAACTCAGAATATACAATTCTCACTGATTTCAGTAGATCTGATCTGGATAAAAGCTTCCAATTAATTATATCATAATCTGAATTATGAACACTTGCAAATCTTTCATAAATCAATGGGAAACTTGTCTATTAAACACAAATCTCCTACCTCAGCCTTTGATCAATGTACCCCATAGTGTAGTGACATTGTTAATACAAACATGGTCAATGTCTTTTCAACTGCAAGAAAAATTGTTAACCTGAGGCATGAGCATCAGTGGATTGAAGCTCAATCAAGAACTCTATAAAGAGAGATACAATGCATAAAGATTATGTATGTTTCCTTTATTACTTGTATTTCCTGTCCTTTGATGCTATGTTCTACAAAGCTGTGTTCAGTGTATTACATCATCATTATTATTATTACTACAATTTTTATTACAAATAGTAAATAATAAAACACCTTATGATATGTACTTAAATTCTGGGGAATAACACTCTCACTGTGATACCCTTTTCCATTTATCAGGCAGAAGGGTGGTTAAGGCACTTGGAAGAAACCATGAGAGCAACTGTCAGGCAGGAGATCATGGAAGCTGTGACTGGTTATGAGGATAAGCCTCGGGACCAGTGGATGTTTGATTATTCAGCGCAGGTGGCTCTGGCTGGCAGTCAGATCTGGTGGGTCGCCGATGTGGAAATTGTCTTTGAGAGACTTGAGGAAGGATTTGAAACTGCTCTAAAGGATTATAACCGCAAACAGGTACTGCAAAGAAACTTAGATTTTTTTGAAAAAGAAAAATACAATAAGCTTCATTGCTTTTACTATGGCACTGTGCTGCTTTCAGCTGAATTCTAAATAAGAAGTATCAGCTAGTTATATGGTTAATACAAGAAAAATGGTAAAACTTTAATGCAAGTGGTGGGAAGTACTTAAAGGGATACTGTCAGGGGGAAAACATGTTTTTTCAAAACACATCAGTTAATGGTGCTACTCCAGCAGACTTGTGCACTGAAAGCCATGTCTCAAAAGAGCAAACAGATTATTTTATATTCAATTTAGAATTTTTGAAATCTGACATGGGGCTAGACATTCTGTCAATTTCCCAGCTGACCCAGTCATGTGACTTGTGCCAGCACTTTAGGAGGGAACTGCTTTCTGGCAGGCTGTTGTTTTTCCTTCTCAATGTAACTGAAGGAGTTACAATGGGACATAGGATTTTACTATTGAGTGCTGTTCTGAGATATACCAGTCAGCTGTTATCTTGTATCAAGGAGCTGTTATCTGGTTACCTTCCCATTGTTCTGTTGTTAGCCTGCTGGGGGCAAAATAGGAGGGGCTGATATCAGTCAAATTTGCAGTACAGCAGTAAAGAGTGATTGAAGTTTATAAGAGAACAAGTCACATGACTTGGGGCAGCTGGGAAATTGACAGAATGTCTAGCCCCATGTCAGATTTCAAAATGAAATATTAAAAAAATCTGTTTTCTCATTTGAGGAATGGATTTCAGTGCAGAATTCTGCTGGAGCAGCACTATTAACCGATGCATTTTGGAGAAATTTTTTTTTTTCTTCCCATGACAGTATCCCTTTAATGGGCTGGACAAAAAGGTAGTGTTTCCTTGCCTGTATTGAACCTTTATTGAGCTTAATAGGAGACTAGGGACCTAAAACACTTCCAGTTGTAAATAAAGACTCTTTGACTTAAAGAGGACCTCCCCCAAAAAATTTTTTAATGAAAATTAGATTTCAATTAATTACATTGAATTAAAATTCATTATCTATTTAATAAAAGAAGACAACATTAAGACACTTTTCAATATATCTTAAATGCATTCAATATTAGGAAGGAAAGAGGAAACATAAGTTCTCTTACCTTTCTGCAGTATCAAACATTTGGGCTATTGATCCAAAGAACAGACCAATGAAAGCTGGGCATGCATGTCAGCACAGGGTCTGATTGGTTAGTTATCATAGAGTGTTCGGCCACATGATCCCTTTAAAACCAGCCTTGTTTCAAAGCAGAGAAGTATGATAACATAGAAAATTAGAAACTGAAAATGCCCTAACTATAGTACTGAAATTTGAAAATGTGGCAAAAAAGTGATTTCAATCTTTTAAAATTTCAGAATGCCAAACTTGAATTTTTGAGCTTTATCAGACAAAAAATATCTTGAAAATGTAATTGAACAAATTCTGAAAATAAAATATAATAAATGTGTAAAGAAGTATTTTGAATTTGTAAACATGAATGGAATAATGTGATTTTTAATTGCAATTACAAGTTTCTGTGCTTAACACATCAAGATTTTTTTGTAAATATGCCTGCAACCGAAAAAAAATTATATTAGTGCAATGGTCTTTAGAAAGCAATAAAAATTTGAAAATACATAAGTGGGCCTTCATTTATACAATTCCCAGACGTGAAAGGTGCATAAAGAAATGCATTCTATTTGGAAAATTATTTCTTCAAATGTCAAAAACAATTTATTGTGTAACCCCCTTTACATTTTAAAGCCAATTTAGTACCTCCTTTCCCTAGTCACGGTTCAAAATCTCTTGTGAATATCATTATTTTGCAGATCGCCCAGTTGAATGCCCTTATAAACATGCTGCTTGGGGAGCACACCCCCGGCGATCGGCAGAAGATCATGACAATATGCACAATTGATGTGCATGCTCGAGATGTGGTCGCCAAGCTGATCGCACAGAAGGTAATTTGATACAGAGCAATTACCCTAATGCATTTTTAAAAGCAGGAAATAAGGAACAAATCATTTCATTTGTTATAAAGCTCAGCCATGTCTGCACGGGAAACTGACAGAATGTTTTGATGGGGTAATTCCTGCGGGACTACTACATTCATATGTAGACAGGTACAATCAGGAGTTAAAGGATTTCCCACTTTTGCCATACAGAACAATGTCTAAATGTTTAAGGATTATGCTTATAATTGCCTTGGGAAGTTTGAACATGACAGCTGCTTCTTTTGTTGTGCCAAAGTCCTTCTCCACATACAATTTCTTTATATTTTTTCTGCTCTTTTAACCTTAAATTGCTTTGTGTAGGCTCAGGGACTGTTGCCTCCTTCACTGCTTTTTCTACATGACTGTATATAGATATAAATATCTATATACAGCGAAACCTCACTGTTTTTTTCATCTCATAATCTGAAAAAAGTTGAGTTTTCTCAGTGAAAACTTGATCTTCTTGGAGCGTCCATCATACATTTTCAATTTATGCTCGATTTTGTTTATACCGATTACTGATTAAGTAGTTAAAATTGTGGAAGGGAGTTTGGTCTGATTTTATTTTCATTAAAAAAAATTGATTAATTTGAGTTTTAGTAAATATGCCCTTAAATGTTGGATAAACTATTTATATTCCCATTAAATGAAAAATCTAAACTTTTAATTTTACAATTTAATTTCATATTCCTCCACCCCAAAACAGTTGGTTTTTTGGATTATAAAAAATTTTAAGGCACTTTCTGATCTACATGAATAAAAAAACTGTACTGTAATAAGTATTCGTCTCTTTCTGTTCTGACTCTAGAAACAATATAGCAGTTCTCCTTCAGGTCTGTTTGTCATCAAGCTTCTGCTCCATCATTTTAGTTGTCAGACCTAAAAGTTCAGAAATTCTAATAATCCAGAGAGATTCTGCTTTACAATTGCAATCATATTTGCATATATAAAAAAATGGAAAGTTCTCATACAGTATTTCATGCAAAAGTAGCTTGTCACCTTCCCCAACCAACAGATTTTCATGCTCACTATGGACAAATTCTGGGAAATAGAACACCTACAGAAGCACCAACCCCATTTATAATAACTGATATATATTTATATATAGTACTTATTAGGCTTTATCATATGTTACAGTTAGATTAAGCTGAAATGTTATGCAGCTGACACTCCCAACCCAACAATAAATGCCACTTGGTAAGAAATTTCAATGTTGCATGAAGGACTGAGATAATATTTGTCCTTTAATGTTTAAATATCAAGAATTATCTATGGTTATTGTGTCATGCAGAAAGAGGACAGACCTGGCACTCGGCAAATGCCTCCATTTTTTTCTTGGCAGCCTGCAAATGCAGTCATATTTTTTAAACCATTCTGAACTGACAACAGGCCAAGAAAAAGACGACGCTACAATGGGCTTTATTACATCAACATTCTGTTTTACTGGTTTAATTGCTGCACCTTGCTAGACAGCACAGTAAATTTGCTGATATTTCTGTATTTCATGAGATCATCTAGTTCAGAAGGGAGTTTCAGAAACGTTACACTTGCAAGTTTCTTGTTTGTATCGCCATTTATGGGGCTACTATATATCCAATTACAGCTATTTTGCAACCCTCACAAAACTTGACTCATGCTTGCGTGGTATGGGGTGCCATTTGTCCCATACAAACAGCACCCCATAGTGTGGCTCCCAGCACGTTTTACATTTGAATGCGGTTCTTGGCTTAGTAATCTAAAGAACTCCTGGTCTAGAGCAAGTTAGGCAATGAAAGCTAAAGTCTGACTGGCTACCATGGATTACAGCACTGCTGCAAAACTAGACTTTTTGTTGAAAGAGAATGTTATAGATTTTTTTTTTACATTTTGGTGAATTATAAGCAGTCTTGCTGGTGCAAACCAGAACCAAATCTCCCTATCAGGGGTGTATCCAAAAGGCACGTGCTGCCATGTAAAATAGTAATGATAATAAAACACAAGTAGATTTACTTGTCAAAGATAGACATTAAATATTGTGTGAAAAAGAATAAAGAGCCCGTGCATTATACTGTTTTAAATATAGAACTAATGTACTTAAAAAAGCTGTGATTCAGGCTGATTTATTGAAAATTTCTTCTGCCTGCTTTCCCAGGCTGTGCTGACCTGATAGAAAACTGAAGCCTGTCTTTCCTTCTGGTATAGCTTCGTTCTCTCTCTCTCTCTCTCCTCTCTCCCCCACCCTCTATGTATATATGCGGTGTGTGTGTATATATATATATATATATATATATATATCTCCAGTCCGACCTGGTGCACTCAAACCCACAATAGTAACTGCCTGGGTACAGGTACAAAAAAAAAATCAAATATATAATATCAAATAATACCAAAGACCAAAAAAACGCACTCCTAGGACTTGAATAGTGAAAACAAAATTGTGTTTATTTCTCGAAAATAAACTATTCTAGAAATAAACACAATTTTGTTTTCACTATTCAAGTCCTAGGAGTGCTGTTTTTTGGTCACATTAACATGCATCAAAGAAATGGGGGAGACAAAATAGGGCAGTTAAGTCAGGGGAGAAACTGTGACTGCAGTAATTAAAATGTATATTAAAACATATTCAAACCCTGGTATAAAAATAATCTTTGCTGCTATATTTGTGGAACAGAGTTATCAGCTGGGTGCTAACTATAATTATACATTGCTGAGTGCAAAAATCCACTCCTCAGTATAGGCTGTATCATGAATAAATTCACATTTATTAGTTATACTTTGCTTTCTTAATAAATTAGTTACCATTGAGACTACAGTTGAGCTGTAGTGCATAACAATGGGATACCTAACCCATGTAAAATACCCATACTGAACTGTATAAGCAATTTAGATACAGAGCCCAAGATTATACAGAAACTAGTATAGACTTTAATAAAAACATGCAGGATTCTAAAAAGGACATATTGTACAAAGGATGGTTGCTATTTGTATTAAAGGCAAATAACCTTGCCTACCAAGATACAACTGTATTACTGCACAGTATAGGTTATAGTTGGTACTCCCTAAACATACCCAACGTTCCATGTATAAATGGGTCAGAGGTGGGACAATCCTTGCCAATCACCATCTGTGACATGTGATGGGTGGATTTGACCCTTTTCGATTCACCAAAAATTTGTCACCATAAAAAATTCACCGAAATGCATTAAACTCTATGAGTGTTACTTTTTTTTTTTGCCGCACGATGCCATTCAAGTATATGGGTTTAATTTCTGCTGCGAAACATGGCGGAAAACTTTGCGTATCTGAGACACTGTTGTTTCAGGAAGAATCTACCTACTGTGCAGTATTAGAAGTCCTTCATTAAGAAAACATTCATGGGATAGAAGAGGAGCTGTAAGTATCCTGTATACTTACAGATCCTACTGCTCCACACTCCGTTACCTTGGTGGCTTGAAAATATTTATATTTACTGTACACATACACAATATCAAATATAAAGATATAAATAGCCAGCATTACTCTTACCCACTAGGTCTCAAATGGGCAGGCATTTACATGGCTTTCCCAGTTGCGCCACAGATGGGAAGAAGAGCAGAAGGAATGTTATGTCAACATCTGTGATGCACAGTTTCAGTACTCATATGAATACCTGGGGAACACCCCTCGACTCGTCATTACCCCACTTACTGACAGGTAAGGGCTGCTGACAAAGGAATCATAAAAAAAGAAAAGTGGGTTGGCATCTCCTTAAGTATGGCCAGGATTGGACTGGCAATCTGTGGATTCTGGCAAATGCCAGAGGGGCTGCTGTAAGATGCCATAGACAGTCACTATTTATTGGACCTGTGGGGGCTGTTTGGTATACTTGCACTGCCACTGCTAAAAGCAGGATTTATAGGCCAGGCCAACCTTTTTATTTGAGTATGTGACTCCCTTGGCCCAAGCCAGTGTTTTAGGAGGTTAGAAACTATACCGAACCTGTCCCTTGGCTATAAAGGTGGAGGGAAGGACAGACTAGTGCACATGCAAGGCATTCCATCTCCCTAAAAGATGATGTTGTGTTTTTAAAACAACAAAGGAAATCTGTCAATGTGAAACAGTTGAACAGTTGTATGGCAAGAGCTGGGTGCCTTAATGGGGCTTGGCACCTGGTTACATTTACTGCAACACCACTGGCACAAGGTGATTTAATTGTTTGGAGAAAGCAGCACTTCTCAGCTAATATAAAATAAGCCAGTCTCTTCTCCAAGCCATGTTCTGTAGTGAGGGCTCAGGAGGCAGTCGCCTTCCACTGCAATATATTGCCACTTTCATGATGACTGATGAAGAATGAAATACTGGGGAAAAGTACCAATAGGTACCACTCACACCATTATTTAAAGACTGCATTTTAAGTAATAGGGGTAAGTTAAGAAAAGGTGCAACATTTGGTTAAATACCCCATAGCAAACAATTAACAGGTAGCATTTACTGATGAAGTGTTTGAAAGCAAATTTATGATTGCTTGCTATGGGTTACTAGACATTGGAAAGCTGTGTGCATTTTATTATATTGCCTTCTGCCTGTGATTGAGAGCGTTTGTCTAGTTGAATCCATCTTGCCTCTAAGAAGTGGCAACACAAATACTAGTTGAGGCAAATGTGGGACTAGTGATTTATTTCTTCCATTTTGCTTTTAACAACCTACCACACTGACACTGACATTATTCTTTAGAATGTATCCTACCTACTTTGGATGCCCATATTCTGCATAAGGAGTAATGTGTTTCAAGTTATGTCACTGAGGACAGTTTGTATTCGTTTTTAAGCTCCTAGCAGCAAAGATATCTAGCTCATCTCTTTCACCCATATAGTCCTTGCTTGTTAATTTGCCATTATCCTGCAGTTTCCATATTATTGTACAGAGCTGCATAACCAGTGGCATATATATAAATAATCATTTCACTAGAGTCTTTAAATAATATGCAGTTACTCGCACCTGATACATCATTACCCCCTGCTTTCGTAATGGATTTATTGAGTCATTTGCAGTAAAGTGAAACAGAACTATTCCCACATTGGCATTCTAGATCTTTTTGAGCTAATTTACTTTACAGTTTATGAATTGCAACACTGCAGTTGCCAATAGCAACCAATCAATGGTTAGCTTACATCTACCATAAGTCGGATGCTACTGGTATCTGCTCTGGTTACATGTATCCCTGTGTGTGAGTGAATTACCTCATTTATCTCCTTTTGAAAAAGTGCAGAGGCTCTGTGCTATTTTAGCTCTCATAGCAATGTTTGTACTTCTGCAGGTGCTACATAACTCTGACCCAGTCCCTGCACTTGGCCATGAGTGGAGCTCTTTCAGGTCCCGCTGGAACAGGAAAAACAGAAACTACCAAAGACCTAGGCCGCTCCTTGGGTATCATGGTGTATGTGTTTAACTGCTCAGAACAAATGGACTACAAGGTTTGTACAGCGGTTTTGCCTGTTCCTAACATTGCTGTCTTTTAGGGGAAGCCAAATAGGAGGTGGCTATTTATCCGGAGCAATAAATACTGGGGCACACCAGAGCAGCAGTTGTTGCTGGGAAGACTGGCAGTGCAGGAAATATAGTAATGCAATATGGTGGCAGTAGGACAGGGCTATGCCAGTTAAACTAATTACAGTTCTTCTACTTATAACAGTGTTGCATAGCCTGTGAAACTGCACTTGTTGAAGAGCAACTCGTGGGAGGTTGCAGTTCAGCAATGGCTGATGGGCAGCAGTTCTAATTTAACTAGGGTTATCACCACTTTGAAAGCCATGGTCCTCCTTTGGGGGGTGTTGTTAAAAGTTGTAGTTGGGTAGCAGCGTTCCCAACCCTTCAAGTATACAGATATTGTCTCTGTCTGCAAATAGAATGTATTTTTACCTCTTAAGACCAATTAGCTTTTTGTTATTACTTGTACATACTGATTAAAGACAGAATTTATATTCCCATTTACATAGGTAACCGTTGTGGTACTCCTGCAATATTGTTACAATACTACATTGTATACTGTGTTATAATGTTAATTTGTACTGAGTTTTAACATTAAACATTTTCTTTGGTTAGTCCATTGGAAACATCTACAAAGGATTGTGCCAGACTGGCGTTTGGGGGTGCTTTGATGAATTTAACCGCATTTCAGTGGAAGTACTTTCAGTAGTAGCAGTACAAGTGAAAACAATACAAGATGCTATTCGCCACAAGAAAAAAAGGTAATATATAAACAGTTAATTGGGGTTCTTTGACTTTTTTTTTTTTTTGCTTACAAAGGATGTTGACACAATAATTATACCACCATGCTGGTATGAAAAAATGCATCTGTTCCAATAGATTTCCCCCACTTGATTGACACAGCCCAGTCTCTTGGTTGGGGGAACCTTCAAGTAAAGGTACAACCAGGCACACTTTACCTGGTGTTGGCACCAGTCATATACATATATGAAAATGCACAAGCAATTTTGGGCCCACACATGTATCTCTTGAATGCCACAAAATCATCTATACAAAGAGTTGTTGCACCTAGGGGTAATTCCTGCATTTGGAATATCAAGTTATGGCAGTTCTTTGCAAATGAAAAGCATCCTATCTGCCTTTCTAATTATAATAATATTGTACCAGGTGATCAACAATAGAGCTTCACTGTCTAGAACAATTAAAAATCCCTTCTTCTCTAACCATGCCATGTTTGTCTCCACTAGGTTTTATTTTCTGGGTGAAACAATTGAGCTGAAAACTACGATTGGGATCTTTATTACTCTCAATCCAGGCTATGCAGGTAGAGCAGAACTTCCTGAAAATGTCAAGGCTTTGTTCCGGTAAATATTATATTCTTATGTGTTTCAAATAGACAAAAACTAATTTTACCAGATCACTTGAAAACTACAGATACTTCTAATAATTAAATGTTTCAGGAATGTGAAGGAATGCTTTCTCATTTAGTAAATTCAATCCGTTCTGCCTTCTAGCTGGATTTTTTGTGTGGTCTGATAACCTTGGATTAAAGTATATTACTTTTTTAAAAATAACTTTGTGTTGTAAATTATGTCCTGTTAACAACATAATCATTGAGTATGACAAAGGTGCTTAGTATATAAACAAAAGCTTGTGCCTATAACATCCCTATGAATTACATTATTGTAAACTTTACCATTACAGATGATTTTTATTTACTCCACCATGTAATTTTACTTACATATCTAGCATATGTCATTATTGGGTTGGTTATGCTGATCATATTCCATAATTTATATCTTGCAGCCCATGTGCTATGGTGATCCCAGACTTTGAACTGATATGTGAAATAATGCTAGTGGCAGAAGGATTTGTGGATGCAAGGATGCTTGCAAGAAAGTTCATCAGTCTGTACACTTTGTGTCATCAGCTGCTTTCTAAACAGGTAAAAATGTGAAAGCCTCGAATTTATTATACAGAAATTATATTGCAGCTTGGTTAAGCCTACTGTATGTAGCAGATCATCAGTTGTATCATGACAAATCCTTAGATGCTTTATTGATGAAAACACAAATTGATCAAGATACTTTAACCAAATCATCAATTCTTGAATTTACACAGTAAAATGAATTATCAACGTTAGGGTGCCACCTAAAATTGTATGAAATGCAAACATGATGTTTCAGATGCAGACAGGAAGGCAAAATTAGATTGTTTGCTTTATATTGTCTGGATTTGTACCAGAATGGGGTTTGTTAATAAACAGGAAAAGTGTGCTCAGACCATAATTTGATTATTGCTTAGGTATTCCATGGGCTGGATGTGACCCTCCAAGGTATATTTACAGCCCACTGCCTGCCTGTGGGCTTCAAATTAGCTGTGTATGAATTCACAGTTTTCACAAAGTAAACTATCCCACAAATGTGGTATGTAAGTTAATTAATAGGAAGGCCATATTGTTTGGGTGGAAGCCAAATAGAAGCCAGTTCTATAGCGTTTCCCACTATATATTATATACAAATTATAACTTAATTTGTGGGAGTCCATGATAATGTAAACTTACTTTGTGCACTAGAAAAGAGTATCTTAAGTGAGCCACTTTTAAACTATTTTTTTTTGGGTGTATACCTGATTGCACAATTTCATTTGGGCAAAGGTTAAGAAATAGTATTCTAAATAAATGAATAAAGGATTTTAATTTCCTGTGTGAATTTTGCAGGATCATTATGACTGGGGTCTGAGGGCAATAAAGTCTGTGTTAGTAGTAGCTGGGTCCTTGAAGCGAGAAGACAGGAGCAAGCCTGAAGATCTGGTAAGTTATATCAATCTGTTATATGTATAACTAGAGCTTTTGGCTAGGAGAATTTTTCCAGTGAAGGTGAGAACTGCAAATTCAGCTAATGTAGTGCAAATAGCAAAATTGATGTAGCCCCCTCTCAACCCCCCCTGAGCACAAATGAAGTACAGGCAGGTGGATTAGTGGGACAACAGCAGCCTCGGAACTGCCGCTGAAAGCACATGTTACTCCCCTTACAGTTATAGCACATGCATTTGGGTCAGTAATAAAACAATAAATTATTATTTTGCTATCAAACTCCCCCTCTCTTTTATTAATAAAAAATGCAGCTTGATATCGCCCTGTTTCTCAAAGGCTTACACATCCTCCTATGCTGCTCACAATCTGTCTGCCTTGATTGCTTCTTATACAGATTCAGTGTGTATTTAGGTTAGCACTTGCTGAAGTGAACATGAATCTGTTAAATAACCAATCAAGGTAGGTAGCTTGTAAGTAGAACAACAAGATGTAGATCTGACCCTGCCAGAAAATGCCTGCCTTTACAGTAGCACAAACAAACAAGGGAGGGGTGATTAAAAAGAACACTGTAAACGATGGCACAGCAGGCTGGAATGCAAACTTATATCTTTGCAGGAAGAGCCATGAGTTGCAGAGTACATCAAATGTACCAAAATGCAAGTGCTCTTTAAATGAGCAAAAACAGGTGGACTTTAGTGCTTTTGCAGTTGTGTCCAGGGTGTCTGTAAATGACCCCTTTAGCTTGGCTGCAGGAAGAGCTGGCAATCAATTGGGGGCACTTTTCCATGAATAATTCAAAGGACATACCCCTTACTAAATTTCTTTGGAAAATTAAGCTCGAAGTTCAGAGCTTTTATGTGTTTTTATCAAGTTTCTTTTGTTTTTAATTCAGCCTAATTTATTTTACTGTATTTCTGTTAAGCAAGGTTCTGCCTGCAAACATAACTACAAGAGTGATTCTATATTGACCTTTAATGTAATTATGAGTACGATTGCATATGCAAGGAATTTTCTATTGGGAGCTAACAGCTCTATATACCTAGTAAGCATTTGATCAAATGTGCATGCCAGCCCCCCACCACACCACAAAAAGCAATAAAACCAAATGTAATATGACATTAAATCAGCCTAATTATTTGGTGCTATTTTCCTTCTAACTGTACGAGATAAGAAAATACTGGTCTGTTGACAACACAAACTAACTGTAACGGAATCCAGCATGAGAAAGAAACAGATTGAGTTTAACAAGCCATATGGGTTATAATTGTCTCAGTACGACTTTCTCATAATGTTTGCTAATTTTATGCTTTTACGGTTTGTTATTATTATATATAATTATGGCATTGTTCCTCCTTTTTAGGTTTTGATGAGGGCCCTAAGGGACTTTAATCTTCCTAAGATAGTAACCAATGATGTGGCAATATTTCTGGGGCTCATCAATGACTTGTTTCCTATGCTGGAAGTTCCAAGGAAGAGAGATGTGAAGTTGGAACAGATGGTTCGCCAGTCCGTTGCTGAGCTCCACCTGCAGCCAGAGGAGAACTTCATTCTGAAGGTGGGAATAATGGCTTTCTGCTTAGTTTATCGGAAATGTTAAATGTGCAGGCGGCAGGCTATAATGATCACTGTTGTTTGATGCCTGTAGCATTCAACATCTGTTTTTTATACATCTTCCTAGCTGTATTTTAGGTAGATAATAAATATTGATATGATCTTCTGTACTGAAGAGCAGGTTTGGTTGGAGGGTATTTATATCTAAACATAAATACTATGACATGCTAAATATTGATATGATCTTCTGTACTGAAGAGCAGGTTTGGTTGGAGGGTATTTATATCTAAACATAAATACTATGACATGCTAATTTCAATTCTGGACCTCTATAATATTATTAATTTGTGTCAAGTTTTAAGCAGATCTATCTAGTTCTAGCATTACTCCACAATGCCGTTGCAGGGGGACAAGTGGGAAGCATTTTTGACACCCCTTGTAACCAGTGGGGTGCTTCTGCCTGGTGCAGCACCTCTGTTTAGGTAATGCAAGCACATTTTCTACAGAGAAAACAACCCAAACACCTTACTAGGGACCTATAAATAGAAAACTAATATTTTTTTTTACCCACAAAAATGCCCAGATTTTTCTCAACTAAGGAGGACCCCATGATACTTATATTTAGTGTATAACTTGTATTTTTGTTAATTCACAAAGTGCATAACCTCAACTTATTGACAATGAACTTCATTTGCCAGTTTTGTGCCCAGTTCTCCAGTACAGTCACATTTCTCTGCAAAGCATCTGCAAAGGTTGCAGTTGCCCAGGGGTAAGGACAGACCCTTGTGGTACTCTAGTAATTGTAGACATGAGATGATTGTAAACCATTTCTCTATTAACAAGATTGAATAGGCCTACTATTTCAATTTTAGTGTGACTAGCTGCAGAACTCTATAGAGAAGAGTGAGAAGTCCCTGATGTACAAAAACTAATATATAATATCATCCCAAATGTACTTATGATGTTTCTTTAGTAATTCAAAAGAGGGAAAGGCATTTATTGTAGCATAATACATTACTCTGAGAGTAAAAACAACAGTCTGTCATTCAGCACTTATGTTCCGTTTGACATGTCACTAGTGGCTGCTGGGAGCTGAATTTCCAAAAATATTGTAATTGTCTATCCATGTGCTAAGCAGAGTATTGAAATACTACTGTCCTGCACAAACCCTTTGTATTGGCCTAGTGTACAAACTGTGTCTGTCATGAGCCAAAAAAGTCATTTCTACTTAAATAAAAAAATGCATTTGTATAATTGAAGGCTGTCAAACCAGCATAACAGCTGTTGTCATTGAATTACAATTATCCACAATACTTTGGTGCGACTTGTAATTTAGTTGCCTGTGTCCTGATTTTTTACATGTTATTTTTGTATTTTTCAGATCACCCAGTTAGAGGAATTACTTGCTGTGCGCCATTCTGTTTTTGTAGTGGGAAATGCAGGAACTGGGAAAAGCACGGTAAATGTTATAATATTTGGTTACAACTTCTGCATTAGACTTGCTATCTATATCCTATCCATACTGTTTTAAGTTTGGATGCTTGTCTGATGGGAATTAAATTTTCAATACTTTTAATATTGGGATATTTATTAAGATAGATACTAAATTACACCAGTGTTGCTATCCAGAGCAATCAATCAAATCTTTGCTTTCATCTTCTAAGTGGTGCTAAGAGTTTGTTATGGGCATCTGCACTTGTAGTATTTAGCAC